>OY783228.1:19524465-20131653 GCA_963678685.1 Patella ulyssiponensis
CGTGATAATACCACAAGCCTCAACAATTTGGAGAGGATGTGTTACCCCCACCTGTGGATAACGATAATTAGAAACATCCTATAGATCACAGCCAAATATATTCTATTTTCATCAAACGCCACTATACCTCTTTCCTACCAAATTCCAGAGATAATTTTGATGTTGCACTACATTTTTCTTCGTCTGAACCTATTATAAATTTTGTTGTTTTTACCTAATTCCACAGATAATTTTGATGTTGCAGTGTTTTTAAAATGTATGCAACAAGATGTTTGATCTGACTAGCGAAAAAGAGAGAGAAATGGGGTTTAACATCCACTCGACACAAACTAGGTCATTTTGGGACTAACATATGGTTTAATTTTATTTCATTAATTCGCTTGCATGTTGGGGTCTTTAGCAGTGGGAGGAAACCGGAGTGCCCTAAGGAAACCCACGAGGTTGAGAAGGCGCCCCTATCTCCATGCCACATACGCTCACACCAGAGGTGACCGGCCAGCTAGAGGTCGAAGCGCGGCACTCTAGACCACTAGGCCATCCCACCACCCAATCTGACTAGCACATCAAAGTGAAAATACTTCCAATGCTTACATTTTAAAGACTTTGATTATGGTGTAAAGAAAATGAAATTGTTGTAAACAGAATTCAACGAATGAAGTTTGTTGTTCCAAATGTAAAAGTCAGTGCTCCAATTCTGGTTCAGAAGTAGGAAGAGAAAATCTGTTCAAACCAAAATAGTTAAGACTCGATCATGCTGGCCAAGATTTTAAGAGAAATTCATATTTTGGAGAACTGAGATTCACAGGATCAATTTAGCAGTTTTCTTTGTTCGTAAACAAAGTTTACTGTACGTATAGTCTATTCACCGTCTTAATCTATAAAAGGTCGGATGTAGAGAAAATAAAAGCTTCTAGATCGATTCCTCTTTATATTGTTACTTACAAAAGGAGATTACTTTTTCCTTCATAAACACTAATATCTTATTGGAGATATCTATGTGGTTTTAGAACCATATTCTGTGTCACAAAATTTAACCAGAAAATTGGCCAAGTATGGAATGAAATTGAACCCCGAACTCAGTTCAATTGCTAAAATTATCTGTTGAAATGTTAAAACTTTAAATAACAAATTTATTGTATGCCTTCACACGAATTCAGAAAATCTAAATACATAATGGTCTGGCGTGGATAATAAATGAAATGAAATGGGGTTTAACATTCAACTTTCTTCATCAACCGGCCAAATGCCAATGGAGACTGGAACTAGGTATATAACACAAATTTCAGTACCGGTATGATAAATTTTGTATTCACAGACAAATCAAACTGAATTATCGTGAATGGTGCCTCTAGTGTATTTATGTTCATTTTGCGTCGATACTTGGTATCCCAAAATAGATTTTAAACGTCTAGTTCTGCAACATTGTTGCACATTAGACACTGTCACACATTAAGGGTGTTTAGTAACTACTTTCTTGGTGATGCCACCCACGAGAATAACCTAAGAATGAATTTCTACAAGTATTTTCCCACCTAAACATGGTCTCTATCAATATATGAACATCTCCCTGTTCGGCACCAAATGGTCTGATGAAAATGGTTTATCAATAATGATTCATAATTTAAATGAAACAAATATAACCAGCAGTGGATCAAGCACGTCCATTGTCTGTGGTTGGAAAATTGTAATTGAAAATTGTAATTAACACCAGGGGTGAATTGTATACAGAACATACTAGTATAATGTGAAATACTAGAATAATACAAAATCATAAACATTGAATACGAAAATTTTAAATAATTTGTAAAATTTGTGAGAGAAAATGACAGGCACCAGCATATAGAATATAGCAAAATCATGATCTTTGAAGATAAAAAAAGTAAGCAAATTCTTTAAAATAATTTATAAAAATATGTGACAATATTTTACATTCCATCATGGTTGACGTGAAAAGATTTTTTAAAAATATGCACAAAATAAGACTAGGAGTGCACATGTTCATTTATTTGTGTGATTACTATATACTTCTTGTAACTGACATTGTTGACGTTGATTTGAATATGAAATGAGTTTTAACATCCTACATTTTTCTGCACCGGGCTAATGAAGATGTGGGTCCACAGCGCATACATTCTAAAACATACTGATATTACCAACATTACAATTACATTAAATCTCATATCCACAAGACACAATTTTGAGAAATACAATTACTTTTTATTACTGACTGATTTTTAAGACTCGGTTTTCTCTAGTCATGTATTTCCAGGTCAATAATTGAACGCCATTGTTAACAAATTTTCAACTAGTTGAAATACCATGATAAATGCCTTTAAAACAAAATCCGAAGATATAAAAACCATGAATAAATATGCTGAAGCGCCTTGCCAACTCGAATTAATTCAAGAAGTTCACTTCAGACATAAAATACACACCCACACGCATCGATCGTCATCATCTATTATCACAGTAACCTGCAATAAACTCAGAAATCATCCCACAAATACGTACTACCTCCATAATATACTAAAATATCTACAATCAAATACTAAAATGATTCGTCAAACCTGTTCATATGTACGTATTAATTCCCAGATTCTATTCTCCTAGTTTTAAGCTGAAGGCGACTCCTTCTCTAGCTACGGCTGTAATATTATTTTATCAAATCACATTCATCATAAAAATCCAATAATCCAAGCTAAGATATACCTCACCATGACGATCTGTCATCTAATCATAAAGACATGTTTGACGTGGAACTGTGGACAGCTCAATGTCAGGTAATAGATATAATTAAGGGTGAAAACTGATAGAATGAAACCAGTTTGTTCCTGAACCCCGGATTCTACTGTTAAAATGTCTTTGATTCTGTAACAGTTAAAAGCTTCTCTTTCAGTATAAATCTTATTGTCTTCGCACAGTAAACACGCTCCAAATCAATAACTACCTAGCATTAGAACATGTAAAATGATAATATACATGTTATGAAAGTCGTTCATTACAAACCTATAGCAAATTTACCTCAATAAAGAGATACAAATGATTAGGCTCATAATTTATAAGGTTACATTAATACAATATCCTTGAAAAAATCAATTCGATTACAGCATTTATGAAGAAAATATATATCAAAAGAACAACTTAGTAATCAAACAATACTGAGCTTCAACAGATAATAATATCATGAACATTTGTATAGTGCCATTTCCACACTGAAAGTATGCTCTATGCGCTTGCTACACACAATTTTAAAGCTGCAATTTCATATTTTTAAGTTATATTTTTAAAATATATTAAAATAAAGCCTTAAAATAGATGGTATCTATAAACAGCCCTACCTCGTTAAAGAATAATCCTATTAATCCTACAATTCACTATTGCCAGTTGAGAAATTGGCAAAAATATCATTTTCAAATTCAAATTCAAACGTTTGATGATAACTATTGCATGGGAGCCAATGGGAGGAATGGAAAAATAAGGGAAGTAATTGTGTTATTATTTCCAATGTGAAGAATTTGTAAGTGTGGAAAATAATGCCTATGATTGTATAATAGTGAGTTGACAACCTATTAATTAAGCAAAAGACATAGAAATAACTATGTTTTGACTTTCTTGGAAAATATGAAATTCCCACTTTAAAGTAAATATAACATTTAAATAGAAGGAGTACTTTTGGAAGATAATACCATTTTGATGGAGCAAGAAAACTAAAAGCTCTTGTGTCAAATATTTTCCTTTTCCACCCTGGGGGTTACCAACTGTATTTGATCACAGGAGTGTAAACTCATTGGAGATCACATGATATAATAAACAGAAATGCTAGGAACACTCCATATTTTCATTTTGGGACTAACCTCTGGTCATTTTTATGTCAATTTTTGTGTGCATACATTTGATTTAAACACCGATCCTATTTTGTTTCGTTTTTACTTGTCTTCACTACTAGGGAGCCACAATGGCTAAGTGGGCAAGACACCGGTTCGCTTCTGGTGTTCATTGAGATTTTCCAGCGTTGTTTCTCCCTGATAGTGGTGCAGGACAGAGGGCCTGACAAAGATGCTGTGTAATTATTCGGATGGGCAGAAACATAGGTCCTGTGTAATACATTTGTGTGCATGTACAGAGTAGGCCATAGCACACTGAATGACGCATGCCCGTCTTCACTAGTCCAGTCGGAGCAGAACAGTTGGATGTTAACCCCATTTCATTTCATTTTATTTCACTACACAATAATCTGGGTGATGTGCAGGATTAGCCAATCAAATGGTCAATTGGTGCAGTACTGTGGGAAGACAATCACAGGGATAGTAAACAAAACAATGCAAAAGTTGTATATCCAAATAGCCACTGATACTGGCTGGTTAATAGAATGACAGACTTCATTGGGTCAAGAGTCATTGTATGACTCCTGATATGACCTATTACATCAGGTGAGTCCGATTTTCATTTAGTGGTGGCTATCGTAAGAATTTAGAAGAAAAAAACTATATATCTGCATTTTAATCAATTTGTTTGTTAAAAGCATTTGTTTGTTAATAGCATTTGGAGGAAACCAGGGGATCACGTGGCTAAGTGGGTAAGGCGCTAGCTCGCTAGCCTGCAGGTCGAGTGTTCGATCCCTGCATTGGCCGAGAAAGTTCATCTAGATTTTCCAGCGTGGTTTCCCCTTGTCAGTAATGCAGAAAGGAGGGCCTGACAAGGATAGCTGCCTAGCCGTTCGGATGGGACGAAAAACCGAGGTCCCGTGTACACATTGGAGTGCACGTAAAAGATCCCTTGGCAGTTGGAATTCGATATAAGAGTAGGCCGTAGTGCCGCTGCCCAGGCAAAATTTCCCTCATAGCACACTGTATGGCGTATGCCCGTCTTCCATTAGTCCAGGTTAGGTGCATAAGAGTAGGACGTTAAACCCCATTTCATTTCATTGGAGGAAACCAGAGAAAAAATGAGAAAAGTCATGGGGTTAGAGGTTAAACATGCAAACCACATTTTTTGTATAAATAGCAGACCTCAAAGCATCTCTTTAAGCCCTACACTTACTTTATAAAATTGAAACAATAAGAAAGTATATGAACTAGATTCTTGTATAACTTCATGAAGCTGGAACGATGCCTTAAAGGCATACATCAATAGTTGCATCAATATATCTGCTTGTCAATGAAACTTGGTATTATAAAAAAAGTTCTTTTCCACTTATTCCCAATATAATTTATATCAACATGTCATTTGAGTAACCAAATTAAAGGATTGAAAAGTCATTTCTTTGATAGAGGTGTATGCAAGAGAGAGAGAAATGGGGTTTAACCTCCACTCAAAACAAACTAGGTCATATTTTTTTCAATAATTCCCTTGTGTATAGGGTTATTTAGCAATCAGAGGAAACTGGAGTCCCCGGAAAATTAAGTTTGGCCCCTACTTCGTATCATGTATAATCTGCGAATCGAGGACACACCATTTGACTCAATGAGAGACCTTAAGATTTAAAGTGCATGCCTTACACCATTTGGTCACCCAACCGCCAATGTGTACAAAATTTCATAATCAATTTATGAACAGTTTCCGAGATACGTTTGAGAATAAAAAATTATACACCAAAAACTAAGTTTAAATTGTTTTGGTACCTGATATTTTGAATGATAAAAGACAAATCTGTGCCAGGAAAAATGACGGAACCAGAAGTATTGTGCTGGATACAGCCTAGATAATGTCAATGACTTGTGCTTTATTTCCTGGTTTGGCAAACGTATAATCTACAAATAATTATAAAATGTTGTAATTATAATGATAGAAACCTATGGATTGTTTTAATCATAGTACTCACAATATTCTTCTCAATAACCACTATCAACATAAATATAAATTTATTTTTTTTGCTTCGTCACCTCCTATATCCTCTAATTGTTTGGGAAGTAATGTTGATCTGGAGGCTTGTCAACTAGTTCAATTTATACTTTTGCTGTACGTCATGCAAAAGAAAGCATTGTGAAATGCAATGCTTAAATTGACAATAACATATGGAAGAAATTAATTATTATCTATTATTGACTTAATATAGAGTCAATGATCTGTAGGGTTAGTCGAGTGCTATAATAGGACTATATAGTTGGATTAAAGTACAATAGACGATACCATATCCAACTCTTCTATAAGAATAATACAAATATACATAGCTAAAATGAGAGAGGGATTAATAATAGAGGGTGGGTGTCAGTCAGTAGTTAAATTGTTATCTGTGCGTCATAGGTCTTTCTTTTTTTCAGCAATAAATTGCAAACACTAATCGGTTGCTGTACAAGCTTACCAAAGAGACCAGGATTTTTTTTAATGACAGAGATAATTGATATCTAACATCCACTCTACATAAACTATGTCATTTCGGGACTAAATATGGTCCAATTTATTTCAATTTATTTCCAAAACTACTGTTCCTTTGACCACTTCATACCGCCCATGTTTTGTCCATAGCTCTCTATGATGCATCCCTGGTATTCCAAGTGGTATCTTTCCATTATAGTCCACCTACCCCTGGGTCCATTCACCGGCTATTCACAAATTTAAAATATTTGCCATTTATGGGTTCATTCCCTTCATCCACTTCCTTTCTATTTATGGAATTTTTGATTGGTCGATAAAAATAGCATACTTATCAAAGGTGGATAATCTAACTATGTGTCTCCTCTGTGAATGGACCCAGGGGTTAGTGGAGTAGGGGGAATGATACCATTGGGGATACGAAGGATGTCTTTAATGAAGAATAGTATACTAGTTCTATAGGGAGCCACAGCAATACACATGATTCTGCTGTTTTGGGGTGGTCTAAGGAGAACTAGAGAAAATGTTCTAATTCTCTAAATTAATTTTGGATCATGTTGAACAATTTTATATCTTTGACTATTTTATTTTTGTATACAACAAAGACCACGTTAATATTATGTTTGCTTCCAATTCCAATAAAATAGATGTCAAAAACAACAACAAAACAATAAATTTCTAAAGTAAATATTTTGACATTCATTATGACTTTGTGACGAAAATATATCAAGACTTTTTCTTGTATATAAAACAGAACATATTCAAAATGTGTATATAAGACTCTTCAATGGTTAATTTATATTTGACATGGGTGATTGGGTTCAAACTACATATATACCCTACTGACTTTATTGCTTACATATCTATAGCTGTTCAACTCTTACACAAATTAGAAAATAAACAAGTAGGGAACTGTATATAATACACGAGCTTGTGACAATAGAAACAATGGAAGATATATAAAATAACTGACACGTTCACACATATACCAATGATTTATTCCCTGTATAAATACGAAGAGTATCATTGTGTTATTGAATTATCGCCCATCGAACGGCATTGAAGGAGCCATTTGCTTTATTGGATATGAGGTTCTTCTATCAATCATTATAGAGGGTTTGTGTGAATTCCTGCTATCTATTGAAGAAAACCGTCGTCTGACTATGTAAGCAGTATTCCATTTGCATTGTTTGTCCTGCTAGACGACTGATCAATTCTCCAAGGAATCAAAATGTATGAATCTACGAGCGTATGACAACCATCGACCATCAGTTTAAATTTTTAGACCAATGAGGAGTGCATTTGGCAGGGTGGGGGTAACGTCAATAGAGTAACCATGTCCTGTGGCTGAAACTGGCTATGGACGTTCATGTTTTTTTAACAAACAGTATCATATCATAAAATGCCATTGGTCGGTTTACTGTTAAAACATAAGATTGATTTTACCCTTTGAAGAGTAATTAAGGAAATGGCGAAAATAAGTAAGAAAAAAAAACATTTGAAAGAAGCAAATATTTAATTAATCGGAAAACATATGGCATCTTCGATTCCAAATTTAGAATCCACTTTAACGCCATTATGTATTTAAAGATCAAAGAAGTGCAAATTTTCTAAAACATAGTCTGAGAAATGTAGGCTCTTTAAACAAAAGATGGAATCGTGTTTCAGCTTAACAGACAGAAAAGATATTTAAGTTGGAATGAATTCCTAGATATTTTATCTGTTTTCCGCCAGACAACCATTATTTACTTCAACTTAGTCCTAAACATAGAAACCAATATATATATACATGTACATACAACTCTTTGAATGGAAACAAGTCTGCTACAAATAGCAACTTTTCTGCTTCAACTTTGTACAACCCACTATGTTCTTTTTCACCTTGAAGCCACGGTGGGTCGGTGATTAAGACAATATCTTGCTAAAGTGGAGGTCCTACATTTGATCTTGTTGTGGCCCACAAAGTTCATCAGGATTTTCCATCGTGTGACTGTGGTCCACGATGGAGGGCCTGGCAAGGCAAAAGACAAAAGAAAGTCGATTAGATGGAAGGAAAACTTTCCTGTACAGGTCTCTGAATATCTCGGTCATTTATCACATTCATTTACGTCGACAGTCGTATGTGCATTGCTATGAAAGAGGTTATTGCCTACAGGCATATCTCCATCTATTCATATCCTTCGAACTGTGTAGACCTCAACATTGTTCCCATCCTGGCAGAAGAAATGTGATCAACTGATGTTTGTCACTTAAACGAGTTGCTTTATATCAATAACCAATTAATTTCAAACTTCCAAAATTAAATGAGTATTGAGTAACATTTAAAAGATGGGCATTACTGCAGATTGTAGCAAAATGAATCACGGTGGCTAAGTGGGCAAGGCGCTGGCTCGCTAGCCTGGAGGTCGGGTGTTCGATCCCTGCATTGGCCGAGAGAGTTCATCTCGATTTTCCGATGTGGTTTGCCCTTGTCAGTGATACAGAAAGAGGGCCTGGCAAGGACAGCTTCCTAGTCGTTTGGATGGGATGAAAAACTGAGGTCCCGTGTACACAATGGTGTGCACATAAAAGATCCCTTGGCAGTTGGAATTCGATATAAGAGTAGGCCGTAGCGCCGCTGCCCGGGCAAAATTTCCCTTATAACACACTGTATGGCGTATGCCCATCTTCCATTAGCCCAGGTTAGGTGCAGAAGAGTAGGACGTTAAACCCCATTTCATTTCTTCCATAGCCCTGTTTAATCATGGACTTTGAAATTAGAAATGAAATGGGGTTTAAAGGGACTATCCTCTCAAAAATAAAAGTCCGAGTAGGTATGAAATTTAAACGTCAAAATATCGAAGACTGGTGTATTTACCTTGTCTCAAAATTTCAGCTCAAAATATTGAGTCGTGTGGGTGTGAACGTCAAAACTGCTTATCCGGACACGTTACCCTTTTAAGAATTCAGGTCAATTTTTTTGTTGATGACCTGATAATCGACTCCCGTTTATTAAGAGGTTTATATAGGGAATGACCCATGTACTGTATTTGGTATCGAAAGGTAAATTTCACCTATACATTATTTTTTATAAAAGAAGCCTTGTTTTACGTAGACACCGCACAATACAGCTTGGGACACTTGTTTCCTTTCCAGATGAAAATTGACGGGTTTAAGTTATTTGAAAACGTATCACAAATACTGAGTTGTTTCTCTGCCCTTAGGATGAGGATCTTAAGCGATTTTAACACAAAATTAAGCAGTTTTATTCTCCAAAAAATTATCGGGATTAGACCTTTAACATGCTACTGTTCTGCTCTGAGCTAATGAAGAAGAGCATACCCCATACAGTGTGCTATGAGGAAAATTTTGCCCTGATGTCATCGATGCTACAGCCTACTCTTATATCGAATTCCAACTGCCAAGAGTTCTTTTACATGCCCTCCAATGTGTACACTGGACCTCTGTTTTTCGTACCATCCTAATGACTACACAGCTGCCTTTGTCTGGCCCTCCGTCCTGCACTACTGACAAGGCGAAACCACACTAGAAAAACCTGATGAACTTTTTTTGCCAACACCAGAGCGAAACCTCGACCCCTAGGCTAGCGCGCTAACATCTTAGCCACTTAGGCACTGTACAAGAACAGTTTAATTATGGTACTTGAAATTAGAAATAGACAGATTGGTTAATAAAATAGTTTAACTAAAGTGCTTGAATTTAGAAGTACAAGAATGGTAAATAAAAATGATCACTAGCAGTGTATTTCTGTGACATACAGTTTCCAGGACGGAAGCAAGAAAATATCATAAATATTCAGAGTCGGCCATTAAGACCAAGGATATTTTGGTTTGATTCTATATGGAGTTCGATATAGTGAATGCCTCTCACGGGATCCATTTCTTTATTTATTGTTACATCTTAATTGAATCTTACAGACCAATTTATATCAATAAAAATGACAAGGTTTTAGTCAAATTGTATTGTTACGATCATGAGATGAGCTGATTTATTTTATAATGATGAATTATTTGAAACCTAGATGTAAGCATGAACCTTCCAAAATACATGGACGGTTTCCAATCTTTCCTGAAATATTTCGTGTTTACATAACGTCTATTAGATCTCTACCTAATTAGATTGATAGCTATGTACATTAAGATGAACTGTTTATAAAGTCATCAGTGCATTCCATATTTCTTATGCCAAATCATGAATTCCTGCAAATACAGGAATGAGAAAGAACATGATTAGCAACATCACTTAACCCTAACAAACAAAACTCTAGCACCACACTGGACTCAAACTCCTACTTGTTCATAAACAAATACTAAAAAAATTCTCTTAAGAACGTAATTAACCTTCTTTAACATTGACAATAGTTCATTAATTCTCTTCCAAGATTCCACTGATATGCTTAAGTATGCTTAATTGACTTGTTGTCCCCAACCTTTAGGATTTTATCTTAAGTTTTTTAGTGCGTTCAGCTAAGCCGAAGGGTTTGGTAGTGCCATAAAACTTATCACAGACATACTTGGTGTTTTTATATTGATTAATACCGAGTTCTAATAGGATGGTGTTAATGAAGACAGATGTCCCAGGAACAGAATCCACAAAAATCATTATATCTGTAATTATCACATGTTTTAAGGTCTTTCCTCCCAATTTAAAGTGACAGACACCAATATAAACAATGCATACTTATATCAAATTATAATATTTACTTATATCAACGTACAATCAAAATATAACACTAGTAACATTGTCAATGTTTTGTCAATCAAATGTTTGGATTTGGATGATACACCAGTAAAAAGTGCAGTAAGGCAAATATAGAAAAAGAAGTGGGGTTTAATATCCACTTAACACAAACTAGGTCACTTCGGGATTAACACATGGTTCAAGTTTATTTCAATAATTCGTTTGCGCATAGGAGTCTTTAGCAGTGGGGGGAAACCGGAGGACCCAGAGAAAATCCAAGAGGTTAAACAGGCGACCCTACTCCTTGTCACGTACAACTGGGGAATCAAAACCCTGCCAGTTGACTCAATGACAGACCGTATGATACAGTGCGTGCGTGTGTGCTAACCATTTGGCCACCCCCACCCCTTGGCAAATATAGAGTTTCAGGCCATACACACTATAAATCAAAGTCTTTCAACAAACGCATATAGGTTTGAATATCAAAATCAATCAATCACTTATATTTGAAATCCCTGGTGTTCAACTATACAACTATATACATGAATCCTGACTTCATTAGTCCAGTTGGTTTAGAAAGTAAGACGTTAAACTCCCATTACATTTATACATGAATATATATATTTTAATGTAATCTAGAGGATTATTTCAAACTTCTGATCAGCACTAAATATTCGCTGGGAGAGGAATGACGTCAAGGCAAGTTGATAAGCTCTCCATATTAACTTGAATTCTTCCGCAAATTATATTCTGAAACAATTTTTTTAAATTATTAAGAAACAAAATCATGGTGTTTGAAGAATATCAAAAATATTGACTATTTTGTGTAAATGGGTTGATATGAAGGTGTAAAATGAGTATAAAAGGCACCATTCTGCCAGTACCAGTTTCAGTTGCTACGTTCGATGTAAACAATGCATGTTTTATCGGCGCTGTATGTGACAACACACATAGACCTATACTGCACATGACCTTAAAGCTCAGTCATTTTTTACACAGTTAAAAAAAGGCTTTCACATTACCACTATGAAACAGATTGCTGCTCGGTGTGCAAATAAATTACACAATGTTTCAAGGGCATATATGGGTATGATGCAGGGATGTAGCCACGCTGGGCGGCGCCGGGCGCTTGCGCCCGGCACTATTTCTTGCCGCCCAGCACAAAGAAAAAATCGAGGAAACCCGCCCAGTCGTATTTAATAAACCCATTCATGATTCATCCTTCTTTCACTCTGCTGAGCTGACTGTACGTACACAAACTCATCGCTCGAAATTTACCACGGCAAACGGCAAAGCCATAGTCATAGAGTAAAAGCCGACGCAAACCATGTCTGCCACGGCATAATTTAATTTTGTGTGCCGTAGTAAACCCTTCCATCCTAAATTAGTTTAAAAAAGGAGTATTCATCAATTTATAATTCTGATTCTATACGGTCTTTGAATAATTGTATATTTGCCGTAAATTGGCCACCCAGACCAATTTACGGCATTTCAATGTTGAAGTGTTGGATGTCGTAAATGGTGTCGTAAGTTCGGTTTTACGACCAATTTTTAATGTACTCATTCTTGCGTTAATTCTACCGAATCTAAATTAAATCCGAGAGACAGTTGGGCTACAGTCCATTTTATTTACACTTGCCACAAAATAAATCAATTAGGCGGCAAGGCGAGTGTACTGTTTTTTACTTATCATTCACTATTACGTTAGTCACTACATCATACGACTACCACTACGAGAGGCTTTTCTTTGAAACTGATCTTTTTTTTAGTAAATTAATTTGAAATGGTATATGTAATACCAATTACCGTTTACATAAGTTTTTAGCTCCTTGCAAGAGTCTCTGTATCATTGAATCATTGATGAAATTAAGTTAATTTGGTAAAAATTTGATGAATATGTAAATATAAAAGTTAAGTAAATTTGATTTGTACTGAAGCAAATACAACAAAAAGGCAGCAGATGCTCTGGGAATACACCAGGAAGGATTGAATTTTCATAAAAGACCACGCCCCCCTCCAAAAAAAATTTTTCCTCGCTTCGCTCGGAATTTTTTTTTTCCACCACTCAGCAAATCCTGGCTACATCCCTGATGATGTCTACTATTTTATAATGGTATAAAGTAACAAATAAGTTATTTGTAATACTAATAGGGTTAAGGTAATCCTAAAATAGATTAGCTCGTTTAGGATTAGGGTAGAGTTTTGACAGTCTTATATCATAAATACTGTTGAAGAGGTATAATTATTTATCATAAAAACAGTGTTGAACAGATAATCTCTATTTGTGAAACTGTGATTATGAATTAAGTTTTCATTTGCCAGTAAATAAAAGTTAACTAAACAGCTTTAAACATACATTATGCAAGAGCTAAATCTGCCTATAAGACGTCTTTCTTTAGGCCTGAAATGTTATACTTTTTATTAAACATTAATGAACTTATCCGTACCATAATCAACCCCCAAAGCCATCACTAGCCTGTGATATTTACTGGATTAGGATCCGATTTGCTCATCTTTCATTCATGATTCAATCAAGACTATGTTTTTTATTGTACCAACTTTAGTAATGCTGATTGTGGATCAATTTGACAGAAAATTTTAGTAAATTCCCTCTACATTATTTCGTTTTTAACTATTATAGTGAGAAATGCCAGCTCTTTACCTAATCCCCCAAAATGTATCTTTAAGTAATGTCAACAGTTCAATTATGTTATTTTACAATTTATAAATTTAATGGTGTCTGGGTAACTCGTCTGTCAAACTATAGTTTAAGAAAAAAAATGTCAACTAGCTACTTTAATGTGAACCATTTTTTGCAGAACTATAATATAGATCACTTGAATTAAAAGAAATCTATAAGAAAGTGGATTCCTCCAGATTCCTAATGACTAACACTAGCCGTGATTGAAGACTAATTTCACTAATTGAAAAAACACAATCAGAAACAGTATATAGGATACAGCAGACACTCCTTATAATATTGATAATTTAAAGGACTTGTTCATCCTTTCCTCACCTTTTCTAATTAGATCATGGGAAATGATGTGGAAAGGTATTTAACAGCCTGCTTTTCTGCACCTATTGCATGGGTTAAAGAAGATGGGCATACCAGTATGAAATTTGCCCTGACAGTGGTGCTACTGAAATGAAATGAAATGGTTTTTAACGTCCTACTGTTCTGCTCCTAAACTGGGCTAATGAAGATGGGCATACACCATACAGTGTGCTATGAGGGCAATTTTGCCCAGGCAGCGGCGCTACGGCCTACTCTTATATCGAATTCCAACTGCCAAGGGATCTTGAACATGCACGCCAATGTGTACATGAACCTCACTTTTTCATCCCATACAACCAACTAGATAGCTGTCCTTGTCAGACCCTCCACTCTGCACCACTGACAATAAGAAACCATGCCGAAAAAAGTGGTGCTACTGTCTACTCTAACATCTAACTTCAACTGTCGAGAGCTCTTTTATGTGTACACAAGTGTCCAACTAAACGAGACCTTGCTTTTTGTCCCAGTCGAATAACTAGACAGCATCCTTGGCAGATGATGTGAAGAAGCTATCTATATGTGATGAGTAAAATAATAGAAAGGCCTGTTTTTAAGGTAATTGAATCCAAATCAGGAAAATATCAACCATTAATATTTGGTTTTTTTCCTGATGAACCTTTGGCATTTTTCAACACAATATCTAATTTCTTACTTCTACCAACCCAACACTATATAACGTCCTGGATTGGCTTGCTTCAGAATTTCAAAAAGCCCATCAATGAATTTTTATGGATTACAAAATTGAGGCAGGCTTTCAATTCCACATACCTATCTTTGTAACTACTTAAAGGAATTGAAACATATTTAGAACGATATTCCTATTAGAGATTCATCTTCGACTAACATATACAGCAAACTTCGCATAAGTCAGATCAAAGTGGACTGAGCAATTTCGAAATTCAATCTTAGTTTCATTAGAAATAAACTGCAAGAACTGGAAAATAATTCATTCAAATGCATACTTTAAGCTTTTGTTCATATGGAAGAGAGAGAGAGAAATGGGGCTTGACGTCCACTCGACACAAATCAGGTCATTTTGGGACTAACACACGGTTTAACCTTATTTCAATAATTCGCTTGCGTGTAGGGGTCTTTAGCAGTGGGAAGAAACCGGAGTGCTCACACCAGGGATCGAAACCACAGCCGCAAGCCAAAGGTGACCGGCCAGCTAGAGGTCGAAGTGCGACACTCTAGGCCACTAGGCCATCCCAACCCCCCTTGTTCATATGGACGAGTAGATAACTTCCATTTGAAAAATGTCCTAAATTTTTCCAGAAAGTGTCGTGTACAATAGACAGTGAGTTTCATATTCTCCGGAAAAATTTATTTAGCGGTGCCTCAAATAGACTGATTTGATCCAAATGATAGGGGGAATATATTTTGGCTCTGTGCATGGAATACTTCACTGCATTTTAGACCATCGAGACCCAAATTCTGAATATACTGCCGATTCAACTTAGGTGAAAGAAAAAAGTCGGAATTAAATCCGATGGACTGAACATTTAGGGGTTACACAATGAGCAGGAAGTCACAATCATTATTCATGATATACCATATTTACAAATAATGTAAAAACAATATTAATTTGATTTATCTCAAAAACTTTACCTTTCATTGTATATCATTTAGCTCAATATTTGATATGTACACTGATAAATTCCAGTCTAAACTAAATGCATTAGAAAATTTGAAGGACCCTATAAAATTACTAAATAATATCCAATAAAATTATAAACCTTACCATTTACAATGTA
Source organism: Patella ulyssiponensis (assembly GCA_963678685.1). NCBI lineage: Eukaryota > Metazoa > Mollusca > Gastropoda > Patellidae > Patella > Patella ulyssiponensis. The sequence continues at coordinate 19,540,267 of OY783228.1, forward strand.
TTTTTTGTATGTAATCAAATCCACTGCTATTACAAAGTGAACGTCTATAATATGTTTTTTCTCCAGTTGATACATAACAACTAATGTTACACACTATGATCACATGAAACAGGGGATTAACATGTTAATCCATTTAATCTGCCAGTAATGTTTCTTGTATTATTCACAAACATGCAATATTTAATTATTTACTCTCAATTGTATTCATGTATATAATTTGCTACAGCTTGTTTTTTAAACAATAGACAACTATAAGTAACTTGATGGTTGACAGCACATCTATATACTGTGGAGACTAGCTTATAGGTTACAATAGATTATAGGCCTACTGTAATCTCTCCCCCTCAAGATCAACTATGACTTTAATGATGAGATCATGAGTTGCTCTTTGCACAATATGTTTTAGTGGAGAGTAGGATATGTAATATTGACTGTGCTAAATAAGACAGGCACATGCCATACTGTGTGCTATATGAGAGAAATTTTGTCCGAATAGCAAAGCACGACAGTCTACTCTTGTATCAAAATCTACCTAACAAGGGTTCGTTTATGTGCACATCAGTATGTACACTGGACGTTATTTTTTTGTCCCATCCGAATAACTCTACCTTGTCCTTGCCAGACTCTCAACCTAGGGTTTTTTATGTTCACACCAATATAAACACTGGACTTTTATATTTTTTTTGTCCCATCTGAAGGACTCTACATTGTCCTAGCCAGACTCTCAGTCCTGCACCACAATGTAACACCTATTGTTAATCTATTTTAATATTTCATTAATTCAACAAAATATTTGTATATACCCACGCTTTTTTTTGCACTCACTTAATTATTCATTTCCATTTGCCATTCCCTTTTCGATTGAATTAACAAAATCTCAAGAGTAATGTTCTAATCTTTATTATTGTCACGTTTGCTTAATCCCTCAACAGGGTGGAGAATACATCAGGTTTTACATTTCTTGAATGGTAGAAAATTTGTGAATAAAAAGATACCCATTACTAACCAACCTGGCCCAATCCTATCGCGGGTATGTACACAAGCATGAAAGTCTCCCCTGGCACAAACTTTCTATATATTTACCATATTTATATACATTTTTAAGATGAAGGATTTGTAATGTTAGATACAAATTACTATCATAATAATAATATATGCCTTGTCTTCTTAAAGATGCATTTTCCATTTTGTAAAAGCGAAGGGGAGAGAGAGAGAGAAAGAGAGAGAGAGAGAGAGATGGGAGCATGAGACTAACATCCACTCTACACTAACTAGCTCATTTTAGGACTAACATATGGTTCAATTTTATTTCAATAAATGGCTTGTGCTTTAGCAGTGGGAGGAGACCGCAGGACCCAGAGAAAATCCACGAGGTTGGACAGGCGACCCAACTTCTTGTCACATACAACCACGGAAATGAAGCCACACCACATGTCTCAGTAACAGACCTCATGATACAACGCACACGCTAACCATTCGGCCACCCAACCCCCTTTTATAAAATCAAAATCTGTATGTCGTTCTTCGTTTGACTGAAATTTTCATTATATTTAATTTTTCATTCCCGGTACCTATTTTTGAACTACTATAGCAAAAACGTTCTGCACTCTATCTAAATTGTAAAAAACACATTTTAAAAATTAAAATCGTACACAGGTTTTTTTAATAATGGTGAAACCAATGTAGGGAATTAGTGTCTGAATTTAGCGATATAATTTATAATACGGGAGAAAGTCAATAATTATATATGAATAAAATATTACATGGAGATACATCCCTACAAGGATTATATTGAAATGTTCAGTCATGTAATATTATATAACTAATGCTACAGTCATTGAACATGCATGTGTAACTCCAAACAAAGTGTATATTTTCAATGGAAATATGAATATTTTAAATGCATTATGTGATCAATTTATGGTGTATTGGCTCAATTTTATTGATTTAAACCTGTAGAATTGCAACATGTATGTGTAATTAGTCTGGGATTCCGGATATTATCTTTGACCCGTTCTTTTTCCCTAACATTGACCAAATACGTAAGGCCTTTTTATGTAAGCAAATCGTATCAACTCGTGTTACACGGCCGAGTATCATCACGTGGTACAAATCAACTCGCCTTAAATAAACGCCTGGATCGCTGTAGCGATTACCGTAGCGATGGCGGACCATGCTGAACTTCTTGATGCTCGCAAAAAAAACATAACGAACAGCTGACCACATGTTTAATTTTGGATTTGGAAACAATTTATTCTGTCAATAGAATCCACCCCTCTTTTCCCTGTTGTTAGACAACTTTTAAACTCCGGTAACAATGATATTTTTATTCACATCATTTTAGAACAATTTCTCGAAATGTTCTTACCCGCTACTACTGTCGCCCGCCATCTTGAAACCAAATCGAATCGTACCAAAATGCTGTGCGCGACGAGTTGGTCGAGTTGGGTACGTGCGTTGACTAATCGATAAAATAAATGTGCATTGTAGACAAATCGTTGTTGGCGCTTCGCTTATATAAATGCACGCTTTGATCGGTGTTGATGCGAGTTGCTTAAATAAAAAGGCCTTTATGTTATTTAACGATACAATGTTGGTTCTTTTTGATTCTAAGTTAACTTTTAAATATTTGCTTAGCTGCTTCTGTCACTGACAGGGATGATATTGGTGCAACTAAATGAGCCCCCTATATTAACTCTTTTTCTTATGCAAATTAATTCTATAGCATTTTTTGTAAGCATTTGAAAAAGAAATAAAGGTGTTTGAAGTTTATGTAGGCAAAAGATATGTCCTATTTAGTGTAAATGGATATATAAAATGAATAAAAGGCATTATTCTGCCCGGACCAGTGAGCCAATGATTGATGCCACGTAATGTGTCATCATGTGTTGAAAGCAGTCAACTTTTACAGAGATATTAGAAGACTTTCGTAATCCTCTGTGAAACAGATTGGTGAAACTCTGAAACTCTGCCACAAGTTTATTATTTTGTTGGGTTTTTTTGCAGTTTTGTAAAACACCTACTTAATGATGGTTTTGTCTGTAACGTTTTTTTTATGGGAGATATATAATAAAATAAATCTCATTGCATGTTACCTCATTCCCAAATAACCATTAATGATGAAAGTCAGAGTATTTCCAACTTATAAGAATATGGTAAGTCGCTATATATAAGAAGAAATTAGAGTATTGATATACATTTAATATACATGTGTATGTGTATTGGGTATTTTTTTTTGTGTTCTTGAACAATGTTTATATAATGAATCAGATATTAATATCTTGTCTTTAAATGTAATCTATAATTAAATACAGAACTTGCATGTAATGGATGTTTCATGGATTCTATCGCGTTACAAATGGACATTTACGATATTATATAATACACTAATACAAAATCTGAAACTAAATTATACGTTTTCAACATTACCATATAAACAATGATATATTGGCCATTCAGGAGCCTTTACAATGTCTACCCACCATTTCAATCCAGCATCAAATTTTACACAGGGGGAGTGGGGGGGGACCAGATATTCACTGTAGTAGCAGTAGCAAACCTGCACTATGGCTAATTATGGTGCTGCGCAGATCATATAGAACATCCAAACAGTTGGTTATGGCTAGAGAATGAATCAGGATCCCTGTCAAATTCTAATTTTAGAAATTTCTTGCCATTGTCTTGACAACTGACAGCGAAACCTTGCAGACGCTATATACAGATTAGATATTCTGAGATTTATTTACCTTGGACTGATTCATCTATTTGGCACAGATTTATCACAGAGTCAAAGGTACTTTGGGATTGGTCCATAGTCGTGTCTAGTAAATTTATTGGATTTTGCATATTAAAATTGAAATCAGAAAAGTTCAATACCTTTACAGATTAAAACTTTTGTCACTGTAATTTAATGGTGGCTAAAGATAATAAGATGGTGGCTCGCCTGTCTTTGTGTTGGACGAAAAAGCTCATCAAGACATTAATAATAATAAATAATAATATTTATTTCTTATTATACGCATTACATCATGAAAACAATCTCAATGCGTAGTACAAAAACATATAATGTGACATGAAAATATATAAAATGACATAAAACTATATGTTATAAAAACGTATAAAATGATATAAAACTACAATACGACATATAAACATGTATAAACATATAAAATGATATAAACATGAAATAAAATCATATAATAAGGCATAAAACATATGATATCACATAGAAACATACGATATGACACTAAAACAAAGTAGAAATAAAAGCAAAAATAAAAGCAATCATTCAATGTAGTGCTGTCGGAAAAGATGTGTTTTAAGGTGTTTTTTGAATGAGTTAAGGGAGGAGGCATTGCGAACATTCCGGCATAGTTTCCCCTTGTCAGTGATGCAGGATGGAGGGCCTGACAAGGATAGCTGTGTATACATAGGCATGCATGTAAAAGATCCATTAGCAATTGCATTTCAATATAAGAGTAGGCAATAGTGGTACTGCCCCGGCAAAATTTTCCTCATTGCGCAATGTATGGCATATGCCCGTCTTCATTAATCCAGTCGGAGCAGAACAGTAGTCTCCTCGAGTTCCATTGATCAAGCTTGTCTCATTAGCACAGACATCAAATTTAAGCATCAATGAAATAAATATTAGATATTTGTTACAAAACTCAGATTTCCGTATGTTTGGATAAGGTCTGGATGATATTCTTTCAGTCATCTGATTCTCAAACACTTTTTGCTTTTAATAAGAGAGAGAGAGAGAGAGAGAGAGAGAGAGAGAGAAATGGGGTTTAACATCCACTCACAAACTAGGTCACTTCGGGACTAACACATAGCTCAATTTTATTTCAATAAATCGCTTGCGCGTAGGGGTCTTTAGCAGTGGGAGGAAACTGGAGGTCCTGGAGAAAACTCGCGTGGTTGGACAGGCGACCCTACTCCTTGTCAAGTATAACCGGGGAATTGAAACCACGCCAATTGACTCAATGACAAACTTTAAGATACAATGCACACGCTACCCGTTCAGCCATCCACACCACCCCCACAGCTCATTTTGATTGCACACCTTATTTTCGCATTGCAAGACAGAACATGGAGAAATGGAGAAAGGGAGAAAACACACAAGGCAGAGAGCAAGAAACAATCAGAAATATCAACCAATTTATGATATACCATTTTTATCACATAGGGAAGCAGACCACCATTAATTTCTCCATTGACTTTCATGCTAATTCTGGTCCCTATGTCTGGTTCCAACTTTTCCCCAAATATTCACCATTGACCTGGCAGAAAAAGGCAATTCATACCTTTGGTTTGAGACCAAAAACTCAACACAAAATAATGGCCATGCAAAAGTTGAGAAAGGGGAGCAAATCAAGAAAAGGGAGATAAAGAGGAACACCAGTATTGGAAGGAACATCACCCATGGGTGATGATCCCAGATAGTGAAATTTAAAGGTGGTCTGACACCACAGCGACCATTTTTGTTGTATAGTATTTAATCACATCAGGATACATTCCCTAGTTCCATAAATATATTAAAATCACACCCCCAAGAAGAAGTGAAACCATCATATTTATTGGCAACATAATATTTCAATATGAGAAAGATCCCAAGTCAATTCAATATCGTTCTACTTGATGTAGATTCTTAGTAATTTAATTAAGATATGACAACCATGACGACTGAATCAACGGGTTTCTGTAATCAACTGTCTACTGTGAGAGTTATTAATCACTAACACCACCTTCTTATCTTTAAAGCTAGAGACTTCATCTACATAGAAATGTCAAGTCAAACCCCCCAGGAGCTGCCTTTAAACAAAATAAATGTTCTCATAAATTAGACTAATTTTCTACTTGATGGTTTACAACTCTTATCAATTCTTTAATTGTGTGATTTAATGGAGTACTAGAAAGGATTTATATCACAGGATCAACTGGAATCAAACAAACCAATTTAAAGACTGGAACTACTATCTTATATGCTTAAAAAGGGGGGTTGGTTGGCCGAATGGCTAGCATGTGTGTCATGTATCATAAGGTTGTCATTAAGTCAACTGGGGTGGGTGTGGTTCAATTCCCCCAATTGTATGTGAAAGGTGTAGGGTCCAATGTCCAACCTGCAAGCTAATATTAAAATAAATTCAACCATGTGTTAGTCCTGAAATGACGTAGTTTGCATTGAGTGGATGTTAAACCTTATCTCTCTTTCTCTCTCTACACATATACGATAAAAAGTCTCTGTACACTAGTAAATGAATGAATGAAATCGGGTTAACAATTCTGCACTTGCTTTGAGAGAAATTTTGCCTGTACAACAATTGAATTCAAACTGTCAATGGTTATTCTACGTGCACACCAACGTGTATACAGGACCTCAGGTCTTCGTCCCATCCGAACAACTACACTCTGTCTTGCCAGACTCTCAATCCTGCATCACTGATAAGGGGGAAAAATCTGAGAAACTTTTGCAGCCATCACCTGGATCAATCCTGGTATCTCCAGGTAAAGCAGTGGATACATTCGATCGAATCAATCCACGCCGAATTTTATTTGGCCGAATGGGTGGACACCCTAGCCGAATGCTCCGCCCGATTCACCAGTCGATTTTATCACCTTTCACGTCACATGACTAAACATGGCCACGACGATGTCTTCACACAATCATGTGACTTCTCGATATGAGTGGTGATTGGCTAATTAATTCTACATTCGGCCGAATGCTTCAGCAAAGCAGACACACAAGACGAATATAATTCGGCCGAATATGTCAAACCTGTTTGATTTGGGCGAATCATTCAGCAAATTGACAGTAGACAAATTTCGATGACGATCAATTCGGCCGAATCATTCGACTAGTGTGTCTACCGCTTTAGGTTGCTAACACCTTACTCATTGAGCCACAGTGGCTCCCAATACAATTGGTTTTAATGTTTCTAGGAAGTTTCAGCCAGGGTGATGCTGACGTGCCATAGAACTCCATTTCATTTAATTCTGGAGATGGGCATATAACAGAAATCAAATTACACCATTAAACTACAATTGCTCAGTGCGGAAAGGGTAATTACAGACATTAATACCTGTTCAAAGAGAATGACTTTGCTGTAATTTTTAAATTAAGTCGGAAATTATATATCAGTGGCATTTATCACACCATTTTTGCAGTTCATGGTATTAATTCTTTCTCCGATGGGATTCTGAATGGTAGCACATCGAACCATTGTTATTTCTTTAAAATAATTGTGCAACTTACGACAATGTTATAATTTAGCTAGCAATACAGACAAATAAATTTTGATCATTTAATACTTGCTAACCAACATCACAACAAAGAAATGTTCTTTTTAATAAATAACCTTTCCTTATTATCAATTATTAAACAGTTAATATCCCTCCATTATATTAATTCTATAGTAACTATCGATATATTTCATCAATATTCCATGCTACCTAATGCAAAGGAAGTTAAACCTTTCAAAAAGCTTTCAATAATTTGCCCGTAACTCCGTTTCTAAAACAGAAACTAGATAAAACCAATTTAATATAAAAACACTGCAATTTAGTGCTTGTAGCCATGGTAGTTCACGCCAACAAAACAATATCCCATGAGGCAGTACCAGAAATTGTAATGACAATCCAGATAAGATGTGGGAATATAGAAATTGCCTAGGTATCCATTTACTTTTTTCTCAAAGACGGTAACATGAGGAGAGTGTGATTGGAAAGAACCATGTTAGTGTTATATCAATGTTAAGAATAGGTCTGACACTAACAAACGTACCATTTAAATCGTAATACCAACAGTCAATAACCTATCATTATAATAAATTTATGTGTCCGACATTTTCAAATTACAGGATGATGTGAAATCTGGTTGTGGATTACAAGGAAAGTTTAGGAAGTGTCATATTCAATTACAGCTTGGTCACTTAATAAATAGCGCCGTCGGCTAATAAATCCTGATAATTACTTTGCCACTGTAGGAGGCACTTGCTGGCTAACAAATCATGGAAATTACTATGCGACTGTAGGCGTCATTTGTAGAGACCTAAGAAACCTCATATGAAACAATCTATGATAACCCATTTATACCCTCGCAAAATTGTCTCAGTCTCATCTCATCCAGAAAACAGAACAGTTAACATTAAGTTGTTTTATCCTTAATATATCGTAAATTTATATTGTTACAGAATTGTGTAATTAATTGAAAATAAACAACCATCATTTAAGTTAATGATTGATTAATTCTGAAAATTCAGGTGACAAAAATAAACTTTTGGACACTATAATCTAATCTAGGCCTTGCTGAACAGGCAGAGAACATGAAATGTGACAAATATGATTGTACTGAAGCCTTTTATTATTTTTATACCTGTATACTGACCCACCCCATAAAAAACAGAAGAACATTTGGCTGACAAACTGATTTGTAATGATCTTCAATAAACTTGTCATCTATGGGAGGTAACTGTCTGTAAATTCAACAAAATTATATACATTTCTACCCCGTCCAGAGAGGTGTCAGACCACTAATTATATGACAAGTCAATTGCGCTACTTTTGTCAGTTATCACCTCCTGACATTGAAGTTAACAAGCAGTTAGTCAAATTGATTTCAAATCATACATAATCAACTGATACATGGAAGACATGATTAATCTTATAATTAATAGTTTCAGCACATAACTTAGCGGGTGGTGATTGAGTGACAGAGAAATGAGGTTTAACGTCCACTCAATCAATACAAACTAGGTCATTTCCGGACAAACGTATCGTTCAATTTCATTTTATCAATTCTCTTAGGCATAGGGGTCTTTAGCAGTGGGATTAGACCAGAGGACCCAGAGAAATCCCACAAAGTTCTCTTGAGCATTGGGATGTTTAACAGTGGAATTAAACCGTAAGACCTGGAGAAAATCCACAAAGTTGGACAGACGACGCTACTCCTTGTCAAGTACACGCTGTGAATGGATATCATGTCACTTGACTCAACAACAGACGCATAAACATTAAACCTTTTGGACACCCAACCCCACTAACCTGGAGGGTTACTTCCATAAAAACAGGAACAATTGTTTAATATGGATATGAATTTATTCAACCAACAACAACATTAAAATCAACCAACAATTAAACGAGAGAGAGAGAAAAAAGTGGTTCAATGTCCACTCAACACTAAGTAATTCTAGGACTAACATACAGTTCAATGTATAATTTGCTTAGGCATAGGGTTTTTTAGTAGTGGGAAGAAATCGGAGGACCCGGAGAAAACCCATGAGGTTGGACAGGCGACCCTATTCCTCGTCACGTGCAAACAGGGAATCGAAACCATGTCAGTTGACTCAATGACAGAGTTTATAATGCAGTGCGAACGCACTAATCATTCCATCATCCACCCCCTTTAAACAACTAAAAAGGTATGTATTCTTTATAATAATAGTAATATACTGACTTGGTTTTCTTAAAAAGACACTAATCTCTTATAATTTCAGTTTAATTTATTGTGCACTAGTGACTTAAACTAAATAGTTAATGAAAATGGTAAAAAGGGTGTAGAAAGAGCTAGTTAATACTATTAAATACAATAATGATTAAAGGTACATTATGTAAGAGCTTAATCTGCCCAATGCATATCTTTCATTTGGTCTCAAACGTTATCTAAATCTGTAATTAGACATTAGACTTCACTGTTCTTCAAATGGCAATAACTTAGCCCAGAATGAAGTAATTTGACTGAATCTTACATAATGTACCTTTAAAACAATGAATATACTTAATTATATTGTAAGAGATTAGTGTCTCAATGTGACTGTAGCTGTTACTGGACATTTCAATTAAAATACACATATTATTTAGTTCTAAGAATCATCTATGGACACTCAGAATAAACATAACGCTAACGCTACAATATACGTCCACATTCCTGCTTTGATTGATATGGTACTTTGTCAAGAAGGCTAGGCGTTTGGTTTGTTTAGCGTTGAGGGTCGTGCCTCAACATCAATAGTTGCCGTCCTTAGAGTATAAGGAATAAGTATACCAAGATAATCCATTCAGAATTGTGCCTTCCTAACGCTAAAGGCAAAAAGTGGGCGTGGCCCTGCCCCTGGGGGTCGGGACATTCATCAAAATCAATAGTGGACGCCCTCAGGCTATAAGGAATACAAGTACCAAGCTGCTTCATTCAGAATTGCGGCCTGTAAACGACAAACACAAAAATTGGGCGTGTCTTGCCTGTGGGAGTCGGGACATGCAGTTGACATCCTTAGGCTATAAGGAATACATATCCCAAGTTTAAAGACGATCCATTAAGAATCGTGGCCTGTAGACAACACACACAGACACGAAGTAAAAATGGGCATGGCTCTGCCCCTGGGGGTTAGGAAATCACCAAAAACAATACGGGTCATCTTTAGGGTATAAGGAATAGGTATGTAAAGTTTTAAAAGGATCTGTTAAGAATTGCATCCTGTAGGCGAACACACGACACAAAAGCATTGGGCGTGGCTCTGTCCCAGGGGGTCCAGCATGCACCAAAAATAATAGTGGTCAGCCTTAGGGTATAAGGAATAAGTATAAAAAAAAGTTTTCAAGACGATCGATTAAGAATTGTGGCCTGTAGCTGACACACAAAAAGAAAATGGGCGTGGCACTGTCCCTGGGGGTCGGGCATGCACCAAAAACAATAGAGATCTTCCTTAAGGTACCAAGAATGAGCATTCAAAGTTTCAAGATGATACATTAAGAAATGCAGCCTGTAGACGACAGACAAACAAATACAAGAAATGGGTGTTGCTGTCCCATGGGGGTCGGGCATGCACCCAAAACAAAAGGGATCATCCTTAGGGTATAAGGAATAAGTATTTTAAGTTTCAAGATGACCAATTAAGAATTGTGGCCTGTAGGCGACACACAAAAAGAAAATGGGTGTGACTCTGCCCCTGGGGGTTGGGCATGCACCCCAAATGATAGGAATGTTCCTTAGGGTACAAAGAATAAGCATTCAAAGTTTCAAGATGATACGTTAAGAAATGTGGCTTGTAGACGACAAACAAATAAATACAAGGAATGGGCGTGGCTCTGCCATTGGGGGTCGGACATGCACCAAAAAACAATAGGGATCATCCTTAGGGTGTAAAGAGTAAGTATACAAAGTTTTAAGAAAATCCAGTTAGAATTGCGGCCTGTAGGCGACAGACACACAAAAAGAAAATAGGCGTGACTCTGCCCCTGGGAGTTGGGCATGCACCCCAAATGATAGGGATCATCCTTAGAGTATAAAGAGTAAGTATACAAAGTTTGAAGAAAATCCAGTACGAATTGCGCCCTGTAGGCGACACACAAAAAGAAAATGGGCGTGGCTCTGCCCCTGGGGGTTGGGCATGCACCCCAAATGATAGGAATGTTCCTTAGGGTACAAAGAATAAGCATTCAAAGTTTCAAGATGATACATTAACAAATGTGGCTTGTGGACGACAAACAAATAAATACAAGGAATGGGCGTGGCTCTGTCCATTGGGGGTCGGGCATGCACCAAAAAACAATAGGGATCATCCTTAGGGTGTAAAGAGTAAGTATACAAAGTTTTAAGAAAATCCAGTTAGAATTGCGGCCTGTAGGCGACACACAGACACACACACAAACCAAAAAAATGGGCGTGGATCTGCCCCTGGGGGTTGGGCATGCACCCCAAACGATAGGGGTCATCCTTAGAGTATAAAGAGTAAGTATACCAAGTTTGAAGAACATCCAGTAAGAATTGCGCCCTGTAGGCGACACAAAGACACACGAAAAGAAAATGGGCGTGGCTCTGCCCCTGGGGGTTGGGCATGCACCCCAAACGATAGGGATGTTCCTTAGGGTACAAAGAATGTGTATGCAAAGTTTCAAGATTATAAGTTAAGAAATGTGGACTGTAGACGACAAACAAACAAATACTAGAAATGGGCGTGGCTATGCCCCTGGGGGTCGGGTATGCACCAAAAACAATAGGGATCTTACTTGGGGTATAAGGAATAAGTATACCAAGTATAAGGAATAAGTATACCAAGTTTGAAGAAAATCCAGTAAGAATTGCGCCCTGTAGGCGACACAAAGACACAAGAAAAGAAAATGGGCGTGGCTCTGCCCCTGGGGGTTGGGCATGCACCCCAAACGATAGGGATGTTTCTTAGGGTACAAAGAATGTGTATGCTACGTTTCAAGATTATACGTTAACAAATGTGGCTTGTAGACGACAAACAAACAAATACTAGAAATGGGCGTGGCTATGCCCCTGGGGGTCGGGCATGCACCAAAAATAATAGGGATCTTCCTTGGGGTATAAGGAATAAGTATACCAAGTATAAGGAATAAGTATACCAAGTTTGAAGAAAATCCAGGAAGAATTGTGCCCTGTAGGCGACACAAAGACACAAGAACAGAAAATGGGCGTGGCTCTGCCCCTGGGGTCGGGCATGCACCCCAAATGATAGGGATGCTCCTTAGGGTACAAAGAATGTGTATGCAAAGTTTCAAGATTATAAGTTAAGAAATGTGGCCTGTAGACGACAAACAAACAAATACTAGAAATGGGCGTGGCTCGGCCCCTGGGGGTCGGGCATGCCCCCAAAACAATAGGGATCTTTCTTGGGGTATAAGGAATAAGTATACCAAGTTTGAAGAAAATCCATGAAGAATTGCGCCCTGTAGGCGAACCACAGACACACACACACACACACACACACACATACATACATACATACATACATACATACATACATACACACACACACACACACACAGACAGGGGCGACGGCATAATACGTTCACATTATGAATGTGGACGTATAATAAAAACATGTCTGCCAAGCATTCTGCATGGGAGGGGGGAGGGGGAGGGGGAGGGAAGGGGGGATGCCCTCTATTTGCTCCCCCAAGCTTTTTAGAAAATAAAATTAAATATTTGTGATCTGTTTCAGTCCGAGTGACTTTTTACCTAACTCATCCTGCTGTAAATGTTCTGTAAACAATAACACGTTATCCACTTGAGAAGTGCTTTTTATGGTCCTCAAAGTTTTGAGGTATTGGTTCAACGTGGCAAGAATATTCATTCATAAAAACCTATGTATGCGAAGTACACTGGCCGACTTGGCTGTAACGAGTTTCCACAGGGAGCAGGCAATGAAGTTGAAATAATGCTAACCTGCATTTCTGGCAGTCTATTTTTCAAAATTTTAGGGGGAAGAGGTTCCCAGACCCCCGCTTGGCATGGACTCACGCCTTTAGTGTTCACAAGGGGGCTTGGCCCCTCCTCCAGTGGCAGCTGACACAACTACTGCATTATATTGAAATGCTTGGTAATTGCCACCTCAATGAAGTTAAAATATTGCCAAACTGAATTTCTGGCATTCTTTATATTTCAAAATTTTAGGGGGGGGGGGGGGGGCAAGGCCCCCAGACCCCGCTTCGGACTCGCACCTTTGGAGCTCGCAAAGGGGCTTTTACCCGCCATCCATTGGCATATGTATTTATTTGAGATTAATAAAATAAAGATTAACATCTCAACAAAGCATGCTGTAAACTACAGATATAATCATAAAAGAATCAATGATAATTTTAATTCCTTTTACAGGTTTCCATGACAACCGGCTTAAAACAAGTTTTAAGAGTAAATATTTCTCAAGGGATATTAATCTTTATCATTAAAATCTGTTTAAAGAATTCCAATTATAGAAATAATGAGATCATATAGATTTATATTTCTTATCTTTGATCTTTGATTTAGGTACCAGAATTAAGAAAACAGATCCAAAGAATAAGTCAATAAGATCTTCAAAAAGTGCAGAAGTTCAAATTTAATTCCATTTTATCTGCATCAAGCACAGAACCGATCTTTGAAGATTTATACAATTATATAAATCTCATGATCCTGGCAAAACTATTAAATTAAATCTGAAATTCTAATTGAAAATAGTCGATTTAATTCACTCCTTAATAATTAGATCAGGGATTATTGTAATATGGTAATGCAGAGGGAGGAATCCATCAGGAATCTTAGAATCGTTTAATATTAAGCCATTTTATGAAAATATTCACAGATCTCTTCTAAACTTAATCTTACATATAAGAGAATTTAAAGCCCTATCCCATTCCCAGTTCTACATTCTGTTTCAATTATTATTTATGAGATTTGTCAGCTACTTAATACCACCTACCTCAATAAGTTGTAAAATTAATTGGATACACAGTACTTTCATTTTTTTTTCTCAAGACACCACATGTCTCAAATCAATATATAAGTTTCGGTTTAATCAAGTATGAATCAAATTTAATCAAGTACAGATACAGAACAATCATATAAAGATAGGTTGCCAGGCAATGAAACATATGGCCACAACAGTTAAGTCTTCAGGGCAGTCAACAAAGGCTGTCACATATTTTTTCTCTTGTCAGTAAGGAGAATATGTTTGCAACACATAAAAATCATATTACAAGTAATAGCCCATCACGTAATTATCAGAACTCATTAAATTTTGTTTAGATTGTTTGAACAATTAATATAAACTTCTGCCTCTAGAGCAACCACAAAATTTCTCAGAGTGATCAAGGGCCATAACTCTGGCAGCAATTATCTGAAATTGTTGAAAATGTCTAGGATGCTTTGCCTCATGACCTTATACACTGTGTATAAATTTAAAGACAATCAGGTATTAACTTTAGCCTTTAGAGCATACAGAAGATTTTGTGGACGCCATATGGACAGACGACAATATACGACCACATTTAAGTGTGGGTGTATAAAAAGGGGGTTTGCATCAAGGAAATTAAAAAGCGGGTAAAGTATGAAAGCTGTTTATAAATCCGAGCTTGACAATAATACACATATGATGATGATAGACATTGTCAGACGAATCCTCCCTGTTGCCTATTGGCAGGTGAGGGTGTTGGAGGTGGGTGGCCGAATTTTTAACTTGTTCGCGTTGCATCATAATGTTTGTCACTGAGTCAAGTGGCAAGGTTTCAATGGTAGGTAACAACCTTGTGGGTATTTTCCAGTTTCCGTCCACTGTTAAAGACCCTATACGCAAGCATATTAATGAAATAAAATTGAACCATGTTAGTCTCAAAATAACCTAGATTGTGTCGTGTCAACAGGTTAAAATCCTCTCTCCCTCTGGCATTTGTCTTTTATCAGAGATTTTAATGATATCTATAATAAAGGACCAGCACATGTACAAAGATCAAGTTATTTAATTATTTCCTGGCCTGTGTACAACAATGTATAGCAGGCCTACCATGTGCTTTAAGAGAATTATTATTAACAGCAGGAAATGAATGAGAAAATTAAATACAGAGAACTTCGCTTAAGTCCCATCTAAGTGGACTGACCAATTTTATCCGAGTTAAGCAAAGATCCCACCCAATAAGCCGAATACCGAAATTCAATCTTAGCTTGATAAGAAATAAACTGCAAGAGCCAGATAATAATTGATTCAAAGGCACATTTCAAGGTTTTGTTCGTATATATGTGCAAGTAGATAACTCCCTTTATGGTACGAGTAGATAACTTTTGTTTTGTCGCCATGGACCAAACATTTTGATTTGAGTTGAGGGAAGATTCGACTTAGGTAATCTAACTCACACGCAGAAATTCAATAAGAAAAACATGCAGGATCAAAGGGTTCATCTGACTTATGCGAAGTTTACTGTACAACCACACATTCTTGCATTTATTTGTGGGGTGGGGGGGAGAGAGTGGGCGTTGGATGATCGTGGGGTGTAACATCTGTATTATAGTTCATAAAGTCTATCATCGAAATTTAAAAAGAAAACGTGCAGGATTAAAGGGAACAAACGATTTTTTCCGAGTTGAGCGAAGATCCAACTTATACGAATCCGACTTATGCTAAGTTTACTGTAAAACCTCACATTCTTACATTTATTTGGGGGTCGGGGTGTAGCTGAGTGTTGGATGATCGTGTGGTATAACATGTGCATTATTGATCATAAAGTCTATCATCCATCAAGTGTCATATGGTTTCAATCCCAAGCTTATGGTGGGTGTTCTCCAGGCGCTCACGCCATTAACTGAAATAAAATAAAACCATTTCAGTCCTGAAATGACCTAGCTTATGTTAAGTGGATGTTAATCTGAAAACAATGATGTCAATATCTAAAAACCAGTGTCACAATTCTTTTCAAACGTACAAAAAAAAACCTCTTACATATGATACCACAGGCTGAATTAGTTTCAATTCATGATTATGGTGACGCCTTCGTGACACATTAATTTGTATTCCAGTAATTTGATAAGATGTGAAAAACTGTACTTGCGTTATTCTTATAGTAGAATCACGTTTGGTTTGTCAGTTGTAGGTTATCTGTCTACGGTTTGAGGTGGATACATAAACAAATATTGAGTGATTAGTCTAAATCAGTCCAATACACATATTCATCATGTGCAACCTTCGTGTACTGCATGTTTCTTGACACAGAATAAATCTGAGATGTCAGATAATTCTCAGAGTTATTTTGAACGCTATGATAGGAAATTAGAGATATTTAATTTCCTGGTGAAAGTTACCGCCTATTTGACGTAGCTCGATAGGTATACGTTGTGGTTGGTATTTTATATCATCAAAAATTAACATTGTTTTGAAGTTTCAATACTGACTGCATTAATGGCTGCTGTGTGTGGAATTGTTTGAATGTCCATCGTGTACATGATGATCCATATCTTTTAAATATTGTTGCTTAATAATATTCTTTTGACTTATTGATTTTTGCAAAAAAAATATTTGCCATTCGGTGTATTTTGAACAATATTTTTTTTGCAGTAATAAAATGAGGATCATCTTTTTTTACACACACACTCAAACAGTTTCCATATTTTTGTCTCCTCTGACAACTCAATAACAGTTGATTGGCTATTTTTTTTTGACAAGCTTGAGTTTATCTATTAATTTGATATTCCTGGCAGGATTATGACGGCACCATAAAATGTAGCATGTTGTCATATCGTTTTTTTACCATGAAAATCTTATCAACACGATAGAGTATAAATGTATAAAAAAGATTTCTGTAGCTATATTTGATTACATGATATAGATGTGACCATACAGAAGGATTAAAAGGTTGCTATCACACTGACAATTAGTTTTACAGTGACATGACATGTATGGAATGAATGTGAATTTTCAATGCCTAAGCAAGAGAGAGAGAGAGAAATGGGGGTTAATGTCCACTCGACACAAACTAGGTCATTTCGAGACTAACATATGGTTTAATTTCATTTCAATAATTTGCTTGCGGATAGGGGTCTTTAGCAGTGGGAAGAAACAGGAGTACCTGGAGAAACCCACAAGGCTGGACAGGCGACTACTCCTTGCCACGTACAACTGGGGATTCAAAACCATGCCAGTTGACTCGATGGCAGGCCGTATGATACAGCACACGCATGCTAACCATTCGGCTATCCAACCAACCAACCCCCCAATGCCTATGAAATGAAATGGGGTTTAACATCCTACTACTCTGCTCCAACTAGGCTAACGAAGACAGGCATATGCCATGTAACGTGCTATGACTATGAGTGAAATTTTGCCGGGGCAGTGGCACTATAGCCCACTCTTACATCAAATCCCAGCTGCCAACAGGCGAAACCAAGTCAGAAATTCCTGATGAACTTTCTCAGCCAATGTAGGGAACAAACACACAACCTCAAGACTAGCGAGTCAGCGTCTTACCCACTTAGCCACCATGGCTCCCCAACACCTAAGCACATGGTATGTAAATGGTAAATATTAACTACACCAGATCCATGAAAATATCAGAGAAAAGTTAAATTTCTTTACATTTAGCTCAATATTTGCCGGTATATCTGAGAAAATATACAATTCCAAGATTTGTTTACCGGTATATGTAAGATCATAATATCTAAAATTTTGGGACCTTTTGAGATGTGGTCCCCAACATTTTGATCCCAAGACCCTAAATCCGAGGTCATTATAGTGACACGGCTGTCTTTTGGAAATTCTGAATACAAAAATAGTAGAATTCTTGTTGTGCTAAATTCATAAGTGATGGTATTCATGGAAACACCAAGACACATTGATCAGGGTTCTTAATCCACTTTGAAACAAACCAGCCCGAATTGGGTCAGAAGAAGTACAAGAAGATAAGCTCACATTCCCTTTAATGTAACCAGACATCAACAAAAATAATTCAATATTCCTGAATAAATGACTGTCTTTATTTATTCGATGGATGAAGCAAAACCTTCACGATAAGAACAGCTTTATGGTACTGGCATCAAATTTACAGAGCTTTGTTGGAATATTAAATAAATCTATCGAAATTCCCATGACTATGCCACAGTGTCAGACACAGGTTTGTCAGACAACTTCAACAACCGAATACTGTTTGAAAGGAGTTATTTCCACCTGTCTTTACTTCTGCCTGCTCACAAACAAAACAGAAGTTCTACCTCTGTTAAATTCAAATGAGTGTCCATGAGACTAATTTCTGTCTTTTAAAGCGATAATTGACATTTAACAACATATCAACTTTGAAATGATTACAGATTATTGTCCTATCTATACTACAACAAGACTTTATATGAAAAGGGCCACAAATCAGAATGGTAGCACCATAATCAAGGCCCCTATGGTGAATAGATTTCAGTAATAACTCCTGACATTTATTATCTAATATCATAAGGCTTCTTCATTTCAGTGTTATAGACAACTTATTATAGTTTTTTCACACAGATTTATGCATGTGAACGATAGATGCACAGGTTGAGTGAAATACATGTACACATTGAAATGTGGGCATATAAAAACACTTTCCCAAGAGGGAGAGAGAAATGGGGTTTAACGTTCACTCGACACAAAACAGGTCATTTCGGGACTAACAATTTTATTTCAATAATTTGCTTGCGTATAGGATAGGGTTCTTTAGCATTGGGAGGAAACCAGACAACCCCGAGAAAACCCACAAGATTGGACAAGCAACCCTAATCCTTGTGACGTACAACCGAGAAATCGAAACCATGCCACTTGACTCCATGACAGCCGTCATGATACAGCTAACCATTCAAACCCCCACATTACCCAAGAGCTTGGAAATTATTTAAAGGAATATTGGTTACACAATTATGCAAAATACTTATGGCTTTAAACAAATGGTAGACAAGTACACATTACATTTGTCTTCAATTCTATTTTCATGCAAGGTTAAAGCCCCAATAACACTCTTGTTGTAATTGAATAATATGTCCCAATCTTTATTCTCGCCAACAAATTGTATTATTTTACAATATTCAAATTAATTGATGATACAAATTTCATCTTAACACACCTAATTTAAAGAATTGGAAAAATTCAACTACATGATTTGAAAAGGTTAACGTAAACCTTTTCAAATGTGACTTGGATTTCAAAATATTTTTGAACCCTCTGAACAAGTAAAATATGATGTAATGGATAATTTACACAACAGGTAGGACAAATAAACATCTAGTACTTAGAATAAGACTATTATTTATTTTCTAGAGCTGCCAAGCCAGCAAGAGTGTTATTGTCCCTTTAAACCTTATAAGAGGTGCCGGACGGAGGACCTGGCAAAGAACACTGTGATGTTGTTTGGATGGTCAAAAAAAAACCCAGTGTCTTTTGTACACATTGGCATGCACATAGAGAACCCATGACAATTGGAATTCGAAATAAAAAGCAGGTCGTTGTCTGGGCAAAACTTCCCTCATAGCACCCAGCATGGCGTATGCCCATCTTAAATAGCCCAGATATTAAACCCGATTTCATTTCTGTTCTATATACATAACAATGTTACATGATACACTCACAGATAGACTTACAAAACTCCACTTGACATATCTAGCCTTCATCTCCTCATATAAATAATAAATAGCTCCAAACTTCAATTCCTCTTAATTTGGTACTGATACTGGATTCATTATTTTGGTTACATCGATTGTTGCAATGATGGGTTGAATAGCTAAATCTATTGATTGCGAAATACAGGCATAGCAACCATTTGACGAGCGTCAGCTAAAGTGTTGAAACTAATAAACAGCATTGATTGAAAGAGGACACAAAACAGGTTTGGAAAGAAAATAAGTCATTGCTGAAGTGAAACTGTAATTAAGTCAATATTAATTCATTTCCTTTTTTCTCCTCATTTCCAGTTTCACCATTAGTAAACAAAAGAGAATATCGCATAGAAATTCTTGTCTGGTATTTAAGGCCATTAACAATCATATATTCATTAGCACTAATCATTTTAATCATAAACACTTATTAAAATAAAATATCCAAACCTTTTTCACACTCAAATTGTTTTGAAACGTCTTCATAAAGAACTAAAACAAATATAAAATGAAATGGGGTTCGACGTCACAGAAAAATAGACTAGTCGTTAAAACACTACCATTAATCAAATAGATCTAATTAAAGTGTTCCAAATTTCAAATGAGACTTGATTCTTCTATTTAAGCAGATGACCTAATTATGCTTGATTTTTCCAGACATATCAGCTAACATTAAACTAATTAATAGAGAATGGGGTTTAACGTCCACAAACTAGGTTATTTCAGGACTAGCATATGGTTTAATTTTATTTTAATAATTTGCTTGCGCATAGGGGAGGAAACCAGAGTACCCAGAGAAAACCCATGAGGCTGGACAGGCAACCCTACTCTTTGCCACGTACAACCGGGTATTCGAAACGCCAGTTGACTCAATAGCTGGCCATCCAACCACCCCCCAATAACTTAACAGACAATTAAAACTAAGGCCTGTTTTCCATATATACATACATGTTACGTTATTGCCACTGAAAAGAGGTTTGTCTATGGCAAATGTAATGACAGTTTCCATGTAAGCGCTTAAAGGGAGCGTGAAATGTCGTGGAAACAAGTACATGGAAAATAGTCAATTGACATTTGGTCAATCAAGTATCGATGATTTAAACAAATTACTAATGAAGTTTTTGAGGTGATTAAGATGTACATATATAGAGACCATATGTAAGTAGCTTGTTTTCTCTGTGGAACATTCATGTTACGGGCTATGAAAAGTCAATAAAAGTTTGGTCCACCAGTTTGGGATGATTTGGGTGGACTCATGGGTCAAATTGGTGGAATTTGACAAATATTGAATTTTTTTTTAGTTATAACCAACCACACTGAAATTTCTGTTACCAAACATTTTCAAATTTGACTGTGAAAAGACAAGAATACTTAGTTTTCCTATTTTAAAATTTTTTCAAAGTTGCATCAGAGGATGATCATGGCTTCCTTTCAACTAAAATAATTACGCTAGTATTTTCCTTTTATGGTATATATATGTTGTCTACTTTTAGCCTGACACACATTCTCATAAAATAGAAAAAGGGCGAAACTAAGTAAGTAAGGTGACTTAACTAAAAGTCATGAAAATCAACTTGAATAAAAATAAAATTGCTGATTTCTATGTGCTTCATTGATAGATAAGTGGTTGGATAAATTGTGTGAAAGTATGCTGCTTGCAGGAAAAGCATGCAGTGCAATTATTCAAGAATTTGTCTTTTGAGAGGCAAGATTCAGACAAGCAGGTCCAACTTTACAGACTTTATTTATAGTTGTTCAGTAAAAAGAGAGAGAAATGGGGTTTAACGTCCACCCGACACAACTAGGTCATTTCGGGACTAACATATGGTTGTTTTTTGGCGTTTTTTTTTTTAAATTTTATTTCAATAATTCGCTTGCGCGTAGGGGTCTTTAGCAGTGCCCGGAGGAAACCCACGAGGTTGAGAAGGCGCCCTTATCTCCATGCCACATACGCTCACACCAGGGCTGTTCAGTAAAAAAGTATCCAATTGGTAATTAATGTTTACAGATAATGTTCTTATGCTTTTCAAACTTTGCTACAAATTTTAGTAGGGCTGAATTAAACAAAACAATAGGGATCAAATTTTATTTCATGACCACAAGTATTTAAGCTGTCTCTTTTAAAATGTAGAATCTCAATGGCAGACATTTTGAATTTTGTTAAGAAGCAAAATATTCTGTGGAAAACCAAAGACATAGTCAATATTATCGACTAAACTAATCTTGCATATGACAGTCAAAGCTTTATGGATTGTTGAATGATCGGTGGCCTTTTTTTGGAGAAAGTCTTGAACTCCCTATACACCCCTCAGTTTATTATTCAACCTGAATTGAATGTTTCAACTTACATCAATACCGTCTGGTCAAAGTAAAATTGTCCCTGCTTGCTAACGAAGTTAGACAAGAGAGATTTAGACAAGTAATGAAAACTAATCACACAAAATCCTCTAAATAGGTAAAGTTCCATCATGGGTATTGCTTATGACATTTAGGAAAGGTCGACTAATAAACCAATATCTTCACAAATTTCTTCTCTATTTTTCAGTCCTTTATATATGATAGAAGCCATTTAAATCCCCTCCACATCAAGGCACTTACTTCTAATGGAAATCTAGATAAGCCTTAATTAGTTAACAACAGAACAAATAAATTGTTTTTGACCACATACCATCTGCAAAATGTAGACGCCCCCTCTATTTTTTTGCAGTGGCGAACAATTTTTAGCTTCATATATTCTCGCGGGAAAGGAGAAAAAAAACAGTTTAGGTTGGAAATCGTAAATTACTGTTCTAGTATGAAATTAGTCCTTGTGGCTATTTTTGTCCACTCAAAAATCATGGGTCGGGCTTCGCACTCCCAACTTGGTGCAGCACGCCCCCCCTTTCCGAAAATCCTGGATCCGCCCCTGAATTGAACCATTTTTGGACTGATGTACGTTTGAGACATTCAATTTTCATAAAAGTATTGTAGTAATAGTGAGTGATTCCTCAGCAAGTCAAAAATACAATGCTCTGAGACTCTAATAAACAAATGAATGAAAAGGGGGTTAGCCCTTCTACTTTTCAGTACCAACAGGAATAATAAAGTTGTCAATGGCCTAACAGCAGCAATACGGCCTACTTTTATTTTGCATTTCAACTGTCAAGGGTTAATTAGGTGCATGCAAGGTGTCGTGAGATCACAGGTTTTTTATACCATCCGAATGACTAGACGCTGTTCCTTTCCAACAGCTCCTTAAACTGCACCACTGACAACAGAAAGACACAGTGTGTTTAATTCACGGCCAATACTGGTTAAGGAGCCAGCACATTACCCTCTATGGCACCCCTAGGACTTTGAAGTTCAAGATTAACGTTGAAATTTGGAAGGATAGGAATAAATTGTCCTACTGACTGTAAAATGTAAATTTACTTATATACAGCATGTTTATTGGCAACTTGTTAAATTCTATGATTTATCAATAATAATGTATCTTCCATAATGCGACGCTTAGGTCTATAGACTATTCTAACCCACTGTTCTCTATGAGTGGGTTCCGATCGTTACGTTATGTTGTGAACACTACACCGTGTATTATACTAAACGTGCGAACAATGTGTTACAGAGAAATACCAATTTCATATACCGAGAGTTAATATTTCGTATACATGCACTCATTTTCAAGAAATACTTAAAATTTGAAAGTCAAAATCATGATGTAATCAAACTGATTTCAAAATAAAACCGTAGAAAATATACAAACCGTAAAATTCATCGATAGATTATTGACTTCCACTTAGCCTCTTGTTGATGATCAGTGGCTATAGCAACCGAATCACTGCAATCGGCAGGCTCCGCAATCAGCATCCCGCCATTTATCATTGGATTAAAAACCTTGAATGTTTCGAATTGTTAAATGGTCGCTAAATTCTCGCTTGAAATTAATTTAATACGAAATAAAAAGAAAGCTATGAAAAAAATGTCGACTTTTATGTTTATTAAAGAGAAACGTTCATACTGAAGCTATAGTCTAGACATATAATTAACTTCCAAAAAAGAGAAATTTGCCCCTAATATATAGGCTAACCCCCACCCGACCTCCCTTTGCCCATATAGCGCCAGTAGGTGGGTGACGATGTAAACCCGGTGAAAAAAAGACGCTTGAATAAGTATTACACAAATGTCGCCTTTTTACTATTATTGATCACTAAGTCGGTAACTTTGGCTATCTATTTAACTCAGGGTTATGGGCCCAAACAGCCATGCGTTAGCCGTAAATATTCGTTGTGTTCGATTCCAGTCCTTAATATGTTGGAAAAGGAAAATAATTTAATTAAAATTAGAATTTCCTGGGTGCTGTATCAAAGTTTATCATGCAGCAATCTTTGAAAGCATCGTTTACCGCATGAAGCATTATCAGTTTGTTAATTTTATTAGCGTCTTTTACTTAGAATTATTATTCACGGATTGCATAAAAGGAATCAATTTTTCAGTTGGAGGATTAAATGATGCGTATGGAGGCTTCAAAGGTTTTGAAATCGGGTCGGTTTCATCATAATTTTATCATTCCCCCAACAACCGTGAGGTCTGCGTGAGCGAGTCATTCAATATCACACATTTTTTACTGTTCAAGTTTTAGAATACTTTATTCTCAAGAGTTTTCAACTACAATTTGCTATTATATGTAACCCTGGACCTGGCCAAGTTTGTATTCCATATTCATTTCAAAGACTGCGTTACTACGAAGGCCCAATAGTGCCAAACAAAAAAAAAATTAATCCGTTTGAACGAATTAGTATCTCGTTTGAACGAATTAGTATCTCGTTTGAACGAATTAGTATCTCGTTTGAACGAATTAGTATCTCGTTTGAACGAATTAATTATCTCGTTTGAACGAATTAGTATATCGTTTGAACGAATTATTATCTCGTTTGAACGCATTAATATCTCGTTTAAACGAATTAATTATCGCGTTTGAACGAATTAGTATCTCGTTTGAACGAATTAGTATCTCGTTTGAACGAATTAGTATCTCGTTTGAACGGTTTAGTATCTCGTTTGAACGGTTTAGTATCTCGTTTGAACGGTTTAGTATCTCGTTTGAACGAATTAGTATCTCGTTTGAACGAATTAATTATTTCGTTTAAACGAATTAATTATTTCGTTTAAACGAATTAATTATTTCGTTTGAACGAGTTAGTATGTCGTTTGAACGAATAAGTATCTCGTTTGAACGAATTAATTATCTCGTTAGAACGAATTAATATTTTTCGATTGTACAGAAGTATGGAAGGGACATGCAGAAATTGTGTTTCAAGTAAAGATAATATGATTTAATACGTGTGGGTTCTTTAGTCCTTCTAGCGTTACCGTCAGTAGATGGAACTACACTTGTGAAAAGTGGCATTGGTATAGAATACCTTGGAAATTATCCAATTTGTTTCATGTTTGCCTGGGTTAGCCACTGCATTGCAGTGAAGACATTGTTTTATGACATTATCTTAAACAGGTATTACAACAGCTATACATATGTATGATATTGTAAGGACGCAGATTTTAAATGCACCATATTAAGAAATAAAATGGTATAGATTGTGCCTTGGCTGAATTTTCGCTAGCGCAGTGAACAGAGCTACTTGTATACGATTGATTGTCGCACGTTACTGACGTATGAAAATTAAATGGTAGCTAGCTCCGCAGGTAGCGTGTCTCAGATGTTCAGATTGGGTCTCGTGTGGTAAAGCGACGCTGTCGTTGGCCAACTTCCTCTATAGGACAGCAGAGGACTTGCAGCCGAGGGTCGTGCAAAGGGGGAAGTTAGCTCAAGCGAGGAATGGCTGTTCTGGCCACCCTACGCATAATTACCGGCGAAAGCCGACACGGAGGTCTCCCCCCACCCCTTGGTTCACCATGGGCCATCGTTCCCCTCTGCGACTATCGGTTTCACGTCCCCTGTTCTCTCGAGCAGGTCGACCAACAGCAGCGTCGCATTGCCACAGGGGGAAACTCGCGCCATTAAAGCAGACGTCGCTTTTTTTTTCTTTTTTTGTTTTTTCTACCCCTCTTTATCTTAAAGCAGACGTCGCAAATTAGTTGTTTCTTCTATCCCTCTCTATCTTAGTAACTCAAACAAATCCTCTTCGATCCGTTGTATTGCAAAGTTCAATTAATATGTAAACTTCGTTCACAATCAATCGTATATCTGTAGTTCTGTTCCCTAAGTTAGCTAAAATTATTTCTTAACTGGGTGAGTTTCAAATCTAAGTCTTTACAATATTAAAGATATATTATGTAAGATTTAGATAACGATCCTGTCGTTCTTGCTGTACTTGTTCAAAAAAAGATAATCCTAAATGAATATATTGACATTTTCAATAAATTACTTTATTCTAAGCCACGATGTTAGCCTTTGAATGTTTGACAAGATGTGTGCACGGAATGTAAGCACCGTACTGGTTGTTCCAAGCTTAGCATCGCTTTATCGTTTTTATACGCCCACATTTTCACGTGGAAGTATTACGTCGTCGCCCCTGTCCGTCCGGACGTCCGTCCGTCCGTCCACAATTTGTCTTGTGGACTCTCTACAGGTCACAATTATTATCTGATTTTGACGAAACTTGAAATATCTCGGCTGCTTTCGATATTGGCATGTATCGGATCAAAACTTCATGGATTATGGCCCTTGATTGTACGAAAAATCACGTTTTTAGCTTGTGGATCCTATAGAGGTCACATTTTATAACCGATGTTGATGAAACTTGACATGCGTGTTTATAACCCAAAGATCTTGGTTCTTTTCGATATTTGCGCTCATCGGAACGTAATTTCCTGAATTATGGCCCCAGATTGTCCGAAAAATCACCCTTTTTAGCTTGCGGTCCCTCTGGAGGTCACAATTATTATCCGATTTAAAAAACCGTTTGATTATATCATCGTTACACCCTAAGGTAGGTTGAGTTCGAATTTCGGGAAAATCGGACCAAAATTGCCATACAAAATGGCCGCCGTTTGTACGCGAATACTGTTAAAAATGGTATATCAAGGTTGTGGACCCTGTAGAGGTCACAATTTTAATTCGATTTTGATGAAACTTGAAATTCATGGTTATAACCCAAAGATCTTGGTTCCTTTTGATATTTGCGCATATCGGATAGTAACTTCCTGAATTATGGCCCCTGATTATACGCAAAATCGCCTTTTTTTAGCTTGTGGTCCCTCTGGAGGTAACAATTATTATCCGATTTAAAAAAAACGTTTGATTATATCACCGTTACACCGTAAGGAAGGTTGTTTTCGAATTTCGGGAAAATCGGACCAAAATTGCCATACAAAATGGCCGCCGTTTGTACGCGAATACTGTTAAAAAATGGTATATCATGGTTGTGGACCCTGTAGAGGTCACAATTTTAATTCGATCTTGATGAAACTTGAAATGCATGGTTATAACCCAAAGGTCTTGGTTCCTTTCGATATTTGCGCATATCAGATTGTAACTTCCTGAATTATGGATCCTGATTGTACGCAAAATTGCCTTTTTTTAGCTTGTGGTCCCTCTTATGGAGGTCACAATTATTTTCCGATTTAAAAAAACGTTTGATTATATCACCGTTACACCTTAAGGAAGGCTTGAGTTCGAATTTCGGGAAAATCGGACCTCTTTTTTTAGCTTGTGGTCCCTCTTATGGAGGTCACAATTATTTTCCGATTTAAAAAAACGTTTGATTATATCACCGTTACACCTTAAGGAAGGCTTGAGTTCGAATTTCGGGAAAATCGGACCAAAATTGACAGACAAAATCTCCGCCGTTTGTACGCGAATACTGTTAAAAAATGGTATATCATTGTTGTGGACCCTGTATAGGTCACAATTTTAGTTCGATTTTGATGAAACTTGAAATGCATGGTTATAACCCAACGATCTTGGTTCCTTTCGTTATTTGCGCATATCGGATCGTAACTTCCTGAATTATGGCCCCTGATTGTGCCGAAAAATCTCCTATGGTCCCTCTGGAGGTCACAATTATTATCCAATTTAAAAAAAACGTTTGACTCTATCACCGTTACACCCTACGGAAGGTTGAGTTCGAATTTCGAGAAAATCGGACCATAGTGTAAAAATATGGTATATCATGGTTGTGGACTCTCTACAGGTCACAATTCTTATCCGATTTTGACGAAAAGTCACATTTCTGGGTTGTGTACCGTCACACCATAATCATTGTCGGCTTCGAATTTCATGAATATCAGACTGGAACTGACCAACAAAATGACTGCTCCCAATACAGTATGAAATACAGGACTTAATGATGTAGGAAAAATCACTTTCGGTATTGCTTGTTCTCTATCCATCTCTCGAAAATGTGGGCGTATCCTGCCTGGCAGTGCCAGCCTATCTTTCAGTTACATCATAAATGACCGAACCGATATAATCTACTTAAAGATACATTATGTGAGATTAGATAACGAGTTGACAGTTCTCACTATAATAGTTCAGAACTACATAATGTGAACGGGATATGCTGAAAATTTCATTCCAATTTGTCCACATGAACCGAGATATTAGTGATTGAATTTTAGAACTAGCCTTGATCATCATTACAGAAGTCAGTAACACAAAACTAATAGTTTCGATTATCCAAAGGAAAGATTTGAGTGTTAATCGGACTTCAATCCGACAGATATCGCAGGCCAACCTTGACATCGAGAGCTGATTATGGTCTGGATAAGTTAATAAATGTCTAATTAATAGTTTTAATAACATTTCAGGCCTAAAGAAAGACCTACAATAGGCAGATTAAGCTCTTGCATAATGTATGCTTAAATATGTTAATAATTTCTAATGAAAATAGTTTATATAACGTTTTTTAAGGCCTAAAGAAAGACCTGCAATAGGCATATCTGGCTCTTGCATTATGGGCGACCTTCGGTTATATTTTTTTCACGACTGGTGGTCGGAACTAAAAACCGAACGCGGATGGTCCGGACCATAGAACTGTACTAATGGTCCGGACAACGTCTGTTCAAAGATGGCTGCCCCCATTGACTTTACTTTTTGCATAGCACAAATATTGAAATAATGCGTATATTTTAGACTTACATAGATTCGGACATAACATACGAGACAAAAATAGCTGCTGATAGCATTAGCAACCGTTTAATATTAATTCAAACTTTCCTAATACAATATGCTAAACAAAAATAGATTCTTCCTAATGTTGTACACTTACGTTTCATCCACACCCCCCATCTTTGAACTACTACGACCATGCCTCAATAGCATGGTTCAGTATTTCCGGACTATGGTCCCGACTAAATGAAATTCGGATTCATTTAGTTCGACCATAGTCAAGAAATCACGATGAGCGAAGGTCGCCATGCCTGTTTAAGATACATGTCATAAAACAATGTCTTAACTGCAATGCTGTGGCTAACCCAGGCAAACATCAAACAAATTGGATAATTTCCAAGGTATTCTATACCAATTCCCCTTTTCACAAGCGTAGTGCCTTCTACTGACTGTAACGCTAGAAGGACTAAAGAACCTACACGTACTAAATCATTATTATCTTTACTTGAAACACAATTTCTGCATGTCCCTTCCATGCTTCTGTACAATCGAAATATTAATTCGTTCAAACGAGGTAATTAATTCGTTCAAACGAGATAAATAATTCGTTCAAACGAGATACTAATGCGTTCAAACAAGATAATTAATTCGTTCAAACGAGATACTAATTCGTTCAAACGGGATACTAACTCGTTCAAAGAAATAATTAATTCGTTCAAACGAGATACTAATTCGTTTAAAAGAGATAATTAATTCGTTCAAACGAAATACTAATCCGTTCAAACGAGATACTAATTCGTTCAAACGAGATAATTAATTCGTTCAAACGAGATACTAATTCGTTCAAACGCGATGATTTATTCGTTTAACGAGATACTAATTTGTTCAAACGAGATATTAATCCGTTCAAACGAGATAATTAATTCGTTTAAACGAGATATTAATTCGTTCAAACGATATACTAATCCGTTCAAACGAGATATTAATTCGTTCAAACGAGATACTAATTCGTTCAAACGAGATACTAATTCGTTCAAACGAGATACTAATTCGTTCAAACGAGATACTAACTCGTTCAAACGGATTAATATTTTTTTAGGGTTTGGCACTAATGGGCCTTCGTACGTTACTTGAAACGGATTGAAGAGCTAAGTCGGCCCATATGTCTTAAGTTTGGCTTCGGTTGTTACATAAACTATTGTTTAGACATTAAAATTTATTTACTCACATGCTTATAATAGTCTCTCTAGAGCATCGGATGGCCAGGGTTAAAATGGATTGAAACACGAACGCCATTTAATAATTACCGTTGCTAAAAACAATCATATATGTCAGAACTTCAAACACTGATAACATCGCTGAGAATAAATTAACTTGAATGAAGTGGATTCGACGCATGTATAGCATATACCCCCAGGTCTCCGTTTTGAACCCGATGCGGAGGGGGCACGGGAGAGATTTTTATACATGCATATATACAATTATGCACCGTTTTTGAAAGAGGTTTATCTGCAGATTTTTAAAGGCTAAAGAAAGAAAAACTTTCGATCAGAACGCGGCAACACCCTTATCAAGCATTTAAACAAAAAAGATTAAATATGAAAAATGTCTAACTAGGATATGTTAACCAGTGTGTAAAGTTTCGTACAGATATTTCTGATCAGTTTATGAAATATGCCCGGGATAAAACTTGTATGCCAAAGAGTCAAATTTGTTTCTGTGGAAACAAACACAATCAAGTTCAAGAGAAACAGTATAACAAATGATAGGTTGATATGTTTATAAAGTTTCATAAAGATTTCTACAATGTCTTGAGAATGCCGCGAAAACAAAATCGAGGCGAATATGCGAAGGCTCTTAACATAGATGTGGAGAAACAATCATTAATGTAAAATTAACAATGCCATTAAACTAAAATTAATAATGGTTAATTACATGATTCTTTTAAAACAATAATCTATTTGAACCCATTCGGCACACAGCAGCGTGGACTCAATAGAAACAAACATAATCTTCAAATATAGTCACTATCCATGTATTTTTAGAATTTGTTACTAATGCCATAGGCCAGTGGTTCCCAAAATTGTTTTTACTCATATTCTGCCCCTTGGCCCACCAGGTTTTTGTTATTCCACTCACCATTTAATTATTCCTTTTTTTTTTCTTAAAGAGCAAAATTAAAATTTGAGATTTATAACACACTCAAAACTTACCACACAAGAAAAGGAGTAAGAATTTAGAAGAACTATTCGTCTTATTAAAAGGTAAAATTAATTCATCAACTGATACATTCATAAGGTTACATATATATGATAATTATAGGGGCCTATTATTAAGATTTTTTGGCTAATCTCCATTTAAGAATGCTTAAATCAAAGCATATAAAACATTAAAACAAAACGGAAGTTTATTGTAAATTTATTCTCATATGCCTGCATAAATCTTGTCTATACAATAAATCGATAATTGAAATGGGGTTATGGTGTTATTCTATAATGTACGATTATTGTGTGTCTGACAAAAAAGGTAAAACTCGGAATGTTATGTCCCAAATCAGTAGACACGAAAAGGTCAGGTTGACCGTTTGTTGGCCGAAGAGTCCCGATATTTCATGAGCAGACTAAATATTTCCGAAACGATTTAGTATGTAAATGAGATTAAGTAAATAACAAACGGCCCAAATAACAAGATAAATAAAACTTGTATTAGAGAAGTTATGTTCTGAATACAAAATTTATTTTGGAACTAATTTCTTACAGACTTGTCTAATTTCGTTTCGCAGTTTTTACCCACTTTTTAGAACATGGCGGCAACATGAATGGATAAAAATAAATATTTATTTCATTGGCAATTATTTAAGCTTTTCTCACTAAACTATACATAAAATAAATAGAGGTACGCTCATTATTTAATTAAATTTTAACGTTATGGAAAGTCAGCAGATTTAAATGATAGAATCCCTATGACCTATAGTTTTATACGGTTTTATTTCCGAAACGGTGAGTCAGCCCAGTGTTCGCCGGTGAATGCCAACAACAAACAGTGAAAATCAAGTGAAGCTTACAAAATTACATAATACAACATCGCACTGATTGACCCAAACAGGGTGACCCCTTCTTTGGACCCTCAAGAAGAATGTCACATGATTAAATCCCATCAGTATTCAATCATTGGCAGTGAAGAACGTTGTCAGTGGGATATTTCAAGTCTGCTTCATAAATCATAATCATACGTTGTCAGTGGGGGTGGGGGTGGGTGGTAGCTGACCAAGAGACTGTTGCTTAGTTGTTTGGATGGCATGAAGTTCCAAGGCCAACCCATTGACTGGTACGTGAATGTACATGAAGGACACTTTGACAGTTGAAATTCAGTGAACAATTGGCAGAAATGCTGCTTTATTTTCTAGTTTTCGAGTGAAACTGTGAATGTGATTATTAATCCGTGTGGTGATGACAGTAGGCCATTTGCATTCATAGTTATATAATTTTGCAAAAAGAAAATTCATCACATATCATGGAGTAATGCTGTACTAGAAAGAATCTATGTACCAGTATGAGTGAAAATCCCTTGTCTCAGTAAGATGGAAGGATGTGCTTTAGAATTAGCTTGCATTTTTTAAATGGTATTCTTTTATCTTTGTGAAAATTATGTGTATATTTCAGAAAATGCCAACAGTGATAGCATTGGATGTGTCTCTGTCTATGAGTCGTTTGGTAAAGACAGAAGGTAGTGAAGAATACGATAAACGTCACTTGGCTATTCATGGTATTAATACATTATTAGACCAAATTAATGCACATTCGAAATTAGAATTTGTTTCTTTGGTGAGTAAGATTGATTTATAAAAAGGACTTTAAAATAACTTGGAATCCAAACTTAACCATATTCGGTGATCGGTACATGTATTCCCAATGAGAATACGGTCTGCAGAATCCTTAATATCTTTGTTGGTCCTCCTGGTTAGTAAACCAATGCCAGTAGCAATATTAAGAATATTGTTTGTAATTGATTTTAAGGGGGTAGAAAATAACTAGAATAAAGGAAGTAAAATTACCCTCATAATCTTTCAAATCATCCTCTTTGTCTCTAATTCTATATGATTAAATCCCATTATTTTATAATTTCTTTTTTACAGGACCATTGAATATTGTATTTATTGTTTATTGATAAATAACAATTTGAATTGTGTTTTGCAGGTTGTCTTTTCATATCTTTATGAACAACTAGTTTCGTTCACCAGAGAATATGACACAATTAAAACAGCACTGAATAAAGTTGAAGTATATAATAAAACCTGTATAGAAACAGCTCTCAATGGTATCAGTGCTATTATTTTAGAAGAATGGGGAAACAGTTCACCATGCCAGGTTGAAATTTCACTTTTGTAACTATTTAATTATGTTTTTTTTTCTATAATTGCTTCAAGAACACAAATAGTTGTGATCCAGCATTAAAGGGGGACAACTCCATGGTGCTTAGGTTTAAATCTGTTATTTTGGGTAAACATGAAATCCTGTTTCTTTCTCATCTGAAAATTAAGCTTAAGTAGGTTGAATGATAAGAGATAAGCAAATTTGCACCAAATGCCTTATGATGACAAAAACGATTATTGATATCTATCGTAAAAATTGTAAGAGGCAGGTTATTAAAGAAATATTAATCTTAGTTGTAGCTTTATTTTGATTAATTACAGGTAATACTGATAACTGATGGAAGTCCTGGTATTGGTCAGGGTTCATTGAAAAACTTTCTACTGTCTTACAGTCAAAATGATGCCAAAACAAACAATGCTAAATCACCTCTTCCTTTTAAATTCCCATGTAAACTTCATGTTGTGTGTATAGCCAGTGGAAGTGATCCAGACTTTAAAAATTCTCTGTCTATGTATGAGAAAATGATAGAAATAAATGGACAAGGTGGTGAAGTGTTTTATCCTGAAAGTACTCTTAGTTTAAAATCAGTGCAACAAACATTCAGTAATTTAGCAGAAAAATACTTTCATCCATTTCATGGTGTGTTACATTGTGGTAATTTAAAAAATTCTGTGCAGTTATTTCCTCATCCTGTGCCATATTTCGTGTAAGTAATTTATATTTTTAGAGTACAGAGTATAGAATTGTGATTCCATAGAATTGTGTCCAGTGTATATCCAGTTCTATTACTTAAAGATACATTATGTGAGATTAGATAAAGAGCTGGCAGTTCTCACTTTAATAGTTAAAAACTAGATAGTGTAAAGGTAATTTGCTGAAAATCTCAGTCAAATGGATCCACTGTGAACTGTGAATATAGCGATTGAATTTTCGGCCTAGCTGTGATCATCATTACTAAAGTCTGTATGATAAAGAACATAGTCTCACTTATCCATCGGATCCTAATCCAGTAAATATCGCAAATCGGATAATAAACCAGTAAATATAGCAAATCAGATCCTAATCCAGTAAATATCGCAGACTAGCGATGATACCAGGAGTAGACTATGGTCTCGATAGGTTAATTCATGTCTAATTAATAATGTAGATTTCAGACCGAAAGAAAGACCTGCAATAGGCAGAGTTAGCTCTTGAATGTATGTTTAATGCCATGGACACAGTTCATTTTTTCTTTGCTTAGTAGATTCATTATTGATTCATATCTGATATAATTAACAATATAATCAAAAATAAATTTAAAAGTAATAATACGTATACTCGTACTTTCTCTGCAGAGGTATATCTTCCACAGATCATGAGATACTAAATAAAGGAAATACTGTCCTTTGTTCTTGAATATTTAATACAATATATTATAAAACACTGTCTTTTCATGGTAGAGTACTAATATTGTATCATTTTAATTGTATATTTCAGTGATTCTGATCTAGGTAAAATAGAAAGAAATATATCACATGATGTACATATCTGTGGTTTTATGGACATAAGTGATGTATCTAGTCCACCAACGATATCCAGACATCTCGTTATACCTATGGCTAAAGATAAAACAAAATTAGATGGTAAATATTGTCAACACCTATCAATCGAGAAATTTGACAGAATATCACTGCATATTCCCATCAAGTATGCTCACTCAAATCAGATAACATTCAAAACTTGAGACCAGTTGGTTAATCCATCAAACACAGACCCAATCAGTTAATCCATCGTTTTGATACAGACCACTTTAGTGAGTTGTGTAAATTGCATTTATATTCTCGGTGAAAGCATCCAAGCTAAGACACACAACCATTTCTTCTTCATTATGTTTGTCAATCTGTCATCTATGTGTACAGAGTCACGGTGGCTAAGGGGGTAAGACACTGGCTCATAAGTCTGGAGGTCTGGTGTTTGATCCCTGCATTGAGCGAGAAAGTTCATCCAGATTTTCTGGCATGTTTCCCCCTTGTCAATGATGCAGGACGGAGGGCCAGGGACAGTTTTTTAGTTGTCCTATATATACATTGGCCTGCATGTAAAAGATCCCTTGACAGTTGGAATTTGATATAAGAGTAGGCCGTAGTATCGCTGTCCGGACAAAATTTCCCTCATAGCACACCATATGGCGTATGCCTGTCTTCATGAGCCCAGTTTGGAACAGAAAAGTAAGATGTTAAAAACCATTTCATTTCATTTCATTGCTATGTGTACATGTATAAAATCAGTATAATAAATGTCTGTTGTAGATTCTTTAATTATTGACAATACTATATATATTATAGATTCTGTAGGTAAAGATGGTAAGAATGGTAAAAGTGAAGATGATGAAGATGTTTCAACAGTTGAAGAAGGGAAAATACCAGCGTTTACAGTAATGTTACATGGTAGTTTGAAGGTGGAGGGTATGGTAGCTATCGCACAAGTAGAGTAAGATCATCTATTTGATTTATAGTAAAACGAATTTCAACAATTTAAAACAATGTTTGTAAAATAGCTGGTATGTGTTTGTCAGTTTGTTTTGACATCGAAAAAAAGGGGATCAAATATTGAAACACAGTTTTACTTATCATGGGTTGTCCCTGCAAAAGGGAGTCATGAAGACGTTGGATAGCTAGTCTGGAGGTCGGGTGTTCGATCTCTGCATTGGCTGTGAAAGTTCATCAAGATTTTTCAGCATGATTCCCCCTTGGAAGGGGATGGAGGGATAGCACACGGTATGGCGTATGAACGTCTTCATTAGCCCAGTTCAGAGCAGAACAGTAGGACGTTAAACACCTCATTTCATTTTATTTCTGTGCCTGTGAAGCTGACATTGTAAGTGTACCTAGTCTTAGTCACATAGGTGGGATAGAAAAATGTGGCCGAATGTTGGCGTGCAACAATAAACGTACATCCATCTCAGAGTATTGTGTTGAAGAGACATTCCATTTCCTAAATTTTTATGAGCTGTTTTCCAATTAGGCCGGTGACATTCTCCCACTATCCAAGATTTTAACTCAGCCTTTCCAATCTTCAACATTTATCAAGGGATTTTTAAAATATTTTTACTTCCCCCTCAACATAATTTTTTGAGAATTGGTCTAGTTTGTCTTACTATTGTTGATTATTGATTTAGGGTTGTAAAATCTCAACATTTGCTCTGTCTGCGAACTAACAGTATAAATATGGACAGATAACCGCTTTACACAGCAAATCTAACTTAATTGAACCAAGTGTTCTTGTCATTGTACCGTATTTATATTTTCAGTGATGATTGGTATGCTATGTTATTTTCCTGGGCAGACAGCAAGAAAAAATCTAATTTATTACTTGCCCTGTTTGAACCAGGTGAGAAATTAATGATTATCCTCTTGTAATCTGTATCTATTGTTTATATACTATGCATTGTAATGTAATGTTATATAGGAGTATTTAAAAACATAATTGACGGTTTTATTTACTTTTTATTTTCACTTTCACCGCTAAATACGTAGATCTCTCTTTGTGTTTGTGACGTGATCACAACAAACAGATGTTTTGTCGCATAGATAGGGGAATTAGTATGGGGTATACTTTAACTATAAAGAAACTGTGAGCAGTCTTCTCTCTGTTTTCAGGTATACATTCAATAAGCTGGTTGGGATCATTAAACAAATTGGCACCAGTGTCAGACTTTGAAGAATCTCCCTATGGTCCAGACGACACAAAAACTCCTTTCCCTCTAAGGCCATCGGATAAACGTAGTTATGCCCAGAGCTGCGTTGTGTGGATTAAACCAGGTGGCTTACAGGTAAACATTACTTTTCAAAAAAAACATCCAGAAACTGCAGGCGGTGAATTTTCTAATATTTAATCAGTATATGTTGGTTAATATCCTCATGGTTTATTTCTACTATTAATCTTGTTACCCTGGCTCACTAGTCTGAAGGTTGT
Organism: Patella ulyssiponensis; assembly: GCA_963678685.1. NCBI lineage: Eukaryota > Metazoa > Mollusca > Gastropoda > Patellidae > Patella > Patella ulyssiponensis. Next base: position 19,577,510 of record OY783228.1, read on the forward strand.
GGGTTTGCTATCGGTTTTGGCCGAGAAAATGCATCAGGATTTTCAGACATGGTTTCCCTTTTTCAGTGGTGCAGGACTGAGCGCTTGACAAAGACAGCTGTCTTGTCGCTTGGATGGGACAAAAAGCAAGGTCGTGTATATATTGGCCTGCACATAAAATCCCTTGGCATTTGGAATTTCATATAAGTGTAGGCCTTAACACCTCAGTCCAGGCAAAAGATTTCTCTCATATCACACTGTATGCCCATCTTCCCTAGCCAATTCAAAGCAGAGCAGTAGGACGTTAAACCTCATTCAATTTCATCTTGTTGTCTGGGTACTGATATGTGGAATTTGTTCATTTCCTCCATAAATGTTTGTTACTCAGATAACAGAGTGTGAGTTTTGATCATTTCTTACATACATTGTGTTACCCAGGTACCGGTATTTCGATTTTGTTCATTTCTTCATAAATTATGTTATGTGGATTCTGTTTTCTAGGCTGATTTACAGAAAGTTTTAAGACATGCCAGAAAATTACCTGATAAACAACAACAGTTTTATAAAGTAAGTTTCTAAATAAACACTTTCATTAAAAGCGAAAGAAATGTTTAACATTTAAGGAATGGATATGATAAAAACTGTAAAGAAACATTCTGGCATTTATATTATTGTATTGGGAAATCAAGTTCTTCTCAAAATTAAGATTCAAACCATTTATTACGATTACATCATATTTGAAACAAGTATGATCTTACCTAGCAAGATGTCATCACTGTAAAATGTGACATACTAAAAGGTGAAGTCTGTCAATTGTACAAGCATCCAGCATGTCAAGTGTACTTGAAGTGGCAAAGCCTTTAGCTCTTCTCGATGAGCATCACCAACAAGAACAAGAAAAACTACAAGATGAGTAGTGCTTTGGGACCTAGTTCCTGATCCCAAAATTATATAGTTTCATTGATCTCTCATAGCAAATTGGGGGAAATTAATGTTGCCTGGCAGTTCTAAGTTTTAATAACCACTGGCAACCTGGTTTAAAATATCTTTTTCAGGAGCTTAATAGAATAAGAAGAGCTGCGTTGTCGTTTGGTTTTTTGGATCTACTTGATGCCATAGCTACAATGTTAGACAGAGAATGCACTATGTTACCAGGAACAGCTCATCCAAGTGCTGCTTTACAATTATCGCATGCTGCAAATACTTTACGTAGTGAAATGGCTTGTGATGCCTCCCAAATGGTTTTACCCCTGCAGACTAACTTCAGTAAAAATGATTGAAATGAATGTGAGATTATTTAGTGAATAATTATGTAGAAACATGTATTTATGTATATTTGTATATAAACAAGCTAATGAATAAATATTCAAAACAGAGTCAATACCTTGAGATTGGGGTATTTTTAATCCATTTTGAAATGAACTGGACAGAATTGGGTCAAATGATGTCCCGGTATGAACTGGGTTTTAAAATTTTAAATTTCCTTTCCTTTAATATAACCAGACTTTAACAAAAATAATTCTTGGTTATTTGTTATGAGGAATATCGTATTCTACTGTATGTAATTACCACAAATACGATTGGTTGATAGTGTAAAACGCATAAACTGTGCTTCTAATGAATGGATTTTGGTTAAACTTATTACAATCACTCTAATTTGACTCGAGCGATCTTTTTAGTTGATTCTTGGACTGCACAGTCCCCCCCACCCTCACCTCAGTCTTGTCAGTAGTACACAACAGGCTGGACTAGGAACGCCTTCCAGTCTTTTGTATGGAATGAAGAACTGAGGTCCTGTGTGTGCACGTAAAAGAATCCTTTACAATTAGAATTCTATGAAAAGTAATTGGAAAGACAGCTGTCTGGGCAAACTTTTCCTCATAGCAAACTGTATGTTTGTCTTTATTAGCCTGCTTGGTCTATAAAATATGCATTATGCAAGCGCTAAATTTTCCTATAGCAGGTGTTTATTTAGGCCTGAAATGTTATATAAACTGTTAATTAGACATTTATTAACATGGCAAGATCTTAATCAAATCTCAATGCCATCTGATGGGTCCGGTTCTTCAACAGATCTCCAACCTCGTGGGTTTTCTCCGGGTATTCCGGTTTCCTCCCACTGCTAAAGACCCCTATGCGCAAGCGAATTATTGAAATAAAATTAAACCGAAAATAAAGTTAGTCCCGAAATGACCTAGTTTGTGTCAAGTGGACATTAAACCCCATTTCTCTCTCTCTCTTTCAACAGATCTGAATCAATCTGCGGTTCAATGGTGGTTGATGGTTAACCGTAAAAACTGGGTAATCGAAACTCTGTTTATTATCATATCAAGAGTAACAATGACAGTCAAGACTACAGTTTCATTGAAATGAGAATTTCTCAGCTCACAGAGTGAAGTAATTTGAGTTCTTAATCTAATCTTCCATAATGCCACTTTAATGTTGGACTTTATTAAACCTCATTTCATTGTAACATTGGTTTAAGTTTAGACAGAATTTTCTTTAGTCGATCATTGACAATGCAGGAATTTGACTTCAATTGATAGATATGAGTAGATTTGGAACATTGTCTAGCCTTATGTTGATACTATGTGTACATATTTTATTAACATCTATCAATCTGATCTATTGATCAAACAAATTGCAATACCTGTACTTCTTGTTCACTAATTTTGGTAACACTTGAAATAAATCTTCAACATATCAGCTTCTGATATCATATCAGCCTCCCATATCAATGCCATCTACATGTATTTAATTACCTCATTGCAATTTTGATTGGCTGATATCCCAATATTTGTGCTTATTTAACTGCCCTACTTGATTCTATTTGGATATGATTTTGTATGTCAAGGGGGGAGGGTGCGAAATGATCAACCTCCTGGGTTTTCTCTGGGTCTTTTGCACTAGCATATTACCGAAATAAAATTGAACCTTATGTTACTCCCGAAATGACAGTTTGTGTCGAGTTGATGTGAAACCCAATGTCATTTTCGTTCATATGTTCAGAATAGAAATATAATTTTTTGTTATTTTTCTGACTTAAAATAGAAACATTTTACAGATTATTACATATATTATTGGCATGGGTAAGTGTTATCATAGTATACATGTATGATTAGATTAAAACTTGTTATTGTACACTTTATTGTATCTGGCAACTTTCCAAATCATTGAAAGCTTGTTAAATAAGCTTATTTGTAATATATTTATATTACTCGTTGTTGAGACACTTACTCTATTATCACATAGTCTTTTCATGATAGACCAATTCTTTTGTAAATTGTGGTAAATGAAACTAACTTTTATTGTGCAAAAATATACAAGAATATCTTCCTTTAAAGATACTTTATTCAAGAGCTAAATTTGCCTATTGCATGTCTTTCGTTAGGCCTTAAATGTTATATGAATAATTAGACATTTATTGACATGACAAGATCATAATCAACTCTCCCATCAGATTTTAACTCGATTAGAACGGTTTGGCCATTTAATGATTTTATTTAAAAATGGAGGAGCAAGTCTCATCAATAAAAACCCAAACAGTGGTAACTTTACTTTGCGTAAAGTAATTTGAATAAAATTTTCAATATATTCATTTTCCATTATCTAATTTTGAACTATTTTAGCTAGAACAACCAACTCTTTAACTAAATCTTACATAATCTATCTTTTAAGTTTCTCAAAATCAATTTATATCTATTCTCTTATAATTAAAAATCAAATTAAATCTATTCTCTTAATTAAAAATCAAATTATATCAATTCGTTTATAATTAAAATCAAATTATATCTATTTTATTGATTAAAAATTAAATTATATCTATTATATTATAATTAAAAATTAAATTATATCAATTCTCTTAATTAAAAATCAATTTATATCTATTCTCTTATAATTAAAAATCAAATTATATCTATTCTCTATTAATTAAAGTTACAGTATAGGAGATAAGATAAAGAGATGGCAGTTCTCACTATAATAGTTAAAAACTAGATAGTGTAAAGGTAATTTGCTGAAAATTTCAGTCAAATTGATCCACTATTGGCCGAGAAAAAAGCGTTTGAAATATTCACATAGCCTCGGTCATCATTACTCAAATCATTAATATAAACAGCATAGTCTTGATTATCTACTTGATTGGTTTAATTATCAACGGCCATTGAGCGGCATATAGGAATTTAATCTGCCAACATCGAAGGCTAGCCTTTACATAGAGAGTTTATTATGGTCTGGATATGTTAATTAATGTCCAATTGATTATTTAGATAACATTTCAGGCCTAAGGAAAGACCTGTAATAAGCAGATTTTGCTCTTGCATAATGCTATTTTAATAATCAAATTATATCTATTCTTTTATAATTATAAATGATAAAAAAAAACCTTCAAATAGTCTAGACTTTGTGGTTATATTGCTTCAAGTTATGTCAAGTTCAAGAAGAAATCAGAATTCCAGAATTTATATATTTATCTGCTTATGCTAATTGGTATTATAAATATTTTTGTATCCAGCTTTAAATTTTGTCACTAGATACGAGTTAATGTACTATAACCATGTCACCTGGACCAGCTAGATATAAAAGATAAAAATATAGTGTGAATAGGTATATTTATTTACTAGGTCAATTAACCTGTTTACTTATAATCTGTAATATCTATATATAGACTTGTGTATACATATCTTGTTTACCTATGTAATAAAGCAGGAGTGTATAAGAATTAAAGGCACACCAAGCCAGACAGTTCACAAATATTTCAAAGTCAAAAATATGTTTTTTTATACGCCCACATTGAAATGCGGTCGTATATTGTCGTCGCCCCCGTCCGTCCGTCCGTCCGTCCGTCCGTCGGTCCGGCGTCCACAATTGCTTGTGGACGCTCTAGAGGCTAAAGTTAATATCCGATTGACTTTAAATTTATACACAGTGTTTAAGGTCATGAGACGAAGAAGCCTATTGTTTTTCAGCGATTTCCGATAATAACTACCAGAGTTATGGCCCTTGACGACTTCAAAAAATCTTGTGGACGCTCTAGAGGCCAAAGTTAATATCCGATTGGCTTTAAATTTATACACATTGTTTAAGGTCATAAGACGAAGAAGCCTATTAATTTTCAGCAATTTCCGATAATTAGTGCCAGAGTTATGGCCCTTGATCACTTCAAAAAATCTTGTGAACGGCCTAAAAGCCAAAGTTAATATCCGATTGACTTTAAATTTATACACAGTGTTTAAGGTCATAAGACGAAGAAGCTTATTGATTTTCAGCAATTCCCGATAATTAGTGCCAGAGTTATGGCCCTTGATCACTTCAAAAAATCTTGTGGACGCTCTAAAAGCCAAAGTTAATATCCGATTGACTTTAAATTTATACACAGTGTTTAAGGTCATAACACGAAGAAGCCTATTGATTTTCAGCGATTTCCGATAATTAGTGCCAAAGTTATCTCCCTTGATCACTTCAAAAAATCTTGTGGACGCTCTAAAAGCCAAAGTTAATATCTGATTGACTTTAAATTTATACACATTGTTTAAGGTCATAAGACGAAGAAGCCTATTGATTTGCATCAATTTCCGATAATTAGTGCCAGAGTTATGGCCCTTGATCAGATCAAAAAATCCTGTGGATGCTCTAGAGGCCAAAGTTAATATCCGATTGACTTTAAATTTACACACACTGTTTAAGGTCCTGAGACGAAGAAGCCTACTGATTTTCATCGATTTCAAATAATTACTTCCAGAGTTATCTCCCTTGATCACTTCGAAAAACTTTGTGGCGCTGTAGATGCCAAACTTATAAATCATCCGATTGACTTCAGATTGATACACAGAGTTTAAGGTGTTGAAACGAACAAGTATTTTGATTTTCAATGAATTTTGATAACTGAACAGCTAAATCCATGATGTTAAATGTTTCCTATACTAATTGTTAGCTTGGGGCAAAAGTTTATAAAAAGCAAACAAATTCTAATGATTTTCAGATAATTACATAATGAGTTGTTACTCAGATTTTAGTGTATTACAAATGTTTTATTACCAAAAAAAAGTAAAAATATGCGACAACCCTTGTTGACTGCCCGGACGATTTAGCTGCTGTGGGCGTATGTTTCGTTGCCTGGCAACCTATCTTTTTTTTTTTTAACATAAAGATTGATGTTTTTGTAAATAAGTACATACAAAGTATGGTGAATTGGCTGGCTTGTTCAAAAAGGTTAAACAATTATCATTACTGTATTTGTCGAAGAATGATAAAGATGGTGGTCTAAAATCGATAGAAAGTAATGTCAACTTAAAGTGACCCAATCTGGTTAAAATGCAGATCTATATTTCGTTTCATTTTTTTATACCGGTACTTCCATAGCCTCCTCTAAATAAAGATCTGACCAGTTGTAATGAGAGGTGGCGTCGGGGTTCATACAGACGTCTTTGACCCTATGCCATCAGAAATTTGATTAAGCAATCAGTGTTGTAGGATACCCACAGTTCTGTGCATCGCACGCCAAGAGCATGCTGCAACATACGCTTTCATTGGCTAATCGCTCACATCAACGAGAACACAGGTTATAGAACTACTGGGGCTGTAAGTGTTCAATACACGGAAAATGCTAAGATATCAAATTTTAATTGCTCTCGGTGTTAAAAGTACACTTATCATGTAAAATGTTCATTATGTGAATTACTGGTAAGAACTAAAAATAGACTTTAATTCTTAAATTGATAAATATCTTTTTTAGGACACCCTTTACCATTTTTTTTGAAAACTATTAATATTGTATTCCCATATAGCTAAAGATTCTTTTTCAATTTGAGCATATTATAATAGATTCTATTAGGGGATTAGATTAACTTTCAGGGCAACACAGTTGAGATGAAAAACCAAGGCCATGTGTGGGATAACAAATTGGTAATGCACTATAAAGATCCCTTGCAAGTTGCAACTTCAATAAAAGTCAAAACACTATAATCTGGGTAATATTTTCCTGCTTTGTTGCATGTTTGTATCGTATTGTGGTCTCGAAATGACCAAATTATTGCTATTTCTCTTCTCTCTCTTTTTACAAGTTAGGTATATACTTATGTAGTCTATTAAAAATGGTAAGAAAATAATTGACTGTGACAACTATATTAAAGCTGACTATAATACAAGTAAACAATAAGTCTAGAATCTTAACCAGTTATGCTTCATATAATATGTTTTTCTTTTAACCAGAATATAAATAATGCTGACATGTTAAATACAGTGTAATAAAATAGGCCTACTCATTTGAAACATGTAAATAAACCAATTTGTGATTAAATGACCCTGTTTCTGTGTGTTGGTGACATAAGGATGGATCATATTTTGTTAGTCATTTTATAACAGATGGCTTCAGTCCTGTTTCCTCTTGTTTAATAGTTTTCATTCACACATAATAGTAATAATATATACAGTTTTTATTTCTATGATTTACACAACTCTTGAGTAATAACATTTCTACATACAGGAAGGATAATCTGTTGCAAGGCTATGTGGTGTATGCCATAAATAGCTTTGTTGTCCATGCATCTTAAAATCAGTAACATTTATATGGTAACGCAACCTCTACAATCAAATACCTCAAAGTTTAATCTAAAAAAAACCCTGCAGAATCCAGAAGGGGCTGTAATTCAGTAATAAATAAACGATGAAATGTCAACATGAATTTTACTCTGCTATTTATGGAAGTGTACCAACTTTCAATTTAAACAAAATAAAATTATGGAAGACAGAAACAGACAGAGGAATGGACCAGCTGCCAAATAAGTTTTTGCGCCCCCTTGAGTTTTTGTGCCCCCTGGCAAACCCATACCGTGGGTCAGAGATGCTACAAATCGGCGTTAGCATGTTCCACACAGCCCAATATTAACAGGCAGCACTGGGAGGCCCACCAAATATAAATATTGTTTGTTTGGGACCCAAACGGGATCTCGCTCTTCATGCAAAATCATGTGTCACTAAATACGCTCCTTGGATGGACCTATATATAGTCCTCTCCAGTTTCAAAATTAGGGGACTAATAATAAAAAAACCCATCAATGAATGGTATGATTTTATTAACATATGAACAAAATGGTGAAATTATGAAATTATAAAACATATTTTTCTTTACTGTACATATTTAAAACCGAAGTTAATACATTTTTATACAGTATCAAAACATTTACATCATGTTGGGATAGTAGTGTAGCTTGGGGAGGACTAGTGAGCAGCACTTTGTTGGGGTGGCACTTTTGGTCTTTTGCATTGAAAAAAAAGTTGTTTCTTCTGCCAGGGTCAGTAGAACGATTGTTTAACAGTTTCTGTATGATTGATGCATATTGTGTTGTTTCTTTTTATGGGGGCAGTGGGCAAAACTCAATACATACAAATTGTAGCTACATTATTGGTTGGAAATACAATTTTATGCAACACAGAGAGAAGAAGTAAAAAACACATGTTATTAAATACTTCTCAATTATATTTTCACATATAATGGACATAGAGCCTTTGTTTTAACTACATTGTGTGAATTCAAGTCCTGTGTTATGGTAGTGTAGTGTTAAACACAGGTAAGCATATAACTACAACACCATACCGATACAATGCCAGACACCCTCTGTATTAGAAAGTCTGAAGTGTCGAGGTTAACTTAACTACCAGTAATGGTCAAACTACACAACTCTTTGTCTCATCTATGTTATGCTAACTTCCCACTATCATGATTCACACTACGATTGAAATCATGGTATCAATCGTAGTGATCCTTTCAGGTCTTATATTGTTGTCAGTCGTAGCAATCTTGTTGATTGTATCCAAACATATCTGAATGTATCTACACGTACCAGTATTTAACAATGGCTTATTTCAATAATTTGTTTGCATGTAGGTTTCTGAAGCAGTGGGAGGGCATGGAGAAACCCCATGAGGGTGGACTACTGTTATTTTAACAATGGTTTAACCCTTATGTAACACTGTTTTAAACCCAAGATATAGTGTGAATTAAGGCCTAAAACGCAACCTTGACCTAGGCCTAAACCCCTGGACTTGAGTTGACCCATTGATGGTGTAAGCTTATGTAATATGATCTACATGGAATTTATATTATCATATGAACTTAATGATACCAATACCTACTGATAACAATTAATGTACATTGTACCTAAAGATTTCTTTCTTTTTTTTTATCGTAAAAGATTATTGCATTTTATCAATATCACATGATATGGATGACATAAGTACATTAGCCGAACATAGGTGTTATATAGATTAATAAGTGTTGGCAATGTAATCTGTACTCTACACACCTAATATCTTATCTAAGTCGGTACCAATCTCGTACCACTATTACAAGCACATCAACATTTATGTCTAACACATGTATATCAGATAAACAATAATAATAAGTACTGTATGTAAGAAAACATCTGATATGACAGCATGCATCATTAGAACGCAAATATTTATTGACATATAAACTGATGATAAATTAAGTCAAACATACTTATCAACAATATCTAACAGACAGTTTAAAACAGAAACTTCGAGTTTCTAGGAAATATAACAGGATGTTGTGTTTATTGACCTAAAAATATATCAGTGACATAACTCAACCAGGATATTGACAACGAACTTTGGTTTGAAAAACAATTGACTGTATAAATTAATTAATGCCAATGAAAGTCACTGTCATTACTGAATTTTATTAACGAAGGGATTATTGAAGTCCAATCAAAATGTTACTGTGTCTGCTACAAAGCTGATAAGGCTAGATATTAAGCGATTTTCATTATTGATCGATTACAAAATTATTTACTAAAATAAAATGGTGTCTGATTATTTCATGTCGTAACCAAAACATTACTATTAATACCACAACCAAATAACATGTCTACCATTGCCAAAGGGAGCATTAATTAAAAACAAAGTTAAGTATCATAGCAACAACACTAAAGATAATACTCATTAACAAGATTATCTTAAGCCATTTACAGAAACCATTTTAGCCTGTTAAATCAATCATAACAGTATTGCACATTCAATTAACAAAACAAATCTAGTAAGACAATTACTCTAGGGTTACTTAAACCAAGCTGCTAGTGCTCTAAATCAAAGGACAAACTTCTTAAAGATGCTTTGTGTAAGAACTAAGCCTGCCTATTGCAGGTCTTTATTTTGGCTTCAAATGTTATCTATATTATCATTCAGACATTTATTATCAAGACAAGTCTATAATCAACTATCTAGACTATCGGATGGTCAAAAAATGAATTTAAGCATTTTGTGAGATTATAAAATGGACGACGATAAAATGGACAATCAATTCTAAGTCTTGGTTGTCAAGTACTGTTGCTAACATAATTAACGATCTACACTATATCTTCAAACAGTCAAAACTTCGCTCACAATAAAGAAATTTGAATGAAGAGTTAAATACATATGTATATTCATATTTCATTATCTATTTTTGAACTATTATAGCAAATCTAAATCGTACATAATGCATCTTTAATATAAATAAGATATGATTCTATGGAATACAATAAGTATATATTACAGAGTGACATCTTAACCTGGATTCTTTTATCAAAAAAACTCAGTAACAGACAGTTATTGTGTTCCAATTTTTAAATCCTGAACACAACTGAAACCTATTTGGACTGAGGGATTAAACTTTTATAATATGGTAGTTTACAAAGGATATCAAATGACGTACACAGACTTAAAAATACAAAATATGGGAAATTGACAAAAACAGTGTACAATTCTGTTTTAAAACCATAAATAAAAAGCGATAGTTGCCATTAATAGTATATTCTCCCCCACACATTCTTTATTTAATTTGTACTCTAAAAATATAATTAAATTTACAAATAATTAGCACATTCAACAAACATATATACTACATGTACAGTACTAACACAAAGTAAGAGTTCACTGGAGCTTATAAAGAGGATAATACTAAATTAAATAATACTTCAAATAATTATTAAATATTTTTGATTTTATACTATTTTGCTATCAAATAAATTATACAGATTTTTAAAAAATATTTACACTTTCTCATCCATCCACTAGTAGTTATCTATTCACAATAATTACATACTGAGTATAAAAAAACATTTGGCCTTAATCTTAATACAACATTATCAAACTGAATTCAATCATCATAATCAAATATCTTTTTCAATTGTTTATTAATTGTGTATATTATATATTCACAAATTTGACTAAAATATTAACACACTTTATATTATGAAGATAAATACTTTAATCTAAGAAGATCACTGGCTTGATGTGGAATCGTTTTCATCAGGAAGACGTTGGATCATCGTTGCATAGATTTTGAAAACCTGAGTCTTTTAATAAGTTTACTAAATGGTGCTAGCAAAAAGTTTCATTATGTGGCTGGATTTTGATCATAATTTGGAAGATCATTGGAACTTGCTGCTCTTCTAATTGCATAGATACCACTCAATTCATCTCCTATAGTCCGTAAAACACGTCCACATGTATGGCACTGATACTGATCACCCATGGCGCGTAATAACTGACCTGATATTGTCATTCTGTGTTGATGTGCACTGACAGGTCTATCATGTGCATTTCTAACATGTACTGGGTGCGGTAAAACAGGCATCTGAGGTGGGGTTTGAAATTCTAGGGCGGGTACCGGTACTTGATTCGATTCTGTGTTATTTGTGTTTGATTGGGTTTCATGGGTATTTTTGGGAGTGTCTTCCTTGTTTCCACTCATGTTTGTTTTCACAATCCCTTTATTTTCTGTTTCTAAACCCATATTATGAGATCATAGATCTGAAATTGAAAAGAAAGGGTTCAAATTTTAAAATTAGATAAATACCGGTTCCAGTATTAATAAAGTTTAATATGCTTCTTAAATGTAATCCATTATTTGCAATACATAGTTACGATACTTGAAACATAATAGGTAAGGAGTTGTAATTTACATAAATGGATTTCTTCCTGGTATAGGCCTACATGTAGCTTACTGTACATTGTTTGTTGATTGAAACTTATAGAAATCTTATTTAAAGATACATTAGTTAAGAGTTTAATAAAAGATTTGGCCATTCTTGCTATAATAATTCAAAAACAGATGATAAAAAAAGTAAATATTGAAAATTTCAGTAAAATTATTTTATTCTGAACGGAGTTATCAGTATTGGAAGTTTGGACAAGAAATGGGTACAAATTGCTGCGACACCTTAACGACAATTGTCGATCGTTTGATTGACAGACGATAACTCCACCCACATATTCTTGATTATCCAGTAACGTGCTCAATAGTAATACTACTCTTGCTTGACAGGCCTTCCATCGTCAGTTTCCGGTAGCGCACGTCACCGAATAACAGTAAATGTTATCTTGGTCAGCCATTTCTGATTTAATTATATAGAAGGACGACTGTTTAAATCTGAGCTGTATCCAAGCCATCTGTGGGTCTACAGCGTTAATTTTGTGCTTTTTGTCTAAATGAAGGTCTAATTAATCATTTCTATAACATCTGAAGCCTAAATAAAGACTTTCAATATGTTGATTTAGCTCTTGCATAATGCATGTTTAATTTTCTGCCTTTCAAACAACAAACCAATGCAAATTAAGCCTACTATCTAACCTTATTTCTAAATTGTTTGCCAACATGTTAGTGTTACGCACACTGTTTTCGACAAACAGATAATAGAAAATACTGGTACAACGTATGTGCAGTGGACTTGAATCTTTATTATTTCTTGGGAAATATTTGGTTAGAATCAATGATGCTGTTTCGACCTTAAACCTTTAAGAACACTATAGCATAGGCCAATTCAATATCTTCTGAGGGTGGAAGAGATTTTCTGGTATTAACAAATTGAGTCACTCAGTCAGCCTTTCTTAAAATGGGGAATTTGACACTCTGATTTTACTGTAATGTAATGACAGTTTGAGTTTTATATTCCCAGCTTTTCATTATATTATTATAAATATTTATTACCGATTATTTAGAGTACTTGGAATCTAAATTTCAACTACCCCCACCCCCTAATTCCCCCAAAGAAGACACTGTGTAGGGTTGGCCGGTCGTCGAACAAATCCATTCATTGATTATCCACATCATTCAATATGATGAGTGGCAGAGTGGGGAAATGTTCGGTGACTCTTTTAACTTCATAAATTTCCACTCCAGTCTCATATCAATTCCAAAACTTACCAATTCAAATTTTCTTGTAGGAAATGTGGTTCAATACTTCTACAAAATCAACAACTTTGACTCATAATCAAAACACTAACATGGAAATTAAGTTAGAAAATAATTTCATTCTCACCTCAAGACATACCTCGGGAATTCCACATCCGCTTTCTATCCAATCAAAACGTCACAGAATCTATTTATAAACACCAATCAAGTACGGACAAACAATCACGTGTCTTTCCTGTGCGTTGTCGCTTCACATCTCATTGTCGCCATTTTAGGTGGAAATTTCTGAAAAGACTTATAACTAAATTTAATTTCTAACGGAGTACTTTACCGGTATATAACCGTTTGAGCGAGATGTCTACCACGGGCATTGGTAATTATTTTCAGAAAGAAACAAATATGGTCTACTCAAAGAATTTATTTGCTGAAATAAGTAAACAGTTTGGTATACTCCCAGGGTCAGAAGGATTGAACAATATCTCTGAAGTTGTCGACGAAACCACACAAACACCGGGAAGTAGTTCTCCACTGGAACAAGTTCGAAGAGATGCCGAAATAATTGCACATGATCTACTTATGAACTTTATTGTTGATGAATCTAAAAAAGCAACCAACAGATACTGCAAAACCATGAGGAGAACAGTAAAAGAATTATCAGAACGACACGACCTGTCGTTCAAAGGAATGGTAAACAAACTCAAGGTCGAAGAAACCAGTCCTTTCCAGACTTTTGTCAGTGTAGCAGACGAAATATTTGATGATGGACAAATTAATTGGGGTCGAATAGTTGCAGTTTATGCTTTTGCAGCACGCCTTTCTAAATATTGCAGAGAAAAAGATTTAAATGAATTTCCAGCTAAAGTTTCTTTATTTGTCGGAAAATATGTGGGAAGCAAGTTAGGGAAGTGGATTTTAGACAATGGTGGATGGGTAAGGAAGGATAATATTATCAGTCTTTCATAACGTTTAAGGGAATTAATGGATATTTTAAAAATGCTGCGGTTAATTAGTTTCTGTAAACTGTAAGCGTACGAATTACAATAATTGACAGGTTATGCTGCCTACAATCTAATAGACTCTAAGTGGGGTAGGCTTATCCGAAATATGAAGGAAATTAACTTAGAAGTTTTCTGATCAATTGATCTTTACAATCACAATAATTTTGAATAATTTTCAGTTTGAGTAGAACTCTGAGTATTGTTGTAATTTAGGATTTGTATATTTAGTGTACCATAATAAGCTTCTTGTTATAGAGGCTAGCACATCTCTGGTGGTCTTCATGGTAGTGGTACCAAAGGTTCAGAAGATTTTAATAAATGTCAGATGGATGAAATGCGACATTTTAATTAAAATTTAAATTCGATAAATGCTTTGACCTTGGATGGAAAAAATGATTTGTTGAGTGTGGCATTGCATTGGAACCGTTTATGCTAAGGACTAAGAAGACTTTTTTTTTTTCCCAGTCATATTTGACCATTAATTTCATGTTGTATTTGCTTGAAATTTAAATTTACTTTTAACTATTGATCATTTTGGCAAAAATCGCTTTGGGTCAATTTTTGTCTCAATAAGTTCATAATATATTAAATATCTTAGACTTAGATAGCATTTACTGGGCTACCAGTACATGTAGTAGTAGTATCAAATATTGACTGTTTCTGATTATATTTCAGGATGCTTTTGCTGAATATTTCCCAGATCAAGGTGAAGTAGAAGAAAAAATGTGGAAAGGACTATTTTTTACGGCTGTTGGACTTGGAGCCTTAGCTACAGTTGTTGCAACACGATAGAAAACTGAACACTGTGATCAATGAATTAAAAACTGTTCTATACCGGTTAGAGATCTGACAAAATTCAATATGTGACTGATAGATAAGTGTGAAAAGACCTGAAGCAAGGAGAGATACTATTATACTTCCTGGTAGAAATCAACAGACCAAATCAGAATATTAAATGTGAAATTCCCTTTCTATTTTTATGGCTAGCACCGGTAGTAGGCATTGTGAAAATATAACGAAATATTCTTCTATGAGTCAGAAACTGTTACTTTTCACAGTTTCGTTGTATCAATAAATTCATTGGGGTTTTCATTACAATAAAAATACTGGTAATACTAGTAATAGAAGAATACATATAATTAAATAATTCTGGTTTATCTGTTATGAGTACAACTGTTTGTAATACTAATTCTAGGCTCATTATCGGCTTATTATTTTTGTAATTTAGCACTTTTTAACACCAGATACATGTATGGTCTTTTATTTTCAGTTTCACAATAATTTTTGTGGTATGCGGTTGAATGAGTGTATGTTGGAAATGATTGAATAATGAAAGTATCATAGTGTTATTTTTTAAATATATATTTTTTTTTATCCATTTTAAATTACCAAATTTGAATGTTGTCAGACTAGTTTCATTTCGAGAAGTGTTGAGAATTATTATAAATCAACACATCATTATTTATTTACTACATATTATTTTGTACGCTATACTCTGATACACATTATATTTAATACGTTATGTATGAGTATGTGGTCAGTCATATGATGTTGAAGGTCTGTATGTAGAATTGTCAATAGAACACTTTGTTTCAATGTGTTTGTTGTGTAAACTAGACTGATATTGTATTTAATATATTCAGGGTTGAATTTTCCCTAATCCATCTATATATGACGTAAAATATGTACGTGTACCTTCTAATTTTAACTAGTTGATCCGTAAATGGCTTATATTTTTTAAAACTTGAACATTGCTTTGACAATGTAGCTGTTTATTAAAGTGATATTTGTTGGTTGTTTCTGTAAGAAGTAATTAGGTAATATCTGTTATTAAATGGTGGTTTATTATTCAATAGTTAATGATTATAAACCGGATGTGAGGAAAACTGTGTTGGAATAGTGATTGATTGTGCCAAGTAATTTAATATGTACTGCTTTTGATATTATGGTGGTTTCGTGAAAACTGTGAGATGATTGTTTGATGTTAATGTTTGCTGGTTAATGCGAACACATGTTCATCTGAAAATGAGGGCAAAGCAAACTGTGAGTTGGTTTCAAAAGTTGATCATATCTGATTTTCTCCTATAATATATGTATATGTATGTAATAATAATCATCTGTACAATTTTCTTTTCATTTATAATACTGTTGTAAATATCCTATTTGAATAACATCATATAAGTAGATTTATATAAAGTATGGCTATCATTATAGAAGACCGTTAATCACAAAGGCGTTAAACTTTGCTACATGTATGTATATCAAGTCCCTGAATTTAGTTATAGAAGTTATATATTATTATTTTAAGTACATTGATTATAACTACAGATTCAGTTTCTATACTTATCTAAAGTATATATAAAATGGTTTAATACCCACTGATTACACCCATCTTATCAAATAAATACAACTATGGCTTCAAATTAAATAGAACACAATGGATAGATACCAAGGCTTCATACTCAAATTTATAAATAAAGAGGCTTGAATGTCTGAATAATAAAGCCGATCAGTTATCTAGGAAGTTAAATAGTGTTATGTGTGTTAATAAGATTTGTGGTGTATGTTGTGTGGATAAGTTCAGTCGTGAGTCTTTAGTTTTAATTAACATCTTCCTGTTACTAAAATATTCTTGCTCTTTTTTCTCAGTGGAGAATTTCGAGAGAGGTGTATTGATAGGACAGAAGGCTAATTCTTGATGTGAATAGTTTTAATTGTTGATCCCCGAGCTACAACCCATTAAACAAGGTATGTTCAAATAAACATTGGAGAGTGCTAGGGGTCTGTGCAATAATAAAGTGTAAATATGATCAAAATTCATGTCTTTTGTGTTTTTGTTTATATCTGTATATTAATTTTTCTTCAGATACTTTCAAATTGGCTTATTTGATTAGATCAAATACACAGTTGAAAGTCACTAAATTATTTCAAATGTTTTCGATGAATATAATTTGTTATTGAACATTTATTGAAATTTCTAAGCTGGAAATTTGAAATGGAATGGTTCTGATCTAATCAGATTAGTTTATTCAACATCTACATATATGATAAGCCAATATATTTTTAGCCGGTGACCTGGAATCAAGCAAACTGAAATCATGATATAGCCAACTGATCAGCAGATATATAAAATAGTCGGACGAGTCACTGACGACACCCAGTAGACGCAATTTACGCTAGGTGTGGTGTGTTGTGTCTTTATTTATTGAAATAGGAATTTCATATATGTAACTATAGGTATACCGATTGAATATAGTTGTACACGCCACTATTCAAAAGGTTACACGCCTGACCGAGTTTTGATGAAAAGCCATACATATATACTACGCACATCAATTGCTATCACATTTTTTAAAAGGTGCAATATGTGGGCGGCAGAATTTGAGACTGGATAAACGGATGTTAATGGTATTGATTATCGCGTGTTAAAAACCGGACTGGAACTATCGAAATGATGAATCATAGTTATAAATAGATTAGAAACTTTCATAATAACACAACTTTATGGATTAGAAACTGTCTATCACGCAATACCCACAATTAATTTAACAGAATCATTTTTAAACAAATTTTCCCATAACATAACTTTAGCCTAAAATTTTATCTCGAGGTTTAGAATTTAGGTGTATACCATTCCTGTATTTCCCAGACCCATAAATTAAATTAATATAACTATACCTATCTTAGTACTATAAATACTATGAAGAATTAATTATGTACCAAGGTGATACCAAACGTAGCTTCTTTCAGAGATGTGGGCCAACGTGTAGTCTTTTCCCCCTCATAGCACACTGTATAGCGTATGCCCGTAATCATTGGCCTAGTCGGATCAGAACAGTGGACGTTGAAGGTTAAACCCCCTCATTTCATATTAAATGTAGCAAAGGCTACCCATCTGCCGGTCACACTTTTTGGTACACGGTAACTTTTTTGAGCAAGAATGTTAGGAATTTCTGTTAAGAAAATTGAGCTCTACTTTTGTTTTAAATTGTGGGTGTGAAAATTTGATGTTATCACCTGATGACCATTCTACGATAACCTTCTTCAGCAAGAATGTTTAAAATTTTCGGCCCAGGTTAAGAAAATTGTGATTTAAATTGGGGGTAATAAAATCACCTACTAACACAATCTACAGTGGTCGTACAGTATATTGTCTTCGCCCCGTCCGTCCGGCGTCAACAATTGTTTGTGTACGCTCTAGAAGCTAAAGTCAATATACGATTAACTTTCAATTTATACACAGTGTTTAAGGTCATGAGACGAAGAATCCTATTGATTTTCAGCGATTTTCGATAATTACTGCCAGAGGTAAGACCCTAGTTCACTTTGAAGAATGTTGTGGACGCCCTAGAGCAGTGGTTCTCAACCTTTTTTCGCCAACGGAACACGTGAACAAATAGCAAACACCTGGCTTCATACATATGAAAAATTTTGCAAGTCATATGACATATAACTATACACTAACTACTCGAAAACTCATAGAAGGACTCAAACTCAATAAAGAAAAACACAGCTATGAACTTATTTTATTGCAGTGTTTCGATTTTCACCACTCAAAAAGATGGCTTATTTAGTGAGAATTTTTTAGTGTGCCGTTCAAAATTTTGCGACACACTAAGAAAGATCTCATGGAACACCTGCGTGCCGCGGTACACTGGTTGAGAAACACTGCTCTAGAGGCTAATGATACCATCCGATTGACTTTAAATGTATACACACCGTGTTTAAGGTCATCAGACGAAGAAGCCTATTGATTTTCAGGGATTTCCGACAATTATTACTGTCAAAATTATGGCCCTTGATCACTTTGAAAAATCTTGTAGATGCTCTAGAGGCTAAAGTTATTATCCGATTGACTTTAAATTTATACACAGTGATTAAGGTCATTAGACGAAAATTCTATTGATTTTCATCAATTTCCGAAAATTACTACCAGAGTTATGGCCCTTGGTCACTTTTTAAAAATCTTGTGGACGCTTTACAAACCATTGTTACCACCTGATTTGTTTTATATTTATAAACCGTGTTTACACCTACATGTATATGCGATCGTTTCGGCTGACTTTAGATTGATATACAGGATTGAAAGTGTTAAGAAGAACACGTATATATTGATTTTTAATGATTTTTGATAACTTGAACAGCTAAATCCATGATATTAAGTATTTTGTATACTCAACGATAGCATGGGCCAAACAAATTCTAATGATGTTCTGATAATTACACGATGAGTTGTTTCTCTTGATAAGTATTATAAATGTTTCATTAACGACAAAATCAAAAATTTGCGACAAATCTTGTTGTCTGCTGGACGATTTAGATGCTGCGGGCGTATGTTTCGTTGCCCGGCAACCTATATTTGTCTCTCGCACTGTTTATTATGTAATGTTATCTTATCGTGTACATATATGGTAAATTTATATGTAATTTTAACTCTAATGTGCGATTTGAATAAATGTAAGATATCTTCAAAGTTTAGGGGAGTGATATAGACCAACCTGTGCGATCATCATGACTCATCATATATATAGATAACCCTATAGGGATAGGGGTAGCGTGATATCAAAAAGTCATAATAGAGAATGATCACTAAATTATATTTGGGCACGACCCCGAAATTGAATCGACACTGACACAGATAGATTATAGATATTTTATTTATTACCAAACATGTATAATTCTAGAGGTGGGGGTAGGGGCGAATGGTTAACACATGCGCGCTGTATCACAGGGTCTGTCATTGAATCACCTGGCGTTGTTTCGATTTTTCGGTTGTATGTGACAAGGAGTAGGGTCGCCTGCCCAGACTCATGGATTTTCTCCGGATCGCCTGTCCAACCTGGTGGATTTTGTCCGGGTCCACCAGTTTCTCCCATTGCTAAAGACCCCAACGAACAAGCGAATTATTGAAATAAGAGTGAACCATTTCTCTCCCCCTCTTACTGTATAATTCTACAACTTGCCGAGTTAGTTATACACTGTAAAAAATATCTGTTTTTAAAATCCCTACTTTTGGTTATTTGAAGTAAATTATCCGTATTATCACAGAAATATCTGTGATTTGAGATAAATAACTTGTATTTTTACCATAAAATCTGTTGTTTTACATGCATTTCTGTCTTTGGACAGAAACGTCGGTATTTTTACATACTTTTCAGTATATTAACTGATAGAAACTGTTTATTAACAACATAAATTGTATTATTAATCAAAAGACCTGTAATATTCCAGAATAACCTGTATATCAACGACACTTTTCTGTTAATTCACATAGGGGATGCTCGATTCACAGTTCCGGAATTGAATTCCAAAACTGGTGTCAATCGAGTGAAAAGGAGAATTTCGGAGTACAACGCATGTGTCGACTGTATAAAAAATATCTCAACCAATCATGACAGCTGAAACATGTTTTTTACCTAGGAATACGTCACGATTCTACTCACTCCACCTCAGCTGTCGGGACTGGCAGAACTGTGACAGAACTGAATTCCGCGTCACTCGATTGTAATTCTGTCTATTCGGGACGTTCCGGACTGTGAATCTAGCATCCCCATATATAGTTATACTGTTTGATTCGGTTAACGCATGCGCGTCGCAGACATAACTTATGGCGGCTAATGTTTGAATGTGCACTGACGATGCAGAATAAAGAAAAGAAAAGAAAAGACTAAAATGTGAAGGTATGTCTTTCTAATAATATTTATGTGTGAAGGAAAATCTACAGCATAAGTAGATACTGCTTATGTTATGGGATTTAAAGACGCAACTTCTGTACTGTCTGTTAGTTTGCTGTTTTTTTATGTTTAGTTTCCAAGATCAATGCACATAGTGGCCATGTTGTATTGTGAATTTGAAATCGACCAACTAAATAATATTACAGTGTAGGAAACGCAATGGTTCAAAGAATATGATGCTGGATTATTAATATTAACCAAGAAAGCTACCCGTGCTTACATTGACCCTACATGTCAAAGACCCTTAAACCGTAAACAGTTATCTCGGCGAGAGGATACTGCAGGGAAATTAACGCCTTTTTATTTCATGTCCTTCATCATTTTGTTTCAGGTTTGTATGGAAATAACACAATTTGCAAGAGGACAGAGGAACGACAGAAAGTAGTAAACCTTGCATTCAGAAAGTTCAAAATTTTAAACCATTCACGATTTCTTGCTCTTAATTTCTGGTCATGTTTAATAATCTTTGTACATTCATATTGAAAAATTACATTTACAGATAATAAATTATTTGTTTACTGATGATTTTGTTTTATATTTAACCAAAATAATTCTGTGAAAAAACAGAAAATCTTCTGGCATCAGATTTACCAGATTTTTTCCTGTAATTTTACAGATATACACGCTTCTGTGACTTAACAGAAATTATCTGTTAAAGAACAGAAAATCTTCTGGCAGCAGATTTACCAGATTTTTCCTGTAATTTTACAGATACAGGAGTCTGTGATTTAACAGAAATTATCTGTTAAAAAACAATAAAAATTACAGAAAATTCTGGTAAATCTGCTGCCAGAATTATTTTTAACAGTGTCCCTGTATCTTCGGCATAATAGCAACATAGTACTTTCACTTACTTTAGTGTTGACGAAATCATTCCCGAATCTGTTACATGAATAATAAAACAAGGCTCTTCTTTTGAGAAAATAAATATTTTATTTCAAATAAATATGTATTTACATTATATTATTCTATTTCCTAACAGAAAGCAAACATTTACACAGACATTGAGTTATTCATCGATGCTAATCAAATGTTGAACGATGGAACTCAAGGGTAAAGGGCGGTAATAACAAATTATGCTGTGCGCTATCATATGTACCCGATCTTTTTAGAAAACATAATATAAAATTCAATAAATAATTTCAAAATTATGTCAAAGTATGGAATTCTTTACCCGTAAATCTCAAAACTTCGCTATCTTTGGAAACTTTCAATTCAAAACTTAAATCTCATATTGTTCGACTCTTATTATAAAGAGTGAACTATAAAACTGAAGAGCTGAAAAAACCTACGCAATGAGCATACTGTTTGTATGGAATGCGCGCAATATAAATATTCATTATTATTACTTCAAATATAATCAATTACTGCTAATTATTATAACTAAATAGATGCATCATTGACGTCAGATGAATATTAATTAAATCTATTATAATTCATAAGCGACTTTTCTGGTGACGTCCAGATGTAACCCAGTCATTTATTGACCCATACAATGGATATTTACAGTAATCTAATTCATTTTGCAATAATATATAAAGTTTATGGGACATTAGGTTAAATCAACCAAATACACATGTAAAGTACAAGGTACAAGGACGAGATTTTGTTGGTGTCATGGTTATTTAAAAATCAAAGGCATGTCCACATAATAATAATGGCTGCAATGTTTCGTTGATCAGAAACGGGAGGGCTGTCGTCAACACCTGCATAACATCAAGCATATTTTGGATATGTCACAAGAAACACAACTGGGATTGACACGCTCATACATTAACTGAGTTGCCGAAAATTGCCGAAAGTGCTACACAGGTAAAGTTAAAACAAATAATTTCCGATTTAGTTCTTGTCTAGGTCTTGATTCCAACTTTAGGTTTATGGGGTCTTGGGCCAAAATGGCGCTTTCCTGTTCTTGGTCGTTCTCCGAGAGTCCATTTCACTTTTTGCTTAAAGAAAAATTCGAAGTTTAAATGGTTCTGTACATTTCATTATAATATTCATATTTAAACACAAAAATGAAATTGAGTTTTACCTCCTACTTTTATGAGGGGATCACGTGGCTAAGTGGGTAAGACACTGGCTCGCTAGTCTGGACGTCGGGTGTTCGGTGCCTGTACTGGCCGAGAAAGTTCATCCAGATTTTCCGGCTTGGTTCCCGTTGTCAGTGATGCAGGACGGGGCGCATGACAATGACGGTTGTCTAGTCATTCGGATGGGACGAAAAACCGAGGTCCCGTGTACAAATTGGCAGTTGGAATTCGATATAAGAGTAGGCTGTAGCGCCGCTGTTCGGGCTTAGTTTCCCTAATAGGAAACTGTATGGCGTATGCCCGTTTTCATTAGCCCAGTTTAGTAGCAGAACAGTAGGACGTTAAACCCCATTTCATTTCATTTCCTACTTTTATGCACCAATTGAGTTAATGAAAACAGGCATACGCTAATCGATGTCCTGTGCGAGAAATTATGACCAGACATTCGAGCATTCGCCTTTTTTCTTGAAATTCTAGCCTTCAATAATTGAGGCATTGTTTTCCGTCCCAACCGAACGACTAGATGAATTGCCGCCGGGCCCCGACACCAAAAATGGATATAAATAGCTAACACGATTACGAGAACGCTAGATCAGAGACGGCCCCGCACATATGACTTCATATGTAGATTGTGGGTTAGGGTAAGGGTTGTTAGGCTTTGTCTAGGGTCAGGGTTAGGGTTAGTTTAGCGCTAGCCCTCTTTACATCTCGAGACTTTGACGAAATCTGCAGGTTCTAACCCTTGAAACTGTCTTGATAAAAATAAAAACCTTACCTGATAGTCAAACTCTTTTTGTTTCATCAATGTTCTTTTTCTATAACACTGAAAAATACGAATAATACATAGTCTTGAAGCAATTCCAATTCAGGTTGGGTTTAGTTTGTATTTAATAAATCAGAAATTTGTCATTCAGATACTAAGTGGCAGTTACATTGAAGGAGGGGGTATCCATAAGATAAAAGACACAATATAGTTTAAATTCAACTAACAAAGATATCTGACGCGCCATGTTACCTGAAGCATTGTAGGTCTTTATACTGTTGAACAGGGTAAAGCAAAATAATCACGTGCTTAGTGCTTTTAGGAGGAGCGGGGTTGAGACCATAACTCCTTATGAGCTGTTTTTCGCCTTTCTTACTGTTGCTGACTTTGTCTCAAATAATTATGACACGTATAAACCCAAATTTCGGAAAATACACATTCATTTAAAGATACATTATGGTAGATAAGATAAAGAGATGGCAGTTCTCACTATAATAGTTAACAACTAGATAGTGTAAAGGTAATTTGCTGAAAATTTCAGTCAAATTGATCCACTATTAGCCGAGAACGGAGCGAGTGAAATATTCACATAGCCCTGGTCATCATTACTAAAATCATTAATATAAAGAGCACAGTCTCGATTATCCAGTTGATTGATTTAATTATCAATGGCCGTTATGCGGCATATAGGAATTTAATCCGCCAACATCGAAGGCTAGCCTTGACATCAAGAGTTTATTATGGTCTGGATAAGTTAATTAATGTCTAATTGATTATTTAAATAACATTTCAGGCCTAAAGAAAGGCCTGTAATAAGCAGATTTTGCTCTTGCATAATGTTTTTTTTAATGGATTAGTATTCTTTGTATTTGGAATTATATATAGGCCTATATGGGGGCACTACAACCTGTTCAGTGTTTAGGGCCTCAATTGGTCTTCACCCGCCCTTGCTAAGGAATCACGAAACCACAGGCTGCTGTTTATACACGACTGTGTTCATATAATATATTTCAATATTTCAAAAGAAATAGAATAATTTATTTGTCTAATAATTAATATGATACATACCCTTACAACCATAGCAACAACAAAGCACGTCTGCATAATAACATAAATAACAAATAATCCGGATAACATGACTATATCTAATTGTGCTGCCACCCCTGTATAACCTTCAAATGCAGGAACCAATGCATGCCAAGCACTTACAGCAAACATAAATACTATACACATTAATATATAAATATCCTGAAAGAAAACCCAAGAAAATTTATTAGTTTAACGGTAATATTCACATTTTTCACACTAAAAGAAACAAACTGATTCGTTTATAAGTTTTAAATACATAGAGGATATTTGTCGTTTTAGAGTGAATAACATATTTTATTTCATCGAGAAGCAAGAAAACTTATATTTTCACGAATGCTACGCATTCGTGAAAATATAAACGTTTTCTTGCTTAGAGATGAAATAAAATATGTTATTCACGACAAAACGACAAATGTTCTATTTATTTTATAATTTTACAATCATTTTAGGTAAAAAAACATGGACTACTTTGTCCGCCAGTGGAATAACACTTTTATTTCACTGATAAAACGCGATATTCCACTACTGATCAGAAAATAAAATATTTTAATGCAAACTGGGACATCATAAATCAGCCAAATCTACAATGAAATAATAACAACACTGGACTGGGGAAACGCAACATTATGAACCGAACGTTTCTCAATTCTGACGTTGTCCTTCCTGTTTATTTGGTGTTAGCGCCTAGCACTACGTAATTGTTGTTTCTTCCAAGAAGAATATTAGCACGACAAGGTTTGGGTCTTAGAAACGATAAAGCAACAATTAGAATTGAGAGAACTATGAACAATCTTGGGTCAATTCAAAAATGTCATCAATCCATACGATTAGCGATTGATGAACTTCCATTAAAAAACTTTATTCAGGTCACTTGTGCAGTTATCTAACGCAGTCAAGGTATTAGACACTTGGAACTAGATAGATTATGTAAGAATTAGATAAAGAAATACCCATTCTTACTATAACAGTTCGAAAATAGATAATGTAAAATGAATAATTTGAAAAATTCATTCAAATTACTCCTTTGTTTTTGAAGGTTTGACAAGACGTGTGCAATAATTTTAACCATCGTACTGGTTGTTCGAAGTTAAGTCTTGCTCTTCCATTTTTGAATTAAATCAAAAATATGACTGAAGCTTTCTAATATCTGAAAAATCTGATGCCATTGAGAATTAATAATGGCCTTGATTAGTTAATTAATGTCTAATTAATAATTTAGAAAACATTTCAGTCATAAAGAACGACCTGCAATAGGCAGATTTAGCTCTAGCAAAATGCATGTTTAAATTGTTATGGCGTATGCCCGTCTTCCATTAGCCCAGGTTAGGCGCAGAAGAATAGGACGTTAAACCCCATTTCATTTCATACAGTTAGAAGTTGTATTATGTCTTACCAGATGTGTGAGGTAGGATATGACAGGTAATGACCTATTAGCCACCAATTTAAAGGTCACCGAGGTTAAGATTAAGGTGAATGCTAGTTCTAAACGGGTTTCATGTTGTCTTCTATCCACGGAAAACGTCGCCAGTGACAACAGACTGATAAGAAACTGAAATTTAAACAAACTAATTTTTAAAAGTAAGAAAAATACGTATCTGTTTTAGAATCAAATATTTACGATAGCGGTTAGTTGTTCGAAGGTTTTCTGGCGTAGAAATACCACGAAAACCCGAGGTCCCGTACGTATACATTCTCGTGCACGTAAATGAACTCATGCCAGTTGGAACTCGCCATCCAGACACAATATGCGCCGTATTCCCCGTCTTCATTGTTGCCAAAAAGTAGGAAATTTCGACATTGATTAATGCTTCGTTTCGATTTAATTGTGCTTCGTTTTAATTTCCCGCCATGACATATAACAACAATAGAGAAAAAAACGATATTTTAATATTATTACTAGATTGGCGGTCAGTCCCGATAAAATACACAGCATGTAGGAAAATAAACAATTTACCATAACAACAAGGATATTCCAAATAAAATATCCTGGTCGTCGAAAGGCACAGCACGTGTAAAACATTCCAGGTCGTTTGTAACGGTTTTCGCTATATTCAATAGTGGTAATCGTCGACCGACATTCTACGAAATCTCTCATTTCCCATTCTTGGACGTCACCAAAGTTGAGAGTGAAGACACTGCTAGCTTCTTCGTGTTCCTCTATCAGTTCTACCGTTGAAATTGGGTGTTCACTAGCTATTAGAACTGATAAATTCTAAAAGAAATAAAATTAACAATTAAAAACCGGCACGTACCCTGTTTAAATTAACCCCGTTCATCTTCTGGAATCATTTAAGGCAACCGACTTATAAATAGGTCAAAACGTAAAGGGGGAAACAAACCCCGCATTTAGCAAACTGATTTAAATACAGATATATATTTCGTTTCGTTTTTTTATACTTTCGATGGCCTACACTACATGAAGATCTGACAAGTTGAACATGAAGGTCGTGCCAAAGAATATATGGGCGGCGTTTGACCCTATGACGTCGGGCATTGATTAATCAATCAGCGTTGAAGTTTCTAGTGGTTTACCAACAGTTTTGTGCATGGCACGCCAAGAAGTCGCCGTACCAGACAGTTTCATTATCTAACCCATCACTTTAACCGAAATGCCGGTAATATAACAAGTCTTCCAGGTCCTAGTGTAGTGAAGACAAGTAAAACGAAATTTTGAACTATAGGTTTTTTACCTGTGTATCGAAAGGAAATTCTTGTAACTCTAAATTTTCAGAAAATGTTCCTTTAACTCGTCTCATTTCTAGAACAAAGGCTTCACCGTCAGGCCCAATCTGTACATCCCGCCACATTGTTTGTTTCAAATCACCTTTATAATTCTCTATCTGTAGACGAGGATCCCAATATTTACTCCATTTTATATTACTGACAAACTGAAAGATAAAAAAAATACGTTATGACAAATTAATGAACTGCAACGAGTTTTTGATATTGAAAGCATCGGTTCCAACAGGAGTATTTTCAATTGCAGTTCTCCTATTTCTGTTGGAATGGAAATAGCCTGTTCAATTCAAAAACAAAATCTGGTGCAGATTTTTTGGATGTGTAACTGTGGCGCATTTAGTGTGTAAGTGGAGGGAGGGGTGGGGGTATGCACCACGAAATTGATATCAATAATTTGTATGCTTCTCGGATAGATTTTTTGTAACTCCAGGAGAATCTTCCGCGGAATTTAAATAATCTAAAGATTTGTAAACATTCAATAGGATTAAATTTGGATTTATTTCAGGTGTATATTGACATTGTGAAAATACAGGATACAGTACCTGTGCTGAACTATTATCTAGGCTCATTTCCCTCCATCTTGCTCTTATAAACACTTCTGCAGTAAACTCTTCTTTTAAAGTATCGATGCCTTCTATTTTCAAAAATACCACTTGAATATAAACCTTTGGCTGAAATTTGATTCAGAAATATTCTGTTATTCTTTCAAAAATGAGAGAGGCCATGTCAGACTCGAATATACCGCATTCCTTCCCTACGGATCTCGTACTGGAGTCAAAGCTTATCGCAAGAAGCAGCTTTGTTTTTTGACTAGACCATTAGGCCTATCTTCGAATTAAATTGGAATTAATATACACAGAGGGTCAAATGTGCAACAAAGATAATCATTGCTTTTTTTCAAAACGATATTCCATTACAACAAAATTCATGCAATCTAATTTCGTTTAGATTTTTTTTAATTCATTGTTCACTGTGAGGACCGGACCTTTTGCGAAGGTTTTCCTCTCAATTTTAAGTCGTTGTTGTGGACATTAGTATTTTTTGACTGGCTGGATTTGGCGGCCTCTGTGGTCCGGTGAGTATGGTGTTGATCTAGAGTCCCCATTTAACCCATTCTTCTGGCAGGCCTGTAACTAGGGGGTGCAGGGCGCCCCCCCCCCCCGGAGAAAAATTGGCCTGTCGAGTGGATATGCGTCCATTTGTTCGGTTGCGTCATTGCACTGTTGTTGGGCCCGCATTGCATGCGGTGTCCTGATTGGTGTATGGCGGTATGCCCGTCTTAAAGGACAATATTGGTGCCAGCCATTATTACATATGTGATAGAACTGGTAAAATACATTCCAAATATAATTTTAACACAGAGATCATTGCTACGAGAGATGTGTAACAAACTCTTAAATGTACGGGAAGTGACGTCAAACATGACAAACACGAGTTGTCCTTCTATGTAAGTGACTGAACTAACGAGCGATAACAGACACGCAGGCGAATTTCATTTTAC
Organism: Patella ulyssiponensis; assembly: GCA_963678685.1. Taxonomy (NCBI): domain Eukaryota; kingdom Metazoa; phylum Mollusca; class Gastropoda; family Patellidae; genus Patella; species Patella ulyssiponensis. Next base: position 19,606,535 of record OY783228.1, read on the forward strand.
TGACAATTCAACTGATGATGAAAAATTATTATATGAGAAGGTGAGATGATATCCGACAATTCACAAAAAGAATTGGCTGTCAGTAGATAAAGGATAACAAACAAATTAGAAAAAAGTCCGTGCATTACCATGTTTTTATTAAGAGCTGGATGAATAAAACAGGGGAATGAACGGGATTTTCCTATTTTTTTCGTTTTGTCTTATCTTGTGAAAGCCAATTCTATTTTTGAATTGTGAGATATCCTCTCATCGTCTTATAAAACAACTTTATATCTTCAACGGAATTATCAGTGAAATGAAATTCGCCTGCGAGTCGGTTATCACTCGTTAGTTCAGTCAGTTATATAGAAAGACAACTCGTGTTTGTCATGTTTGACGTCACTTCCCGTATATATAAGAGTTTGTTACACATCTCCCGTAGCAATGATCTCTGTGTTAAAATTATATTCGGAATGTATTTTACCAGTTCTATCACATATGTAATAATGACTGGCACCAATATTGTCCTTTAACTATACCGAAAATGTTTTAAGTGAAGCGCTATAGCCCATTTCAATATATTTCCGGCCTGAAACACCAAGATGCGACAAAATGTCATGCATTTTGTAGAAAAAAAAATAACTTACCAAAGCTCTCTTCAGTAATGCATGTCCAGCAGCGATTTTCACTGTTGTATTTTCTGACCCTTTCGCTGTTGAATTTTGTGACTCGGTTACTGTTGTATCTTCGGTCGTGGTGGTAGGGTCAGTTTTTGAATCGGAATTTTCAGCCATGGCCGACAGTGACGAGTCCACGAAAAGGTGATCAAATGAGCACAACACACGTTGTCTGTCTTTACCAGTAGGTTATTAATCAGTTTGTGTTAGAAAATCCCTACACCATGGTGCTAATCCAATAATCTACTATTATGCATTAATCTTATTATTTTCAAATCTGAATGCACTAATTATTATGATGTAATGCGCCGACAATTTTATAGAAGAGGTGTTTGTTATTGGGCATATAACGTTTATCAGGCAGCATACGAACAGGATTACAGCTAAATACTTATAAATAGACCTATTTCAAATATGCTATATTTTAAGACAGCGCGAAATTTTTTGATGACTCTCGTTGTACTGTTAAATCTGGTTAAATACCCAATATCAGGTAATAAAAAGTAGGCCACATCTTAATAAAGACTAAGTAATATGTGTCTTGGTCAAAATCGATCAAAACAGATCATTCTGTAAGGCCATCGCGAATTCACTTTCATTTATATTGAGTCCCGAAATGCATTTGTTTGTGACGGGAATTATGGTGGTTGAAATGAAATGAAATGAGGTTTAACGTCTTATTGTTCTGTTCCTAACCTGGGCTAATGAAGACTGGCATACGCCATACAGTGTGCTATGAGGGAAATTTTGTTCGGGCACCGGCGCTACGGCCTACCCTTATATCGAATTCCAACTGCCAAGGGATCTTTTACGCAAATATGTACACTGGACCTCGGTTTTCGACCAATCCGAACGACTAGACAGCTGATCTTGTCCTGCATCACTGACAAGAGGAAACCACTCGGGAAAATCTGGATGAACTTTCTCGGCCAATGCAGAGATCGAACACCCGACCTCCAGGGTAGCGAGCCAGCGTCTTACCCACATAGCCACGTGATACCTCGATTATAGGCTGCAACATTGCTAATTATGTTTAGTCTTGAATTACATCTATATGAAATAAAAAAAGAACTATTTAACAAATTAACAGAAATAACATGATTTATTTTCTAAGAAATGACGCCACCATCATGCCATAGTAACTTGGGTGATAATTGGCGTATAGTTGAGATTGCCAGGACATGATTCCACCAGAACTTGCCGATAACAAACCTTGCAACATGACCAAACCTGTGTATCCACATGACTTAGCTTTAATAACATAACCAGCAGCTTCCTTTGTTAATGATTGTTCATCCAGCTTTTCTACCCATTTTCCACACGCCTGCAAGACATGTTGGCAATATTTCAGAATAAAACCAAGTTGTGCATTAGAATCCAAGCGTAGTCCAAGACCAACCATTCCCAATCGACCTTTGTTAACCCATTTGCCCATTGACGTGCACACAAAAAAGATCCCATTACAGTAGAAATTCCAGGATTATGTGATAATCTGTACTTGACAACGTCTGTGGCTGGTACCTTAAGTCCATACTTGCCGTACTCATTCATAACTTTCTGAATACTCCCCCTCGTAATAAAATCTAGGTTACTCACATCATCGAATGGTTGAGCTGCATCTGAATAACCATAAGGACCATCTTTAGAGTGAGTATGTGCCAGATCAGAACTGATAATAACTACGGCTGTTTTCTTTTCACTTTCAAAATATTTTCCAATATCAGAACCTACAGGAAATGTGCATACTCATCATATTATATTATTTCTATCTTCATTATTAACACATTTAGGTCATGTTCGCGGAGAAGTCTTCTCGGGGTTGTTCGGCGTGGTCCTCCCTTGCAGGACAAACTACCTAGCAAGGGATAATGTATGGTCGTTCGGATGGGACGAAGCCCCGAGGTCTAGTGTACAAATTACATTAGTGCAGGCCGTGGCACACTGTATATGTGGCCGTCTTCAATAGCCCCGCCCGGGCAGAATAGTAGGAAGATATACCCCATTTCATTGCTATTCAGTGTGGTCAATATATCTAGAAGGCGGGACTTCGTTGTGACTCGCTGTGGTGTCAACTCTGATTTGAAAAGTGCGCATTGAAATAAAATGTGGTCTAACGTACTACTTAACAGCACGTCAATGTGTACGCCCTATCCGAACGAGGGGGTTGGGATGGCCTAGTGGTCTAGAGTGCCGCGCTTCGACCTCTAGCTGGCCGGTCACCTCTGGCTTGCGTCTGTGGTTTCGAACCCTGGTGTGAGCGTATGTGGCATGGAGATAGGGGAGCCTTCTCAACCTCGTGGGTTTCCTCCGGGCACTCCGGTTTCCTCCCACTGCTAAACGCGCAAGCGAATTATTGAAATAAAATTGAAACCATATGTTAGTCCCAAAATGACCTAGTTTGTGTCGAGTGGACGTTAAACCCCATTTCTCTCTCTCTCTCTATCCGAACGAACGTCACGTTGTCCTTTGTCAAGATATCCGTCCCCCCGCAACACGGACAAGGGTGACCATGCCCCCCCCCCCGAAAACCTCAGATGGCGATGAATTAACTATAGGCCAAGACTGCAATGGGATTGAACACGGGACCTCCGGGTTAGCGAGCCGACGTCTTACTCTTTCATGCTTTTAGCTGTGATTTTTTAAACAAAATATGACACGGGCTTCTGATTCTCAATTCTTAGAAATCTTAGGTTTTATGGTAGAAATGTTAGGTTATATAGGGTAGAACACCAGAAAATGTCTCCCCATTGCAGTTTCGCACCAGTGTTGAGCACACTGTGTGTATATTTATGCACTTCTGTTGTGGCCTCAACTCTAACAGCCTCGTTAGGGGTAACAAAATCGTTGTTTAATTGAATATTACTCTGTCAAAAATCATATTATACTATTCAAAAAAAGTAGGGGATATTTGATTTTTAAGTGTTATTAAATGAAACTGACGAAGAAACAAATGACAAAATGAAATGAAGTTCACATTCATCGATTTATTCCAAATGATCGTTAGACTAAGTAAGGCACAGACTGACCATTATAAGGGTAAAATGATACCCGGGGTCAAACAGCAAAGTGACCACAGCATCACAACAAAGTCAATAACGGGTAAATCTTCCTCTGTTTGCCAAACAAGCATTGATCCGACGTGACATACTCCTAATGAGACGTCTAAGGTCATTTTGGTCCAGATTGTCCCATTCCTGTTGCAACGCAGCAGCAAGTTCTTGGACATTGGCAGGACGTTGTTGACGTTGACGTAACCTCTGTCCAAGCATGTCCCAGACATGCTCGATGGGGGAGAGGTCGGGACTCAGTGCTGGCCAAGGTAATGTGGTGATGTTCTGTTGTTGGTGGTAACCTGTAACGATCCTGGCCCTGTGACATCTTGCGTTGTCATCCTGGAAGATGAAACGGCGGCCATGACGTCGTGCGAACGGCACAACATGGACTGCCAAGATGTTGTCCCGGTAGTACTGGCCTGTAACACGCCCTGCAACAACATGTAAAGCCGTTCTTCCAGCAACAGTGATGCCTCCCCACACCATAACAGAACCACCCCCAAGTCGATCATGTCTGATGACGTTAACGTCTTGGAAGCGCTCGTTTCGACGACGCCACACCCTCCTACGTCTGTCCAAAAAATCAACAGTGAACCTTGACTCATCTGAAAACATCACATTGCTCCAGCGTCGATTATCCCAGTGTTGACGATCCCTACACCAACGACGTCTTGCCTGAATGTGATGATCTCTCAAACAAGGGATCACGCGAGGACGTCGGGCGCGAAGGTGACCCCTATGCAGTCGATTCCGAATCGTCTGGCCACTCACTCTCACACCAGTGTCTGTTTGAAGACGAGCGCTGATCTGATTTGCTGTGATGACACGATTTCTCAAGGCCAAGGTACGGATAAATCGATCCATGGCTTGAGTTGTCGCCCTTGGTCGACCTGGGCGTGGTCTGTCCTGTACAGATTGTGTATCACGGTATCTGGACCATAGCCTGCTTATGACAGACTGAGAAACATTCATCGTCCGCGCCACAACCGCCTGTGTTGTGCCGATCTCTAGCATGCCAAGGGCACGTAACCTTTCATTTTGGGTAAGCAGACGCATATCAAAATTTGTTTTCTGGTCACTAAAACAATTAAACTGATGTTTCCACTCTGGAATTCAATGACACAATGACTGTAACATTCAAAGTCAGAGTCGTGCAAATCTTGGGTTGGACCCCCATGATGATCCCAAGCATCACCTGCATTCCACGCGGTAGCTATTGTGCGTTTGGGCGTCACATGTAACTGGAAATGTTTCTTCTGTTAGGTTCTATAGTTACTTTTTTCGTAGTCATTTGCATATTTTAGTATTATGCCCCCAAAATCAAATATCCCCTACTTTCTTTGAATAGTATATATTAAATGCAAGTGCTGGTTTGCTTGTTATATACCTAATTTCAACAGTTCGGGAATCATCGTTGGCATATCATCATTGTATCGCCTACTTGGCTGAGACAAGATAACCACTTTTGTTTGATTCAGATTTGGCATAAAATGAAGAGGTATAACCTCACCCCACCTATAGGCAAAGAGAAACAAAAAAATGTATTAGAAAACGAACTCTGTAGATTAAAATCCTATAGGCTACATCTTAAGGGTTATATCTAAAGTATAAAACATAATTATCAGTCCCAACAATTTTAGAAAAAAAATACCCCCCAACAAAAAAAAAAAAAACAAACAAATAGGCCTGCATATAATTTATTTTTGGACCAACTTGCCTCAAAGGAAATGGTTCCGTGCTTTCTCCTGGTGGACCATAGGCACTTAACCCAGAAACGTTTCTCTTAGAACCAAAGTGTTGAACAAGATCCCTGGAAACATTCACATCTGAATTTACTGATACAGACACATAAGGAGGTGGTCCCGTATTATCGGTATTTGCGTAGCCTTCCATTTTAGGATTCAAATAAAATAAGAAATTATTTATATCTGATATGCCATGTGGTGTGCTGAGTAGGATGAGGTCTGGTTGTAGGTCAGTAACAATACTTCCAATTTGAGCACACGCAGTGTGGATCTTCCAAGCTTCCTCTAGTTCCGTTTTGTTAGTGGTGTGGAACTTAGAAGGATCCAAGGCAATTCCACCATGTGGCATAACAAACGCCCCTTTCAGCTCACCCATCACAAATTCGATGGTAAAAGTCAGGATAATAGATATTGTAACTTCCGCTGATTTCATTGTTATAATTCTTTAGGCTATAAATTATTCTAGATAACAAATGGCCCAATTTTCATCTTGTCAAGATTGGTGAGCGAAGGGAGGCAACTCTAGTTTTAAAAAGAAAACGAAAAAGGCTGTCATGTCAGCATAGATCGTAACAGTTCTATGATGTCAGGAAGAACAATATGAATATATTTTCACAAGTGTTACAGTATAGAATATATTACTATTAAGTCTGTGGGATAATCACAACGTTAGATCTTCGATTTAGCCACATCCCATATCAAGAAAAAACGATGACAGAAAAAATGGTTGTTCAGGAAAAATAATTTTACCGGACAGGGGGCGTAGCAGTAGTTTTGTTTACAATTTGCTGACAAACACGTGTTATGAAGAATTGCACAAACATCATGAAATAGACCTTGAGTCGTATATAAACTGCTCAATGTACGGTTTAATCATTGCAACTGTTAATGTCGTAATTTCACCATATGGCATTTACTGATCTTTCAGGTACCGTACATCTACTACCAGTAGATAAGAAACCTACATATCTCAGCTAAATATAGATCTAGTTGATTAGTTTTGATGGACTTTGGAATTAAATTATTGTATGCAGTTCAGTATTGTATTAGTGTTCTACGTTTGAACTTAATGTATACATTTTCATGAACGCCTATGTTTGATGATCGATGAGCAGTGCCATAGTTGTAGCTTAGCTTGGCATTGTCTGCTGAACATATATTTCTAGCTGAACATATATTTCTGGTAGAAATGGTAGAAATCATTTTCATGCATGATTTGATTTGTTGTCTTTCCCCATATTTTGCAGTTTCGTGTGAACATATTCTTCCTTCTTGATTGCAGTTTAATTGCATAGGCATAGTTAATTATTATCTTTTCGGACACATTTTGACATTGAGTTTATGAATGAAGTATCAGAAAGTTCTTCATGGGAATTTTTGAAACATTTATGGGAAATGGCATGCTCATAATTTAAGATAAAGTTTAGGTTGAATTTGGTAGACGACTCAAACGTAAGAATTATTTTTGCTCAGATGGAGTTATTCTCCTATTAAAATATCTGAAATCTTATTACCATGATATGATAGAATATTTTCAACATAATTTGGTGAGATGTTCTTTCTGGGACTTCAAGGAAGAATCTATTTTTAAAATTTAAAAATTTTTCAAGACTAATGAATTACCTTCTTTCTGAAAGTATAGGCCTACGTAGGTTAATAAATCACTGTACAGTTCAGGCAAAATCGGATCTTAGTAATGTTAACTTTTGAAGAGTTCCATTCCCTTAACATTTTTATTTTTAAAACTTGTGATAATAAAAAAACAAATGAGAGATGCAATGACCAAGATGTTAGTGGGTGTCTCTTAAAAATAATGTTTGTCCACATAGGCAGCACTGCCACTGGTTCCTTGCAATGTTAGCAATTAAAGTTGCAGACGACTATCAGATGATTGGATCATTATTATAGGCCTACTTATTTCGAGGATATTGATAACCGTGTAATTAATGAATCTTATGTGGCTACCATGCGAATTTGCCACATTTCGTTGATTGCGGTGTTCATCCTATTTGCCTTGTTAATCCAGGTCCAAATTTTAGGCATAATTGTTGATGAGTGATGGCTCCTAGATAGGACATGATTAGTGTTTGAGTCTTTTTATAACCTTTGTGGCAGTTTTCTGCAGTCTCTTACTGCATGAAAACCACACCACACAAACTTAAAGTTAAGTAAATAATTTGCAGGGTTTTCATGGCTTATGAGGGTTATTCATTACTCTGTTGAAGATCGTGGAGCTTGTTTTTAGCGATTTAGTATTCATATAACTGTGTGGTTTCTACAATTTGGACTGTATTGAACAATTGCGATTGTTGACATATTTTCAGTTTGTAAATTGAATCATACATGTATGTGAGATCGTGTTTTGTTTTACAGTCTATATTGTTAATCATTTCAATAGTCGTTGTTTATTAATTATTGGAATTTGTAAGCTGTTGGTTGATTGTATTAACGGCTTGAAGATTGTTATTGTTTTAATCCCTGTATTTATTTTATTCAGTGTACCGGATTAATTCTTCCGTTAGTTCTGTGATATACATGGCTAAGTGGGTAAGACACTGGCTTGCTAGCCAAGAGGTTGGGTGTTCGATCCCTGCATTTTCTGGCATGATTTCCCCTTGTCAGTGATGCAGAACGGAGGGCCTGACAAGGACAACTGCCTAGTCGTTTGGATGGGATGAAAAACAAAGGTCCCACATACACGTGTACACGTAAAAGATCCCTTGACAGTTGAAATTCGATATAAGAGTAGGCTGTAGCGCCACTACCCGGGCAAATATCCCTCATAGCACACTGTATGGGGTATGCCTGTCTTCATAAGCCCAGTTTAGGAGCAGAACAGTAGGACATTAAATCCCATTTCTTTTCATTTTATTTCTGTGATATACTGGTAATCTAATAAAACCTTATTTTGTAGATGATGTAGATTTAACAGGGAAAAAGAATATCAGAAGAAAGTAAATTAAGAATGAAAACTATTAAAGTAAGAGAAATGAAGATTATTTAGGCAGTGTTTTGTTAACGAATTGTTAAAAACTGACAGCCATGTCAGACTTTGAAAGTATTATAGATGAACTTCGACCTTTTGGTCCATATCAAATCCGTGTATTTATACTTGTGTCGTTATTTGAGACACCATTAGCATGGGCCATGTTATTACCCATATTCACATCTGCGCGACCTAGCTGGACATGTGATGGTCCAAACTTTACTAATATATCATCAAATTTAACAATATCAAATCAAAAATATATAAACAGCTGTACACCTAGTCAAGATGTCTGCAGTGGAGTGAATTTTTCAAATGAATTTACATCTATTATTACTGAGGTAAGTAAATCTATATATTCATTTTCAACAAACTGAAACGTTTGGTCAAATTTGTTTACTGATATTCTAGTCCTACATTAAAGTTCATGAAGAAAAGCCTCTTTGATTTTTTTCAATGAATGAAAAGCAATTTTCATTGGCTACTGTTCAGTTTGAATGAAACTTTGTTATACATTGTTGTTGATTAATTGTTATAATATAATTAGCTGGGAACCTGTCCCCAAAACAATTATTGCTTTATAAGATCAATGTTAAATGTAATAAAATGGGTTTTAATGTTCTGCCGAGCTAATGAAGCCAGGACATACACAACGACTGAAATGTGCTCAGACAAGAGTGTTACTATCTACTCTTTATCAAATTGCAACTGCGAGGGTACCTTTAGGTGCACACTGCAACGAAAACAATGCTGGCTGTCATATGTTTTTTCCTGTGCCATGTGCAGGTGAATGATCTGATGTGAAGTGTTTTACATGTGGCATGATTTCTTTCACGAATCAAGAACTCCAGATATTTTATATTATTTATGCATCTTATTTCAGTGGAAACTAATTTGTAATAAAGATTATATTCCTGATCTCATAACATCGATACAGATGGCAGGGGTGATGGTTGGCGCTATTATCACTGGACAATTAGCTGATTACTTTGGTCGGCGTAAAATTTTATTTCTTGAGTATGGATTGTTGTGTTGTGTGTGGTTTGCGAGTGCATTTTCTAATTCATGGGAACTTTATACTGTACTTAGATTTGTTATTGGAGGGTTAGTAGGAGGTAAGTCAAGAGCTGTTGAGATGTAATCAGTTTAAAATATGCACAAAGAAATAATCAGCCTTATTCGATGCATACCAATTTACTTTGTTTTAAAGAGGAATTGTTATTTTCACAACTAATGAAGTTAAGTAGTTTTGAATAATATCCCATTCCAGATAACCCCACGCTAATTTAATTATCAAAAAATTCTACAAAAAATAGCCTTCTAAGAGTAATGAATGTCTCACAAGCATTTAGTAAATTGTGCTAGTGGAATTTAAAATGTACACATCTCGGTGATGGCGATGACTGCCCAGATTTGTTTCAAAAGTGCATATCTAATTTGAACATATATGATGTTAGAGTTGTGCTGTTGAGTTAAATCAAGGCCAGAACTTCTAAATCACTTAATGCCTCTTCAAAAGTCAATTTTTCATAATTAATGTTTCACATGTCCTACGAACATTTTAAAACAAGTTCCAAGCTTTTATCTTCGACACTCATACGTCCACTGCCTGACAAACTGGCTGCTCCTTGCACACAAGTATGTAATACGAAGCTTGTGGACCCTTTTGAAGCCACAATTTTAGTCCGATTTTAATGAAACTTAAGATATATCTTTATATCCCAAAGACCTTAGTCCCTTTCAATATTATCGCATTTTAGACCATAAGTTCTTGGATATGGCCCCAGATTGTATGAAAAGTCGTAGTTTTATTTTTAGCTTGTTCTCTAAGTTTGATATGGAATTCTATTGTAACCAATGAAACAAATTACCTCAAAACTGCTTATTTGTCTTTAATTGGCTATTTGAACAATTCCTGAAAACTTCTTGTTGATATCACTATCATATCACATGTTAAGGTTGATATTATGTTTTTGATTTGAAGAAACATGCATAATCATTGTTTACTTTTATTACAGGTACACTAGTTGTTAATTTTGTATTACCGTTAGAATTTATAACACCTAAATGGAGAACATTTTGTGGTTGTATTGGGTTTTGGGCTGTAGGATTAGCAACATTAGCTTTATGGGCATATCTACTACGTGATTGGAGATATATAACTATGGGTACATCAGCTTCCAGTATATTTCTCCTATTTTGTTGGTGGTGAGCAAGTATTATTACTATTATAGTAGTTGTTTTTTCTCCGTAATAAACAAATGAAATCATTTTAAAGAACTACTTAAACTTAAGACCAAAAACATATCATGGCAGTTATCACCCAAAGTGTCCAGGGGTAGTAATTCCCGATATCACACACCAAACTTGTTATATATCATATATGTATGATGGACTGTTCTTAGCAATAACTTGCAAGTTTATTTTCTCTTTGCATGGAAAGTGGACCCAATTCTCGAAATGACCTAGTTTGTGTTGAGTGAATGGTAAAGCCCACTTCTCGCTCTCTCTCTATCTCTGTATGATGTTATTTCAGGTTTGTACCTGAAAGTCCACGTTGGTTAATAAGTCGAGGAAGATTAAAGGAAGCTCTAGTTATATTAAATGAAATGGCTGTATGTAATAATAGATCTGCACCAGAATATGATCAATTAAAATCGTGTATGGAGGTAAATTGTTGTTAAGAGAACTATTAACATTACAGCAGGGGCGTGGTGAGGGCAATTATTGAGAAGAAATTATGAGTAACAAAAAAGATTTTGGCACAAAAACCCTTTTACTGACCGCGGAGCTGTGGCCGGCGAAGCCGGCCACCGCGAGCGCGGAAGGCCCGAGCCCGAGGCGGGGGGTCCGGGGGGCCCTCCCCCGGGAAAATTTCGAAAATTAGAAGCCCAGAAACGCAATCTCCAGCAATCCGAGACAAGAAATACGGTAATAAAATATGATTAAATTTTCCAACTTGACTCTTTCAAAATTTTTTTAATTGGGTCAGATGAAACAATTTTTCCACTTACAAATGTTTTTCATTTTTTGAGTAATTTGATTGTGATTTTGGCGCAAAAACTTTTTGGCGCATGAGTATGGCTACTCATGAACTCATTCTCACCACGCCCCTGCATTACAGTAATTAGCTAGTTGATTAGTTGAGGTAACATTTATAGCATAAAGGAGACAAGCACCGTAAAGAAAATGTTTCCCACAATACAGAATATTTTACACTTACCTGTAGCTGGAATAATAACAATACTACATGTATCACTATTTGTATATTAAGTATAGCCATTACCTTCCAAAATTGAGTTGATATATTATAATATTAGCAAATTATTTTTTATTAGATTGAAAAAAGAAAAATACAAGAACAGAAGAAGTTTAGTTACTGCCATTTATTTAGCTCATGGAAATTAACCAAAGGAACTCTTATTCTTATGTACAGCTGGTAAGTTTTAAAACAGAACTCCTTATAGATTGTTCTAGGTATTCACTTGTTTTTATGGTTGATTAGGGATCCTATGTTGGAACTCCTTATTTAGATTGTTGCCTTTATGGTTGATTAGGGATCATATCTTTGAATTTGGGTAACTACGTGTTCTTGTCTTGTTTACAATTAGGTGCATGCGAATAAGATCATATTATCTGTCATTGAGTCAAGTGGCATGGTTTCGATCCCATACTTGTCACAAGGATTAAAGTCACCTAAATAACCTTGTAGGTTTCTCCAGATCCTCCGGTTTCTTCCCTTACGCTCAAGCAAATTATTGAAATAAATGGTACCATTTGTTAGTTACAAAATGACCTAGTTTGTGTTGAGTGGACTTTAAACCCCATTTCTTTCTCTCTCTATACAATTGTTGGATGATTAGAATCTATGTTTTTCTGCGTTCACATCTAGGAACAGGATTATGTACCAGTACCTTATACTGAAAATGCTCAACAACCGTTTGAATCAAATTATTAAAACACTATTACCGGTACCAAAACCCTATTTTTCAGTTTTTAAATTTAATTGATGTAAATGTGTGTTTACTGCTGCTAGTGATAATTCTCATTTTATTCTACAGGTTTGTGTCTAGTTCTGTTTATTATGGTTTGAATTTTAATACGAAGAATCTCTCAGGAAACCGTTATTTAAATGTTTTTATATCTGGTTTAGTGGAAATTCCTGCCCTTATTTTTGTTGTTTTGATAAATAATAGAATTGGACGACGTAAAACGATCGCCATCTTAATGTTGATTGCTGGTACATTCTGTGTCTCCATACTTATAGTAGATGTATTAGGTATGTAATATATGTCAACTAAAAGTGTGTATTTTTGGACCAGGAATTGTGTTTCCAGTGGTTGGGGGGGAGGGGGCGATGTTAAGAACTGAATTTTACTTGTCATAATGTAATTTGTAACTTGTATTTTCGTTTCGTTTATTTTTGTATTTCGTTTCATTTTATTTGGTTCATTCCGAATTTTGTATGTAACCACCGTGTGTCTAACTTTTTTGTGTGCTCTCTGTTGTTCAGTTATATACATGTACCATCGACATCGTCAATAAAAATACATCGAAACTTCGTCAAAGTGTTTTGTTGAAATAAACAAGGCATTTACATGTGCTTCTCAACATGTTTATGGTAGCAGAGCGTGGTTCTGTCGGTGAGTGATAGGCTGTTAAAATGAGAGCCTTTCATTATGATTTTACAGTGAAGTTTGAAATGAAACGCTAGTCAACGAAAGTCACATCGGATGGCGTGGCGCCATGTCGGAAACCAGGGACGCTAATCAGCCTGAAAAGGAAAGGACAGAACATTCGGATAATGCTTCGGCACGTCAGACTGAAGATGATAGACTTAAAAGCTTACTGAAAAAGAAACGCTTGTTAAAAGCCCGGCTAACAAAAGCACGGCTCGAATTAACTGCAAAGTTATGTGCGACGGGTGAGAAAAACGAAAGTAGCGTTCGCCACGCGGTCGGTCAAATCTTGAACAATCAAGAAGAGGTAATTGACATTTTGCTTTCATTGTGTGACATCGACAGTGAAAAATATGAATCTGAGCTTGACTCTGTGCAGAATGACCCTGCTATTATTGGGATTTTGGCCAAGGCAACTGAATTTCTATGTGTTTCGACTAAAAATAAAGTATGTGAAAGGGACGTAACTCCTGAGAACCGGGATCAGCCCACAACTAATAGTGTGGAATCAGTTTCACCTAAAAGTGGTAGTGAAAGTGGTGATCCGCAAGCAGTGAATAGTGAAGCTTATCAGATTGACAGAGATCTGTTCCAGCAATTACAGCGTGTCGCAATTCCAAAGTTTAATGGCAACAAGAAAGAATATCAACTCTTCAAAGACGCATTCACACAGTGCATTGATAAAGCCAAATGCTCGGATGGGTACAAAATGCTCCAACTGAGACAGTATCTTGAGGGAGAAGCCCTGAAGGCAATCGAGGGCTTTCCAGCATCGACGGTTGGATATGAATCGGCTAAAAATAGATTAGAAGAAAAGTTCGGAGGACCCAGGAGACAAATACTTCTGCATCTCGATTCAATTCGTCATTCGAAACCTGTATTATTTCAAGACATAAAAAGTGTTGAAGCCTTTAGTGACAAGTTGGAGTTGGCTATTATCTCACTAAAAGATTCAGGTCGAACTGAAGAGTTTGATGAAAACTCTATGTTTTATAGCATTGCTAAGTCTAAGATATCGCCTGTCAATATCGCACACTACAAACGCTGGGCTGCAGCTACGCAGAACTCTGAGAATTTACAAAGTTTATATAAGTGGCTTTCTACTGAGTTACGTTATCGCGTCGAGGCGCACGAAGAAGTCGAGGGTTTCGTAAATGCGAAGTCATTTAATTATTATAAGCCAAAAACCTCATCGAACAATTCACGGGCTTACACAACTTTTGACAAATCGAAGTTACCCCCTCCTAATCAAAGTCCTTTGTGTTTAAAGTGTGGTTATTTTCATGAGCTTCAAAACTGTTCATCGTTTCAATCTATGCCACTCAACTTACGATGGGATTTCGCCAAAGAAAAACAGTTGTGTTATCGTTGCCTGAGTAACTCACATTTTGGTTCTAAGTGTTTGAACTCTAATCGCTGTGGCATTGATGGATGCCCTCGGACACATCATCGTCTCCTTCACGGAGAGGGATCTGCCCTCGGACCGGATACTCATGTATGGAATCGTGGTGCCCCTTCGTCAGCAACTGCACCCCCCACAAGTACACGTGCTCACGCAACAAATAAACTAAATGGTGATTTTGTGGCAATGCGGGTCGCACCTGTTATACTAGTAAACGGTAATAAGTATATACAGGCAAACGCTTTAATAGACGAGTGTTCTACAGACAGTTATGTTGATGAAAGTGTTGCTGCAGAGTTAGGTTTAACAGGACCTTTAACTTCGCTAAATGTGGGCGTCTTAGGTGGCACAACCAAGCCATTGAACACCACTATCGTAAAGCTTGTTATGGAAAGTGCTGATGGAAGTAATATTTTTGATTTTGATGCATTTACTGTAAATGATGTCACAGGGGATATGAAAGTGATTGACTGGAACAAACATGCACAAAAATGGCCCCACTTAGCGGGTATTGAATTTCCACGTGTCGGTCGCAGTAATCGTGTAGACTTATTGATAGGCCTTAACGTTCCAGGTGTCCATCGCTGTGTAACAGAAATCTATGGTGGGCCAGGCGAGCCAGTTGCTCGTTTGACACCACTTGGCTGGACTTGTATTGGGCCATATGATCCATTACATAGCCACACTCAGAATCATTTCGTTAGAGCATTTTTTACGCAGAACCAGAATAATACTAACTCACTTATTCGTCGAATGTGGGAACTTGACTCGATGGGAGTTTCATCGTCCCAGAAGCAAAGTTTATCCACGTCAGATATTGAGATAGACAGAAAAGTTCGTTCATCGTTAGAATTCTATGATCATCGTTATCGCATCGGAATACCATGGAAAGACAATGAACCTAGCTTGTACAATAATTTTGATCTCGCAAAGTCTAGATTATTGAACCTCGAAAAGTCACTAGTCAAGCGACCATCGGTTGCGTCTTCTTATTGTGCAATTATTAAGGATCATATCGATAAATCGTATATAAAAGAAGTACTACCTCCAGAGAGACACTCTGAAAACATCTGGTATCTCCCACACTTCCCAGTGGTTCGTCCAGATAAGAACACAACTAAAGTACGCCTAGTAATGGATGCAGCTGCACAATATCGAGAAAAGTCATTGAATGATTGTATATTTCAGGGACCTAAATTGCAAAGGGAGCTAATAGACGTTTTGATAAGGTTTCGCAGCTCACCCATAGCTCTTGTGGCTGACATCACAGAAATGTTTTTACAGGTGGAAATGACTCCGCAAGATCGCAGATACCATCGATTCTTGTGGCGTGATATGCATTTGGACTCGCCCATACGAGAGTATGAATACCAACGTTTGGTGTTTGGGAACACAGCATCGCCCTACCTGTCGCAGACTGTTTTACGTGAACATGCAAAAACAAACGAAGAACATTTTCCGCTTGGCTCTGATGCTGTATTAAACTCGATGTATGTTGACGACCTATTAGACAGTGTGGACACGCTTTCGGCTGGATTAAAGCTACAACATGAAATTTCGGACTTGTTATTGAGTGGTGGATTTGAAATTCGCAAGTGGTTGACAAATGAACCGCGCCTATTGGAAGATATTCCCATTAAGGATAGACTTTCTAGTCTTACACTTCAAGATGAAGGACTGCCTTCAACAAAAACTTTAGGCATTCTATGGAATGCAAGTGAAGACACCTTTGCCTTTAATGTCGAACCTCCCAATGATTCTATACTTACTAAGCGCTTTGTGGTTAGCAAGACAGCAACCTTGTTTGATCCCTTGAATCTTCTCGCTCCATTCACAATACGCGCCAAAATTGGCATCCAGTCATCTTGGATCCTTGGAACAGATTGGGACGACGTACTCCCAGATAATTTAGCAAGAAAATGGGCTAATTGGTTTTCGGAACTTGATGAGCTGTGTTCAGTAAGTGTTCGCAGATGTTTAGTTGATAAATCTCCTATTGATTGTAAAACATTGCATACATTCGTGGATGCCTCAGAAAAGGCTTATGCGACTGCTTGCTACCTTCGTTGTACTTATAAAGATGGAACTGTGTCGGTTAATTTGATAGCAGCCAAAACTAGAGTTGCGCCTCTGAAAACTATATCTATTCCAAAGTTAGAACTCTGTGGTGCAGTTCTTGGTCTTCGATTGACACAAACTATTCGCAGTGTTTTGAACATTTTGCCTAGTCAAATAACTTACTGGTCAGACAGTCAGAACGTTTTGTTTTGGATCCGGGGCGAATCAAGAACGTACAAACCTTTCGTGTCACATCGAGTAGGAGAAATACATGAATTGTCAGATCCTGAAAACTGGCGTTATGTTCCTAGTAAATTGAATAGCAGTGATTGCGCAACCAGAGGGTTGTCTGCCTCAGAACTCTGTCACAGCAGTCTATGGTGGCACGGACCAGATTTCTTACATAAGGATCCATTAGACTGGCCTGTGAATCGTAATTTTAATCCAACAGAGGCCTGTGAAGAAATTCGTAGGAATGTCTATACTGATGCCTTCATTACAGTTGTACAGGACATCGATCTCGGGAGACTCAGTCCGGATAGATATTCAAAATGGTTACGTTTTATTAGAGTTACTGCTTGGGTTTATCGTTTCGTTCGGAATTGTCAAAATAAGGATAAAGTTACTAGCAACTTTCTTACATCAGAAGAAATTTCACGTTCGGAAAGTGTGTGGTTTCGATTCGCTCAAGGAGAAGTGTTTCGTGATGAGATTCGCGATTTACATAAAAATCGATCTGTAAATAGTAATTCGAAATTGTCCAGTCTTAATCCATTCCTGGATAACGAGGATGTATTACGCATTCAGGGAAGATTAGAGAAAGCTGACAACTTAAGCTACAGTGCACGGTTCCCGGTCATCTTGCCATCGAAACATAAAGTTACTAAACTAGTCATAACACATGCTCACGAGCTTTCAAATCATAATTTGGGTGTGTCACATACTCTTTCAGATCTGAGATCTCGATTTTGGATATTACGTGCTAGAGAATCTGTGAAAAGTGTCATAGCCAAATGTTATGAGTGTATTCGACGACGAAAACGCCCAGCTAAGCAAATGATGGCACCATTGCCTAAGATGAGGTTAGGAGTACCCCTTCGTGCTTTCGCCAGGGTTGGTGTTGACTTTGGTGGACCATATTTGACAAAGCAAGGCCGTGGTCGCATTCATACTAAACGATACTTATGTTTGTTTACATGTCTCGCCACTCGTGCAGTCCATTTGGAGATGGCATGGAGTATGGATACTGATAGTTTTTTATCTGCCCTTGACAGATTCGTAAGTCGTCGATCAAAGCCTATTCAAATTCTATCGGACAATGGATCGAACTTCGTGAGTGCTAATCGGGAACTTAAAGATTTGCTCTCCGCTCTGGATAAAGAGAAAATAGGTAACCATTTATCGAACCAAGGAATTGTTTGGAAATTTAACCCTCCCTTATCTCCACATTTTGGCGGGGTTTTTGAATCCCTCATCAAATCTGCAAAACGAGCTATGAATGTGATACTAGGTAATGCAGACATAACCGATGAAGAATTATTAACCGCTATAGTGGGTGCTGAAGGACTTATGAATAGTCGTCCATTGTGCTATATAGGAGATAGTTGTCACGATGAACCCGTTCTAACCCCAAATCACTTCCTTTTTGGACAACTAGGTGGTTCGCTTGCACCTGAATCAGTTGACGAACTCCGTTTTAATCCACGAAGGAGATGGCGTCGCGTACAAGACTTGTTGAAACACTTTTGGCAAAGATGGTTACGCGAATTCCTGCCTACCCTGAACAATCGGAATAAATGGAACAATTCTTCGAAAAACTTAGAAATCGATGATGTCGTATTAGTCATCGATCCCCATTCGCCTCGTGGAAAGTGGCCGCTAGGGTGAATTGTTAGGACCTTTCCTGGTAGTGACGGACTGGTTCGTGTCGTAGATGTCAAAGTTGGTGACACTATTTATAAACGGTCCATTCATCGATTATGTCCCCTTGAGGCATAATTTAGAGACTACATGCACATGTCACTGGACATTCACAAACTGTGTTGTTTAAATTTTATGTTCAATTAAATTCTTAGTCATATGTTTGAGATCATGATACTTGATAATGTTATAATGTACGCATCGACATCGTCTTCGCATCGACATCGAAATCGTTTGGTTTTTATATTGACATCGTAATTGTTTTGTACATCGCTTCAATCAATTGTATTGACATCGTAGGCCTAGTTAAACATCGTTTGAACATCGCATGAGTATAGTTCTTTTTCGCATTGTAACGTTAACATTGTTAGTATTTGATATTGATGTTTCTTTTTAGGGCACATCAAGGAGAGGGATGTGTTAAGAACTGAATTTTACTTGTCATAATGTAATTTGTAACTTGTATTTTCGTTTCGTTTATTTTTGTATTTCGTTTCATTTTATTTGGTTCATTCCGAATTTTGTATGTAACCACCGTGTGTCTAACTTTTTTGTGTGCTCTCTGTTGTTCAGTTATATACATGTACCATCGACATCGTCAATAAAAATACATCGAAACTTCGTCAAAGTGTTTTGTTGAAATAAACAAGGCATTTACATGTGCTTCTCAACAGGCGATGTTCCATCATAAAACTTTGCACGCATGTTGCTTGGACAATTTTTTGTATCGATTGACTGACGCCATAATCATGAGATGGCCATGATGAGGTTATACTCTGTTCCTGGTCCATACTTATTATTTCAAATGAAAGTTAAAACTGTTTGTTATTGACATTTACGTTGTTATTGTAAACATTTGAGGTCCCTGTCTAAATTGATAATGAATACAATATCATTTTCTGGATGAATTTAAGGCAATCCTGATGATTGACATGAAAAGAATAAACATGCTTGATCACTGATATGTGATTAATATTTAAAAGTTTATACAAATAATTAGGCGTTAAATTTATTAAATACAGTATAGTGTCTGTGCTTACACTTAAGAATTATCACTGTGTTATGATTATACTATTTATTGCTCTTTCCTGAAAGTGGAATCTTATGGTTAAAAGGTATATTGTATATGAATTTAAAAATATCAAACTTCTTGGACATAGTACTGACGTTTTTTTTAACAGTTTATTTAAAAGTGCCTAAATTTGATGTTGGTTTCGTGTTTTAGGGAAGTTAGAAGAATGGCCAGCATTAACTTTAACCCTAGCTATGATAGGTAAATCTGGAATAGCAGGAGGCTGGGCAGCAGTACAAGTTTTCTCAGCAGAAACATTCCCCACTGTTGTAAGGTAATAATTCTTTTACATATCTCGTAGTTGGAATCTTTGTTGAAAATTGGTGCCGTACTGTTTAATTGTTAAAACATGTGGTAAGAAATACGTAAATACAACACAAGCTAATAATACCCTATCTCTTGCATGATACCTATCACAACTTATATTGAGATTTATGTAGTGGTATGGGACCATAATTGTATGGTATTCTTAGAAAGATTTGAATTTGACAACTAATATTTATGCTATAAACTATAACACATACTTTTGGAAAACAGTACTTATTTATTTGAGCAACATTTCAAAGAGTATTCTCTCTTAACGTTATCAAGCTATTTTGAAGAGTATTCTCTCTTAATGTTATCAAGCTAATACTGAAAGATTTTCACTCTTGTGAGTCCATGTTCTTTGATCTTGTTGTCCTGTATGGTTTCATGATTTGTTATTACAGTTTTTCTGTAAATATATTTGCCTCACATTTTTCTATTCGCTTGATACCACTCTTCGAACCATCAATCAAATAAATTAGTAGCTGTTTTCCCATGAGTATGTGTTATAGTTTATCGCTCAATCAAGTTATTAAAGGCCTCTCAAAGATTAATATCAATGCTGTACAATGTGATTGTATACTTTTAGGAATCTAGGTATTGGTGCATGTTCAACATTTGCTAGAATTGGTGGAATAGTGGCTCCCCAGTTAGTATATTTGGTAGGTAAATGATTGAAACTTTCAAAAACAGTTAAAACATTTTGGAACTTTACCACTGCACAGTTTATTGCAGTGTTTCCCAGTCTGGGGTCCACAAAGCCAAAGGGTTTTACAAAGCCAAAGGGTTCTACAGAGAGGCTGAATGTTAAGCTCTAAATATAATATATGGAAGTGGATTAGAGAGAGACTGAAATGGAAAGGTTACCCCCGGTAACGGCCATTGGGTCATTTAGGGTGTATAGTTCTTGAGCCATAGAATAAAATAGAAGAAACCTGGACTGGCAACTGTACTCCCTGGACTGAAAAAATGACACCCAATAGATCACACAACCTCCCGGAAATGAATGAATTTAAATCCAAAAATATATTGTGAAGTAAAGAAACTAGTTGTTTTTATTTTTATGAAGAAGTATAGGAAAGTTCAAAAGGTCAATGTTTGCATATTTTCAGGGTGATGTGTGGAAACCGATACCATTTACCATATTTGGTTTTATTGCTATACTGTGTGGAGTGTTAATGATATTTATGGTGGAAACAGTTGGTCAACCATTACCAGATCAGATCGACAAGAACATAAAGGTCATCAGGGCTGACAACAGTGATACAAATATTGAGGGGGAAGTTCCTCTTTCCAATCATGATACAACACAATTATAATCTCCATTTTAACAAGGCAATTTCAGGGAATTTCGATTCCATGCAAACTTCAATATTATGAAAGTTGAGTCTATTTCAGGGAATTTCGATTCCATGCAAACTTCAATATTATGAAAGTTGATTCTATAATCTTGTCCCGTCTTTATTAGCCCAGTCAGGGCAGAACAGTAGGACGTTAAACCCCATTTCATTTCATTTCTAATGGTCTCAAAAAATGGTTCAATTCCATTGAGTTTTTATAAACAGTGCCGGTTTTTAGCACGTTTGACCAATTTCCCTAAACTGAGCCCTGCAGCTCAACAACTAAAAAATTTTCCAGACAATCTGTCAGCAGGGCTGTCAGCCCAGGTGTGGCTGTTAATTGTGAAGTTAAGCATAGTAAGCCTTAATTGAATATGAATGAATATAAGCTGTACATGTCTTTAGAGTTATTTATATCCATCGATGTATTCATATCTTTTAACTTCAGGCCTCCCAAATTGGGCCTAACAATTTCTACAACTGGCCCAGTTTACACAGACATGGTGAATTGCAAATTTACCACCATTCCGTATCCTTTGCCGGCTGTATAAACAAGGTTAATCTGAATGATTTTGGTCTTCATAATTAAATGTTAAATTATCCAATTTAGAATGAATACCATAAAGAATAAGATATCTGAAAAAATAGCTTTAATACATTATTTTTATACAAGTATTGATATTATACACAAATCGGGATCTCAGTTTTTTATACGCCCACATTTTCATGTGGACGTATATTGTTGTCGCCCCTGTTCGTTTTTTTGTCCCTCCACAATTGTTTGTGAACAGTCTACAGGTGACAATTTTTATCCGATTTCAATGAAACATGAAATATAGGTTTATCACCCTAAGATCTCGGTTCCTTTCGATATTGGCATGTATTGGACTGTAACTTCATGGGTTATGGCCCCTGATTGTACGAAAAATCACGTTTTTTAACGCCCACATTTTTATGTGGACGTATATTGTCGTCGCCCCTGTCCGTCCGGACGTCCGTCCGTCCGTCCGTCCGTCCACAATTTGTTTGTGGACCCTCTACAGGTCACAATTCTTATCTGATTTTGACGAAACTTGAAATATAGGTTTATCCCCAAAAGATCTCGGCTGCTTTCGATATTGGCATGTATCGATCAAAACTTCATGGATTATGGCCCCTGATAGTACGAAAAATCACGTTTTTAGCTTGTGGACCCTATAGAGGTCACAATTTTGAACCAATTTTAATGAAACTTGACATGCATGTTTATAACCCAAAGATCTTGGTTCCTTTCGATATTTGCGACTATCGGAACGTAATTTCCTGAATTATGGCCCCTGATTGTCCGAAAAATCACCTTTTTTAGCTTATGGTCCCTCTGGAGGTCACAATTATTATTCGATTTAAAAAACCGTTCGATTATATCACCGTTACACCCTAAGAAAGGTTGAGTTCGAATTTCGGAAAAATCGGACCAAAATTGCCATACAAAATGGCCGCCATTTGGTACGCGAAAACTGTTAAAAATGGTATATCAAGGTTGTGGACCCTGTAGAGGTCACAATTTTAATTCGATTTTGATGAAACTTGACATGCATGTTTATAACCCAAAGATCTTGGTTCCTTTCGATATTTGCGACTATCGGAACGTAATTTCCTGAATTATGGCCCCTGATTGTCCGAAAAATCACCTTTTTTAGCTTATGGTCCCTCTGGAGGTCACAATTATTATCCGATTTAAAAAACCGTTCGATTATATCACCGTTACACCCTAAGGAAGGTTGAGTTCGAATTTCGGAAAAATCGCACCAAAATTGCCATACAAAATGGCCGCCATTTGGTACGCGAAAACTGTTAAAAATGGTATATCAAGGTTGTGGACCCTGTAGACGTCACAATTTTAATTCGATTTTGATGAAACTTGAAATTCATGGTTATAACCCAAAGATCTTGGTTCCTTTCGATATTTGCGCATATCGGATCGTAACTTCCTGAATTATGGCCCCTGATTGTCCGAAAAATCGCCTATGGCCCCTCTGGAGGTCACAATTATTATCCGATTTAAAAAAACGTTTGACTCTATCACCGTTACACCCTAAGGAAGGTTGAGTTCGAATTTCGGGAAAATCGGACCAAAATTGCCATACAAAATGGCCGCCGTTTGTACGCAAATACTGTTAAAAAATGGTATATCAAGGTTGTGAACCCTGTAGAGGTCACAATTTTGATTCGATTTTGATGACACTTGAAATTCATGGTTATAATCCAAAGATCTTGGTTCCTTTCGATATTTGCGCATATCGGATTGTAACTTCCTGAATTATGGCCCCTGATTATACCCAAAATCGCCTTTTCTTAGCTTCTGGTCCCTCTGGAGGTCACAATTATTATCCGATTGAAAAAAATGTTTGATTATATTACCGTTACACCGTAAGGAAGGTTGAGTTCGAATTTCGGTTAAATCGGACCAAAATTGCCATACAAAATGGCCGCCGTTTGTACGCGAATACTGTTAAAAAATTGTATATCATGGTTGTGGACCCTGTAGAGGTCACAATTTTAATTCGATTTTGATGAAACTTTAAATGCATGGTTACAACCCAAAGATCTTGGTTCCTTTCGATATTTGCGCATATCGGATCGTAACTTCCTGAATTATGGCCCCTGATTGTCCGAAAAATCGCCTATGGCCCCTCTGGAGGTCACAATTATTATCCGATTTAAAAAAACGTTTGACTCTATCACCGTTACACCCTAAGGAAGGTTGAGTTCGAATTTCGGGAAAATCGGACCAAAATTGCCATACAAAATGGCCGCCGTTTGTACTCGAACAGTGTAAAAATATGGTATATCAAAGTTGTGGACCCTGTAGAGGTCGCAATTTTAATTCGATTTTGATGAAACCTGAATTGCTTGTTTATAACCTAAAGATCTTTATTCTTTTTGATATTTGCACATTTCAAATTGTAACTTAATGAATTATGGCCTTTGATTGTAGGAAAAATCACTTTCGGTATTGCTTGTTCTCTGTCTATCTCTCGAACAATTATCTGATTTAAAAAAAAACTCTGATTATATTACTGTTGCACCGTATGGAAGGTTCAGTTCGAATTTCGTGAAAATCGTTACCAAAATTGCCGGACGAAATGTTCGCCGTTTGTACACGAATAGTGTAAAAATATGGTATATCATTGTTGTGGACTCCCTCTACAGGTCACAATTCTTATCCGATTTTGACGAAAAGTCACATTTCTAGGTTGTCGGCTTCAAATTTCATGAATATCAGACTGGAACTGACCAACAAAATGGCTGCTCCCAATACAGTATGAAATACAGGACTTAATGATGTAGGAAAAATCACTTTCGGTATTGCTTGTTCTCTATCCATCTCTCAAAAATGTGGGCGTATCCTGCCTGGCAGTGCCAGCCTATCTTTTAGCTTGTGAACATTGTAGGGGTCGCAATTTTGAACCGATTTGGATGAAACTTGAAATGCATGTTTATAACCCAAAGATCTTGGTTGCTTTCGATATTTGCGCCCATCGGATCATAACTTCCTAAATTATGTCCCCTGATTGTCCGAAAAATCGCTTTTTATACGCCCACATTTTCATGTGGACGTATTATGTCGTCGCCCCTGTCCGTCCGGACGTCCGTCCGTCCACAATTGTTTGTGGACTCTCTACAGGTCACAATTCTTACCCGATTTTGACGAAACTTGAAATATATGTTTATCCCCATAAGATCTCAGCTGCTTTCGATATTGGCATGTATCGGATCAAAACTTCATGGATTATGGCCCCTGATTGTACGAAAAATCACGTTTCTAGCTTGTGGACCCTATAGAGGTCACAATTTTGAACCGATTTTGATGAAACTTGACATGCATGTTTATAACCCAAAGATCTTGGTTCCTTTCGATATTTGCGCCTATCGGAACGTAATTTCCTGAATTATGGCCCCTGATTGTCCGAAAAATCACCTTTTTATACGCCCACATTTTCATGTGGACGTATTATGTCGTCGCCCCTGTCCGTCCGGACGTCCGTCCGTCCACAATTTGTTTGTGGACTCTCTACAGGTCACAATTCTTATCTGATTTTGACGAAACTTGAAATATAGGTTTATCCCCATAAGATCTCGGTTCCTTTCGATATTGGCATGTATCGGATCGGAACTTCATGGATTATGGCCCCTGATTGTACGAAATATCATGTTTTTAGCTTGTGGACCCTATAGAGGTCACAATTTTGAACCGATTGTGATGAAACTTGACATGCATGTTTATAACCCCAAAATCTTGGTTCCTTTCGATATTTGCGGCCATCGGATCGTAACTTCCTGAATTATGGCCCCTGATTGTCCGAAAAATCGCCCTTTTTAGCTTGTGGTCCCTCTGGAGGTCAAAATTATTATCCGATTTAAAAAACCGTTTGATTATATCACCGTTACATGGTAATGAAGGTTGAGTTCAAATTTCGTGAAAATCGGACCAAAATTGACAAACAAAATGGCCGCCGTTTGTACGCGAATAGTGTGAAAATATGTTATATCAAGGTTGTGGACCCTATAGAGGTCACAATTTTGAACCGATTTTGATGAAACTTGACATGTATGTTTATAACCCTAAGATCTTGGTTCCTTTCGATATTTGCGGCCATCGGATCGTAACTTCCTGAATTATGGCTCCTGATTGTCCGAAAAATCGCCCTTTTTAGCTTGTGGTCCCTCTGGAGGTCAAAATTATTATCCGATTTAAAAAACCGTAAATCGTTCGATTATATCACCGTTACATGGTAATGAAGGTTGAGTTCAAATTTCGTGAAAATCGGACCAAAATTGACAAACAAAATGGCCGCCGTTTGTACGCGAATAGTGTGAAAATATGTTATATCAAGGTTGTGGACCCTATAGAGGTCACAATTTTGAACCGATTTTGATGAAACTTGACATGTATGTTTATAACCCAAAGATCTTGGTTCCTTTCGATATTTGCACCCATCGGAAAATAACTTCCTGAATTATGGCCCCTGATTGTCCGAAAAATTGCCCTTTTTAGCTTGTGGTTCCTCTGGAGGTCAAAATTATTATCCGATTTAAAAAAACGTTTGATTATATCACCGTTACATAGTAATGAAGGCTCTCTTTGAATTTCGTGAAAATCAAACCAAAATTGACGGACAAAATGGCCGCCGTTTGTACGCGAATAGTGTGAAAATATGTTATATCAAGGTTGTGGACCCTATAGAGGTCACAATTTTGAACCGATTTTGATGAAACTTGACATGCATGTTTATAACCCGAAGATCTTGGTTCCTTTCGATATTTGCGCTCATTGATTCGTAACTTCCTGATTTATGGCCCCTGATTGTACGAAAAATCACCCTTTTTAGCTTGTGGTCCCACTGGAGGTCAAAATTATTATCCGATTTAAAAAAACGTTTGATTATATCGTCGTTACATGGTAATGAAGATTGAGGTAAGATTTCGTGAAAATCGGACCAAAATTGACAGACAAAATGGCCGCCGTTTGGACGCGATTAGTGTGAAAATACGTTATATTAAGGTTGTGAACCCTATACTGGTCACAATTTTGAACCGATTTTGATGAAACTTGACATGGATGTTTATAACCCAAAGATCTTGGTTCCTTTCGATATTTGTGCATATCGGATTGTAACTTCCTGAATTATGGCCCCTGATTGTACGAAAAATGACCTTTTTTTTAGCTTTTGGGCCCTCTGGGTTCAGAATTATTATCCCATTTACCCACTTAGCAACATGATCCCCTGTCGAATTTGAAGCCTACTGAAATGAACCTTTATAACCCAAAGATCTTAATTCATTTCGATATTTGCACATAGGAAAAATCACTTTCGGTATTGCTTGTTCTCTATCCATCTCTCGAAAATGTGGGCGTATCCTGCCTGGCAGTGCCAGCCTATCTTTTAGCTTGTGGTACCTCTGGAGGTCACAATTATTATCCGATTTAAAAAAACGTTCGATTATATCACCGTTACACCCTAAGGAAGGTTGATTTCGAATTTCGGGAAAATCGGACCAAAATTGCCATACAAAATGGCCGCCGTTTGTACTCGAATACTGTTAAAAAATGGTATATCAGTGTTGTGGACCCTGTAGAGGTCACAATTTTAATTCGATTTTGATGAAACTTGAAATTCATGCTTATAACCCAAAGATCTTGGTTCCTTTCGATATTTGCGCATATCGGATCGTAACTTCTTGAATTATGGCCCCTGATTATACGCAAAATCGCCTTTTTTAAGCTTGTGATCCCTCTGGAGGTCACAATTATTATCCGATTTATAAAAACGTTTGATTATATTACCGTTACACCGTAAGGAAGGTTGAGTTCGAATTTCGGGAAAATCAGACCAAAATTGCCATACAAAATGGCCGCTGTTTGTACACGAATACTGTTAAAAAATGGTATATCATGGTTGTGGACCCTGTATAGGTCACAATTTTAATTCGATTTTGATGAAACTTGAAATGCATGGTTATAACCCAAAGATCTTGGTTCCTTTCGTTATTTGCGCATATCGGATCGTAACTTCCTGAATTATGGCCCCTGATTGTCCGAAAAATCACCTATGGTCCCTATGGAGGTCACAGTTATTATCCGATTTAAAAAAACGTTTGACTCTATCACCGTTACACCCTACGAAAGGTTGAGTTCGAATTTCGAGAAAATCGGACCATAATTGCCAGACAAAATGGCTGCCGTTTGTACACATTTCAAGGTTGTGTAACGTCACACCATAATCATTGTCAGCTTCGAATTTCATGAATATCAGACTGGAACTGACCAACAAAATGGCTGCTCCCAATACAGTATGAAATACAGGACTTAATGATGTAGGAAAAATCACTTTCGGTATTGCTTGTTCTCTATCCATCTCTCGAAAATGTGGGCGTATCCTGCCTGGCAGTGCCAGCCTATCTTGTTAGCTTTTGGTCCCCCTGGAGGTCAAAATTATTATCCGTTTTAAAAAAACATTTGATTATATCACCGTTCCATGGTTATGAAGGTTGAGTTCGATTTTCGTGAAAATCGGACCAAAATTGACAGACAAAATGGCCGCCGTTTGTACACGAATAGTGTGAAAATATGTTATATCAAGGTTGTGGACCCTATAGAGGTCACAATTTTGAACCGATTTTGATGAAACTTGACATGTATGTTTATAACCCAAAGATCTTGGTTCCTTTCGATATTTGCGCCCATCGGATCATAACTTCCTGAATTATGTCCCCTGATTGTCCGAAAAATCGCTTTTGTTAGCTTGTGGTCCCTCTGGAGGTCAAAATTATTATCCGATTTAAAAAACCGTTTCATTATATCACGGTTTCATGGTAATGAAGAGAGAATTTGAATTTCGTGAAAATTGTACCAGAGTTGACGGATAAAATGGCCGCTGTCTGTACGCGAATTGTGTGAAAATATGTTATATCAAGGTTGTGGACCCTATAGAGGTCAAAATTTTGAACTGATTTTGATGAAACTTGAAATACATGTTTATAACCTAATGATCTTGGTTCCATTGCATATTTGCCCATATCGGATCGTAACTTCCTGAATTATGGCCCCTGATTGTACGAAAAATCACCCTTTTTAGCTTGTGGTCCCTCTGGAGGTCACAATTATTATCTGATTTAAAAAAACGTTTGATTATATCACAGTTACACCGTAGTTATGGGTGACTTTGAATTATGATTTTCTGATGATTACTTAAAATGCAACAAGTCTTGTTGACTGCCCGGACGATTTGGCTGCTGTGTGGGCGTATGTTTTGTTGCCTGGCAACCTATTTTTATCAAGTGTTTAATAGTCACTTATACAGTGATTTTCCTTTTATTTAATCGCTATAAATGTCTGAAAATTTGTTATATGACAATAAAATAATCCATGAACCTTTTGTATTTATATCAATTTAACTCCTACCCTATGTGATGGACTGAGTCAATAACTTTTCCACAGGAGTGAAAATGGAATTTAACTGGATTTTATTTATTTTATAACTTATTTTTTTTTTTATTATATTTTGATTTGAATATTATAATTGTGTTTAGTGTTTGGTATATCAGTTGTAACAAATTAATAAACTCTTCATTCCATGACTGATGACGTAGAAGAGACTGAACAATTTAGCATTGTTGGGCATTGATAATAGTTTGTACTTTTCTATTTAATCTATATTAATCAAATCCATGATATTTTTTATGTAATTCAATTTCCATATAAACACACCTGTTTACCTTGTTGCCTATGTTTCTTTATCTGGTCAATCTAATTGAAATTCAGATCTATATTTCGTTTCGGTTTTTTAATTTCGATGGCCTACACTACATGTAGATCTAACAAGATATAGCGGGATGTCACATTCAGCTAGTTCAGATGTCAAGCACGCTACATTTGACCCTATAACCTCAGTCATTCGATTAACCAATCATAATCGTTGTTGCTTTGTTTTGATTTCTATCGCTGATAATGCCAACCCACAATTCCGTGCAAAAAAAGGTCAAACCCTGGATTCGACAGACAATTTGATTGGCTCACCCCTCATTTCAAGCAGAACACAAGTCTATCAGATCCTAATGTAGTAAAGGCATGTAAAACTAAATTTTGAACTATAAAAACGAAACGAAATAGGATCTGTATTTTAATCAGATTGTTATCTGGTACATAGACTGACTTTACTGCTGGTGGTTGTGGGCATATTAGGTCTGACAAGCCCATAGTAGTGAAATCCTTCTATACTTATTCCTTATACCCCAAGGAAGATCCCTATTGTTTTTGGTGCATGCCCGACCCCCAGGGGCAGAGCCACGCCCATTTCTAGTATTTGTTAGTCGTCTACAGACCACATTTCTTAACTTATAATCTTGAAACTTTCATACATATTCTTTGTACCTTAAGGAACATCTCTATCGTTTGGGGTGCATCCCCAGGGGCAGAGCCACGCCCATTTTCTTTTCGTGTGTGTCGCCTACAGGGCGCAATTCTTACTGGATTTTCTTTAAACTTTGTATACTTACTCTTTATACCCTAAGGATGACCCCTAGTGTTTGGGGTGCATGCCCAACCCCCAGGGGCAGAGCCACGCCCATTTTCTTTTTTGTGTCACCCACAGGGTGCAATTCTAACTGGATTTTCTTAAAGCTTTGTGTACTTACTCTTTACACCCTAAGGATGATCCTTATTGTTTTTTGGTGCATGCCCGACCCCCAGGGGCAGAGCCATGCCCATTCCTTGTATTTATTTGTTTGTCGTCTGCAAGCCACACTTAATAACGTATCATATTGAAACTTTGAATGCTTATTCTTTGTACCCAAAGGAACATTCCTATCATTTGGGGTGCATGCCCAACCCCCAGGGGCAGTTCCACGCCCATTTTCTTTTTATGTGTTGCCTACAGGCCACAATTCTTAATCGGTCATCTTGAAACTTAAAATACTTATTCCTTATACCCTAAGGATGATCCCTTTTGTTTTGGGTGCATGCCCGACACCCGTGGGACAGCAACGCCCATTTCTTGTATTTGTGTGTCGTCTACAGGCTGCATTTCTTAATGTATCATCTTGAAACTTTGAATACTTATTCTTGGTACCTTAAGGAAGATCCCATTGTTTTGGGTGCATGACCGACCCCCAGGGACAGTGCCACGCCCATTTTCTTTTTTTGTGTCTGTGTGTCACCTCCAGGCCACAATTCTTGATCGTCTTGAAAACTTTTTTTATACTTATTCCTTATACCCTAAGGCTGACCACTATTTTTTTTGGTGCATGCCGGACCCCCTGGGACAGCCACCCTAAGGATGACCCCTATTGTTTTTGGTGATTTCGTAACCCCCAGGGGCAGAGCCATGCCCATTTTTACTTAGTGTCTGTGTGTGTTGTCTTCAGGCCACAATTCTTTATGGATCGTCTTTAAACTTGGGATATGTATTCCTTATAGCCTATTCCTGACTCCCACAGCAAGACACGCCCAATTTTTGTGTTAAATCCCATTTCTCTGTCTCTCCCGTACGTCAAGTCATGCGATATCCTACAATTGCATATCAAACCTAGTGCTCTGCATAAGATGCCATGTTGAAAGGGTAAAGGAAAAATGGGATGGGACAGAATGCAAATGTGAAATGTAATGAGGGAAATGTAGACACGTCAAAAACAGCATTTTCCATTAAAACATTTGACACATTGCATTTGATGTTTTACATTTAACTTTGGTCTTTGAGGTATTTTTACTTCATCATTACGTATTTGGGCATTTTACACCTAATCAATGGAAACAAGCCAACAGTGAGGCTGATGTCCCCCGCCGAAATCCCAAAATAAATAAATGACACATATTAATTAATCGCACATTTATTTTTTTCAAACGTATCGAGCAATCAAACTGTACACGAAGTGTCATCCAAAAGTGTTTTATAAAGAAAAATGCTAAAACTGACGAGAAAATTGAAAATGTACCCTAGTTAGTGGGACCCCAAAGGCAGACAAAAGGGCCCCCACGCTTGACAAATGGGCCCCCTCTGGCCAAGGGAAAGGGCCCTCGTGTCCGAGTCAATCGTTTCTATACACTGTTACTGTCAAATCCATTACTGAATGAGAATGCAGTCATTGTATTGGCATAAAAATCATCAATCAAGATGAACCAAAGTTATCTTGTCCCAAAGTATCAACCAATCAAATTGCTTATCTCTGCTTACCCTAAGAAGAAAATGCTCATCTTTGAACTCCATCAAGGCATTGACCTAATAAGCATATACACCAATTTTGAACATTTTAACTCAATTAGGAGAGTTATTGTGTTCCAAAGTCTCGACCAATCAAATTGCGTATCGCTCTGCTTACCCTGAGCAGATAATGCTCATTATCGAACTTAGTCAAGGTATTACTGTAATGAAACTATACACCAAGTTTCATCACTCTCACTTAATTAGAACTAAAGTTATCGTGTCCCAAAGCATCAACCAATCAAATTGCTTATCTCTGCTTACCCTAAGCGGAAAATGCTCATCTTCGAACTCCATCAAGGCATTGGCCTAATAAACACATACACCAAGTTTGAACATTCTAGCTCAATTAGGAAGAGAGTTATTGCGTCCAAAAAAGTGTGACGGACAGACAGACAGAAAGACGAACCCATTTTAATAGTCCCCCAACTTTCTTCGAAAGGCGGGGGGACAAAAACATTTTAGCTGACCTTGTCAAATTGGGAACATATTTAGATCAGAGTTAAGCGAAAAACATGCAGAATCAAAGGGTGCAAACAATTTTATAATAGTTGAGCGAAGACCTGACTTATGCTAAGTTTACTGATTTTTAGAAACTCCATTATATTTCACCAACACGGAGCTGGATATATACCATGTGTGCTGTAAAAGAAAATTAGGCCTGTACAAGGCAGGGTTCCCGCGGCTTCATCAAACATTTTTTCAAGGATATTCAAGGATAAATATACGTCAAATTCCAGGATTTTCAAGGACATTTTTAGCCTACTAAAGTTACAATTTTTCATCTTAAAAACAACCAAAACATTACCAACTATCATTATAATCTCATATTTAAAAGGAATTGAAGACATAAACTGTTTTTTTTATTATTACAGATCGACTTTCGGCACTTCGTTATTATGCATTGTTTAATTTAATTACTAATACCGATTTTGATTAGTCAGTGTAGTGGCTTCTAGTATGTTAATTGGACAATGGGGTCTCGTGAGAGTATTTGGTTGCCTAACGGTAAATGTCATTGGCTTATCTTGTAATGTTATTACGTGACAAAACACAACTGTTTATTTAGATCAGTTGATTGACAGGTATACGTCAGAGTTATTGTTTAGTATAACCAGCATTACTTCTAATCTAAACAGGATTTTCAGATCAACTTACTAGTATTACCAATTTGAAACAAAATTAAGGATCTGAACTGAAATTCAAGGATATTTTCCTATTTCCGCGAAATTCAAGGATATTCAAGACCTTGAAAATGAAATTTTAAATTTAAGGATATTCAAGGATTTTCAAGGACCGCGGGAACCCTGCAAGGGCTGCATAAAGATTCTTTTATATAACTCCTTACTGACCAGGAGGTACAGTCGGTCAAAAAGTGTATATGTACCTTTCAATTCCCCATCACATGCAAACCAAACAGAATGGACTCCAGAGTTTGAACCATTCCATTGGCTACTATTGACTAGTCAAATTACCTTGGATCCAACAAAATCAGGCTTGCAAAATTCATTAGATTCTTTGTAAATACAGAACTAGAGCTGAGGTATTACTTTCATATCACATCATTGGTTGTGTGTTCTTTCAAAACAAACGATTATGCAAAGTAACCGTTCTTTCACATATGCTAGACATTTTACTCGTTTTGGACATTCAGCTTCAATATTTAACACAAAAATACTCAAGAAGCATAGAAGGATTATTTTATTTTTTTCTTAAATTAAACTTCTGTACAATCTTAACTTGTCCTTCAAGCTGGATCTCAAGGGCTGGGTAGTTTATTTTGTGAGCACTGCTTTATATTTAATTTCATTTTCTACTGCTATTTCTATTTAAAAGTTTGTCCATTCACCAAAATAAAACAGATTGAATTAGCACTGTACTATTTACGTCATATTATAAAAATTTCTTCAGAGATACACTGACAATTTCCAGTACGAAGAAAGATACTGTTATAAATTAATTTGACTCTTGTATTCACAAAATATTTGAAGTCTTTAAATTTGCACTAGACTGCTGGTTAACATTACATTTTATCCAAGTAGTTGTCAAGACCGGGTATTCCTTCTTTAAGACCTTTTCGTTTTCTGGCGTGTTCAATGATTGCGAAAGGTTTGGTTGATGGATCAAAAACATCACCAGGAAGAATCTGCCAGTGATCAAACACACACTGTGGGAAAGCTTGTCCTTGTGTTTGTGATCGTAGATCACCAGTGAAACCTGAAATAAGGAATATTCATGTTATAATCAAATGTTTTACATATCAATTACCATGCATCATCAATAATACCTTTCATAATATTTTAGTGTAAGTGATATTAGTTTAAAAAAACAGATGAAAGATAGGTTGCCAAGCAACGAAACATACGCCCACAGCAGCTAAATCGTCCGGGCAGTCAACAAGGGTTGTCGCATATTTTTACTTTTTTTGGTAATGAAACATTTGTAATACACTAAAATCTGATTAAGAGTAACAACTCATTATGTAATTATCTGAAAATCATAAGAATTTGTTTGCTTTTTGTAAAGTTTTGCCCCACGCTAACAATTAGTATAGGAAACATTTAACATCATGGATTTAGCTGTTCAGTTATCGTAATTCAATGAAAATCAAAATACTTGTTCGTTTTCAACAGCTTAAACTCTGTATCAATCTGAAGTCAATCGGATGATAAGTTTGGCAACTATAGCGTCACAAGGTTTTTTGAAGTATCAAGGGAGATAACTCTGGAAGTAATTATTTGAAATCGCTGAAAATCAGTAGGCTTCTTCGTCTCATGACCTTAAACAGTGTGTGTAAATTTAAAGTCAATCGGATATTAACTTTGGCCTCTAGAGCATCCAAGGGAGTTTTTGATGTGATCAAGGGCCATAACTCTGGTAATAATTATCAAGAGATCGCTGAAAATCATTAGGCTTCTTCGTCTCATGACCTTAAACACTGTGTATAAATTTAAAGAGAGAGAGAAATGGGGTTTAACGTCCACTCGACAAAAACTAGGTCATTTCAGGACTAACATATGGTTTTAATTTTATTTCAATAATTCGCTTGCGCGTAGGGGTCTTTTGCAGTGGGAGGAAACCGGAGGAACCCCACGAGGTTGAGAAGGCGCCCCTATCTCCATGCCACATACGCTCACACCAGGTATCTAAACCACAGCCGCAAGCCAGAGGTGACCGGCTAGCTAGAGGTCGAAGCACGGCACTCTAGACCACTAGGCCATCCCAACCCCCCTATAAATTTAAAGTCAATCGGATATTAACTTAAGCCTCTAAAGCATCCACAAGATTTTTTGAATGATCAAGGGTCATAACTCTGGCACTAATTATCGGAAATCCCTGAAAATCTATAGGCTTCTTAGTCTTATGACCTTAAACACTGTATGAATTTAAAGTCAATAGGATATTAACTTTGGCTTTTTGAGCGTCCACAAGATTTTTTGAAGTGATCAAGGGCCATAACTCTAGCACTAATTATCGGATATCGCTGAAAATCAATAGGCTTCTTCGTCTTATGACCTTAAACACTGTTTATAAATTTAGAGTCAATCGGATATTAACTTTGGCCTCTAGAGCATCCACAAGATTTTTTGAAGTGATCAAGGGCCATAACTCTGGCAGTTATTATCGGAAATCGCTGAAAAACAATAGGCTTCTTCGTCTCATGACCTTAAACACTGTGTATAAATTTAAAGTCAATCGGATATTAACTTTAGCCTCTAGAATGTCCACAAGCAATTGTGGACGCCGGACCAACCGACGGACGGACAGGGGCGACGACAATTCTGGCAATAGGCAAGTGAAGCTCTAACCTGGGCTATACAAATGATATTCTGAAGTATTTAGTATGTATAAAATATATTTACCAAATGATTCATTGACGGGTAAGTAAGCTTTAACTGTTGTTTGTGGTGTACTACCAATTTGTGTGTTCTCAAATACAATACCTCGTCTTCTATTCAATGTAGAGTAAATACCACCTTGGGCAGATTCAGGTACCTACAATAAATTCCACAATAATACAAACTAGCTGCTTGCAATTCAACGATACTGTATATGACTCAATATTTATCATGAAAACTCCCATACAAATACATAATAAGAAACCAATTTGTTATCATAGAACTATCTAAGATAGGTTGCCAGGCAACGAAACATACGCCCACAGCAGCTAAATCGTCCGGGCAGTCAACAAGGGTTGTCGCATATTTTTACTTTTTTTTGGTAATAAAACATTTGTAATACACTAAAATCTGAGTAACAACTCATTATGTAATTATCTGAAAATCATTAGAATTTGTTTGCTTTTTATAAAGTTTTGCCCCAAGCTAACAATTAGTATAGGAAACATTTAACATCATGGATTTAGCTGTTCAGTTATCAAAATTCATTGAAAATCAAAATACTTGTTCGTTTCAACACCTTAAACTCTGTGTATCAATCTGAAGTCAATCGGATGATTTATAAGTTTGGCATCTACAGCGCCACAAAGTTTTTCGAAGTGATCAAGGGAGATAACTCTGGAAGTAATTATTTGAAATCGATGAAAATCAGTAGGCTTTTTCGTCTCAGGACCTTAAACAGTGTGTGTAAATTTAAAGTCAATCGGATATTAACTTTGGCCTCTAGGGCATCCACAGGATTTTTTGATCTGATCAAGGGCCATAACTCTGGCACTAATTATCGGAAATTGATGCAAATCAATAGGCTTCTTCGTCTTATGACCTTAAACAATGTGTATAAATTTAAAGTCAATCAGATATTAACTTTGGCTTTTAGAGCGTCCACAAGATTTTTTGAAGTGATCAAGTGAGATAACTTTGGCACTAATTATCGAAAATCGCTGAAAATCAATAGGCTTCTTCGTCTTATGACCTTAAACACTGTGTATAAATTTAAAGTCAATCGGATATTAACTTTGGCTTTTAGAGCGTCCACAAGATTTTTTGAAGTGATCAAGGGCCATAACTCTGGCACTAATTATCGGAAATTGCTGAAAATCAATAAGCTTCTTCGTCTTATGACCTTAAACACTGTGTATAAATTTAAAGTCAATCGGATATTAACTTTGGCTTTTAGGGCGTTCACAAGATTTTTTGAAGTGATCAAGGGCCATAACTCTGGCACTAATTATCGGAAATTGCTGAAAATCAATAGGCTTCTTTGTCTTATGACCTTAAACACTGTGTATAAATCTAAAGCCAATCGGATATTAACTTTGGCCTCTAGAGCGTCCACAAGATTTTTTGAAGTCGTCAAGGGCCATAACTCTGGTAGTTATTATCGGAAATCGCTGAAAAACAATAGGCTTCTTCGTCTCATGACCTTAAACACTGTGTATAAATTTAAAGTCAATCGGATATTAACTTTAGCCTCTAGAGCGTCCACAAGCAATTGTGGACGCCGGACGGACGGACGGACGGACGGACGGACGGACGGACGGACGGACGGACGGACAGGGGCGACGACAATATACGACCACATTTCAATGTGGGCGTATAAAAATGAAATGGGTTGTAAAACAATTCTACTTACCATAATTTCTACTAAATAAACGGGTTCAAGTAATCTAGGACTTCCAGTCAGAACTGAGGCATAGAATACTCTTCTAGCAGTAGGAATAATCTGTCCACCACCACGATGAATAGCATCAGAATGAAGAGTCACATCTTGGATATTAAATCGTACACCTCGCATGTTTTCTTCACACATTACACCCTGAAACGAGTTAAGTGGAAAATATTGAATACATTACACCCTAAATAGCTTATAATTAAATTGTCTTGTCACCATGAACAATCAAAAGAAATCTTCCTATAAATCATTCAAATCAAATTACCATTTGCCGATTAGCTTTTCTATGCAACATCTTCATCCAAGAATAATTCTCTAGAATTGCACGAGTGACCAAAGGAATTTAACAGGGAACAGCACAACAGAAAACTAGAAGCTTTACCTCTTTCGTAGCCCACTGGAAGCCAGCAACAACACTATCTTTAATTTCATTCAAATATTGTACAGCCTTTGTACAATCCAACAACAAGTTGGGGCCAGTTCCTTCAGGTCCAAAAGCCCAGATTTTACGAGCCTCACCTACATCAAATTCGAATTTCTCACTCAAATATTTGGCTCTAGATTTAAATTCTTGTCTTGGTGTAACATCACCCTAGAATACAAATACACACAAGATATGACATGTTATAAATTTCTGCTTAAGACTACCTATTCAATTGCTGATCAATTCAATTAAAATGTAAGCTTAACTACTTTGATGTTCAACTTATCTAACCAATATTCAGACAGAGTGGTGAGAAGTGAAATTAGCCGAAAATTTTTAACTGATCAGAAACCATTAATGCCATGCTGCCAATTTGGGGGGGGGGGGGGTTGAGGGAGGAGGTATCCTACCACGGAAAATTTTTGAAAATAAGG
Organism: Patella ulyssiponensis; assembly: GCA_963678685.1. Classification (NCBI taxonomy): domain Eukaryota; kingdom Metazoa; phylum Mollusca; class Gastropoda; family Patellidae; genus Patella; species Patella ulyssiponensis. Next base: position 19,644,920 of record OY783228.1, read on the forward strand.
CATTGTTTTAAGCAATTTTCGCATGACAATTATACCACACTTTCACCCTGTCTTGGGAGCTAAATATCATTGAAATGTTTGAGAAATACAACTGACACTGGTAATAAGGGGTAAGATTTTTTACTGTAATATTTAATATAAGTGACATTGAGTTGATCATTCATTTATGCCATTTAGCTACTGACTAGGGGAAGTTGCTGACGATAGCGAATAGTTATACAAATGGCACTGTCCAGCCTTCGCGTGTTTTGAACTTGGACAGTGACGAACCAAGCTCGTGAATCCCCTTCCTCAGTAGTTAATTTTTTCATAACACCAAAGGTCCAAAGAAAACATGCTTTTTCTGGCAGTTCAATTTTATGCACAAATTCATTCAATCTACCCCCCCCCCCCGCTATTCTCGTCTAATCGACTTTCTTTTAAGTCAGTCCCATCTCCATTTATTTCTAGATCCACTATCTCTCGCACACGTGATTCGTCAGTTATTTTGATTATCGACGTTCTTCATTTACATTATTATGAATAGATAAAAGCGATGACCCAGCAGCGAGAATAACCAACACGTTTTGACCAATCAGAATGCCATTATAGCTGATACTGAAACAGACGATATGAACCAAATCATGACAAGTACAGGTCGTCATGTTGTAGTTGAATGTTTCATTCTGGCAATTGAGAGTGGTTCAGAAATAAGATTTTTAATACTTACATTATCAATAGCCTCAGCTGTACCGTCAGGCATGGGGGCAGCTGTAACAAATAGACGATTGTGTTTATTGGGCGATTTTGAAAGACAGGTGATACTAGATGTTTCACTGACTGTTTCTCTATAGGATACAACAGGATCAGATTTTTTGAGGGGGATACCAGCGTGATCTTCTTCTAAATCTTTAAGACAGATTTCCAAATGTAATTCACCAGCACCAGCAATAATATGTTCTCCAGATTCTTCAATAACACACTAGACAATAGAAAAAAATAATCAAAGTATTCCCATAACATGGTCATTAGGTTTAGTAGAGGCCACTTTCATCACCCATAAGCAAAATGTGTCTTCTATTATCCAAGAATTCAAAACGACATAAAACTGTCTTATCACAGCAATCATATTTATAAAATGTGAATTTATCAAATAATGAAGGCGTTAATGGAAATATTAAAATCTGTTGGTACTGTCATCATAGAAATTTTAAAATCTGTTGTACTGTGATCATATATTGTGGACCCTATGCATAGTCTTTGTCCAATAATTTCATCATATTACATTCAAGATTGAAATGCCATATGAAATCCTGCTTACCTGTACCATAGGATCGGATTTGGCTAATCGTTTTAATCCTTCAACCAGTTTCGGTAAATCAGATGCGTTCTTACATTCAACAGCAATTCGTACAACTGGACTGACGGAGAACTTCATAACCTGCAAAATAATGTATCTTAATATTTAGTTTAACCCCACATGGATGACAATAGAATTCTTTTATTACAGAAAATATAAAATCACTTTTATAATCTGATTAAAATACAGATCTCCATACTTAGTTTCGTTTTTGTATACTTTTGATGGTCTTCATGAATGAAGATCTTAACAGCTGCAGTGGTTATAGTGTGACCCTATGACGTCAGTCACTCCATTAACCAATCAGCATCAAGTAGCTATTTTAATCCCATTGATCCTATTGGAGTGTCAAGACACCTAATCCAAAATTCCATATGTCATTTTAATATGGGAATAAAACAAGCCAACAGTGCGGCTGATGTCCCCTGCCGACACATTAATCTATTGCACATTTATTTTTTTTCATTAGTACAATACAATAACTTTCATCACTCACAATCAGAAAGTAGTCATTTTAGTAGTCACCTGCTTTCTTCGAAAGGCAGGGGACAATATATATAAATATATCTTACTCTCATGTTGTGGGCATCTTTGAAAGTGGTGATAGTACCAGTTTTAACAATGTACTGATCTACTCCAACCAAACCACATATATTACCACATGGTACATCTTCTATAGCTTCAACATATCTTCCCATCATCAAAATAGTTCTAGAAACCAAAATTTCACAAAGTTATGCAAGGAAAGCATTACATAATGGCTATTTGTTGAGACTGTGCCATAAATAATTTTAATAACTTTTCCTATCTAATTTAGGTTTACTTGATTCTGGAATCATAAAGGTAGCCGTTTTACACCAATCATAACAGAGTTTTGTAAACAGTGTCTACTGTCCTTATTCACCAATAATCAAAGACAAATTAGTTTCTGAAAATATTGTACGATTTTGTTTTTTTTTTAAAACCAAGAACTGGTTGTCTGCCTTTCACAATACTGTTCTTCAAAAAAAAGATCTAAAGCTCTGCAACTTGAGTAAGATCAACATAGAAGTTAGATGCTTGTTCTTCAGACATTGTGTATGATCAACATAAAAATGGACATGCTTTTTCTATAGAAATTGATTATGGATAGGTCACAACTTTACCTCTAGCGGCCATATCGTCACTTACAGAGGGAGAGAAATGGGGTTTAACGTCTTTTCTACGCAAACTAGGTCATTTCGGGACTAACATGTGGTTAAATTTTATTTCAATAATTCGCTTGCTCGTAGGGGTCTTTAGCAGTGGGAGCAAACTGGAGTGCCCGTAGGAAACCCACGAGGTTAAGAAGGCGCCCTTATCTCCATGCCACATATGCTCACAACAGGGATCAAAACCACAGCCGTAAGCCAGAGGTGACCGGCCAGCTAGAGGTCGAAGCGCGGCACTCTAGTCCAATAGGCCATCCCAACCCCCCTATACCGTCACTTAAGGTTCCTTGTTCATATGGTACGATCAGACTCCTAACCATTCAAAAACTTTATTAAAACCCTTACAGTAGTTCAAAATATGAAGTACTCAACAAATGTACTATGAATTAGGCTCCATAATGGGACCTAGCTCACTAACTACACTTTCAGACGCATGTAATTATTGGCAGAAGTCATCTTTATACGTAACACAAAACAAAATTCAATGTTTAATGTTAGTTAGATTTACTTTTAAACCTACCTCTGAATGCTCTTTTCATACAAGTCAGTTTTAGATCCAGGAACAAAGTTTGGTCCCATAATTCTGACCTTTTGACCGGTACTCACAGTTCCACCAAAGACACGTCCAAAGGCATAGAATCGACCTTTATCAGAGGTTGGTACCATTTTTGAGATGTACATGAGAAGTGGGCCAGCTGGATCACAGTTTTTCATTGCTATAAAAGAATTTCAGATTAAATAAGCTTCAACCATTTATATAAGATATTTACATTTTCAAAGCTTTAAACAATTTTACAACAATCAACATACTATTACTAAGCAAAAAATTGCCCATAAGAGAGAGAAATGGGGTTAACGTCCACTCGACACAAACTAAGTCATTTTGGGACTAACCTGTTTCAATTTTATTTCAATAATTTGCTTGCGCATAGGGGTCTTTAGCAGTGGGAGGAAACCTGAGTGCCTGGAGGAAACCCACGAGGTTGAGAAGACGCCCCTATCACCATGCCACATACACTCACACCAGGGATCAAAACCACAGCCGCAAGCCAGAGGTGACCGGCCCTCTAGAGGTCGAAGCGCGGCACAATAGACCACTAAGCCATCCCACCCCCCCCCAAACTGCCCATAAGAATGTTATCGATATAATATTATTGCTTCATGTACTTACACATGGCAGCTTCATCATCGAGTGGACCTTCATATAATAATTCACATCTGTATTTTTGAGCTGTAACTGGGGAAGGAAGATGGATGACTATCATCTGTAACATAGCATCTCCAGCAGGCAGCCATTTCCTCATCATGGTCTGGAATATATAAGAAATGTCAACATACATGTATGCTTAAATAGACTCATCTCTGAGAGTTTCAGTCAATTCTTCCAAAAGCTTTAATGAATGGAACAGTACAGATTTTAGTGACGCAAATCAACATGTTATTGCAATAATTTCTTTTTTTATGCCAAATAATCATTTCAATATAAAACAAGGTGACTAGTCGTTTGGAAGAAATATGGAAAAATAATGTCTTTATGCTATTGGTTGATGAGTGTACAAAGTTTCAGAAAGATATCTCAAATGGTTTACGAGATTTGTTCCGGAAACGAAATCGGGAGAGCAGAACCCAATTTCAACATCCCCTCCCCCCCCCCACTTCATTTGGCGTGAGATAATAATTTTAATCACCAAAATATGCCTGGTGATTAGTATTTCACATTCTGTATATGACAATAGTTGGGATGAATAAAATTAATCAGTGGTTAAACTTACTTTCAAGAGAGGTTTACCCTCGAATTCTTTGTCTTCAGCAGTCAGTTTAATTTTCAGTTTTTCTGCCAATTTAAAAGCGTCATCTTTTGGTTTTGTCATACAGGTATCAAAAATCTACAAAAAAGGAAAAAAAAAAAAATGTCAAAAGGTGTAAAAATACATTGTAATTAATCTTAAACAGAATCTATTTCCATATTTCAAGTCTTAATTTTTCTAACCAATCAAAAATGGGGCCGAAGTCATAATATACATAATGTATTTAGCAATCAGTCTGCTTAATCTGAGCAGAAAATGTTAGTCTGAAAAGTATCTCAATAAAACAAATGAATGAACAAAACATTCCCTGCTTTCTCCCGAGAGATGGGAAGACAATAATGCTGTTGGATATTAATAATGTTCCTACCTGATAGATAGGTGTCAGGATATATTGAGTGAAACCTCGAACATTATCTGCATTTTCTTGTTTTTCCCACACTTTAGTTTTAGCGTTGTAAAACTGATTGCCCCACAATTTTCTCATCATTTTAGCTTCTGGAATTTTAAACTTAGATTGGTAGATCTTGGCAAAATCTTTCAAAGTAAAGGCCCAACCATGAAGACCTGAACCAAATCCAACAGTACCATTCTTTGGGTCAACCTGAAAAAAAAACTGATTAATTAGCAAAAGATAGGTTCATGTATGAAACATGCACCCACAGCAGGTAAGTCATCCAAGCAGTCATCTCGTGACCTTAAGCACGGTGATAACTTTAAAATCAATCACATTAACTTTAGCCTTTAGATCATCCAGAAAAATTTTCAAAGTAATCAAGGGCCATGACACTGGTAGTAATTATCACAATCACTGGGCATTTTTGTCTTAAAACGTTAAACACTGTCAATCGGATATCACCTTTAGCCTCTAGAGCATCAACAAGATATTTCAAAGTGATCAAGGGCCTCAGTAATTAAAATCAATCGGTTTCTTCATCTCATGGGCGAGTAAAAACCTATTTCAAATTGTCATACCTCAATTACTCCCATAGGACCCTCGTTGTCACCATAAGTGTTGACAATAACGTTGATATTCTCTACAATACGTTGGAACGTTTGATAAAGAGTTTCCTTGTCCAATTGTAGAGTAAGTAGAGCCAAATCCATCTTGTTCATCAATACAACTGGCTTTATTCTTTCAGCAATAGCTTGTCTTAATACAGTTTCAGTTTGTACACAAACACCTAAAATGCATCAAAAACATTTCATGTTTTAGAATGAATGAATGAAATGGGGTTTAACCAGAGTTGGGATTTCGCCCGTATATTCCGGACTTGTCCGAATTTTTTTTCCAAACGCACAATATTGTCCGACCGGGAATATGCCCAATCGGACATCAAGACATAGTGAATAATATTCAAAATTCCAAAATTAATATAGTGTACTGTGAGTATAACTACCACTCAACCCGATTATCGTTGACAACAGACAGGATTGATTAGGTAATTATGTAATCAACGTATTTATCGTGTTATACCGTCAATAAACCTACCTTGATTAACTACTTAATCTGTCTTGATCGACTTAATCCTTTGTCGGACAATTCATCAATCTAATCTTAAACAGAAGTCATTGTTTTCCCTTTGTCGGACTATTCGAAAATCCAATAAGAGTGATTATAATTTTAATCCACTTGTTTACCCCGTGGTCTTCAATTGTCGGGCATTTTAATCGCATTGATGTGAGCCGACAGCATCTATCAACTAATCATAGATGTCACATATCGTAAGAGTATATTATTTTATAACACCCTAATTCATTTTGTCTACGATATCCTTTACGTCTTTTAAGAATCCATATATAAATTCTCATCCACAGTGGCACTTTCCCGTGATCTCGAGCCTCGCACGAATATTGCTTAACATGTTAGGCGGTGCTTACTATGAAGCTGTGTGCTGTAAGTCACGTACGCCACAGCGGCAATACGCTGAAGTCAGCTATGCCTTTTGTCATCACCATAAGTATTATTTCGAACGCTTTTCTTTCATTTGCTGCCGTGTTCTTATTTCTATTACGCACGGATTTGCATATTTTGTTGACATTTTATAAAGAAAAAACGATGTTCTGACATCACAAACTATTCTTATTTCGGAAGTTCGGCATTCATTTGCTGCCACGTAAATCTAAAGGAATATTACGGTTGTGAATTTTATGCCGAAGCAGGCTCGGCAAGCTTTCATTCAATGTATTATGAAATTGCTTAATTTTGTACGGCATTTACTGACATAAATTTGAATGCCGTACGGGAATTAAGTGTGAAAAATAGCGAGGTTCGCCAATTTTATTACGTACGGGATTTGAATATTTTGTTGACATGTGATTTTTAATTGTGGTATGAATTGAATACCGTACGGGAATTAAATATGAAAAATAGCGAGGTTCACCTAATTTTGTTATGTACGTGATTTGATTATTTTGACATGTGACTTTTAATTGTGGTATGAATTCGTCTGCTTAAATAACGATAAGAGTTATGCCCCTTTATTTTCGGTAAAATGTCCGACACGAAAAATTTTGAAATCCCAACTCTGGGTTTAACGTCCTACTCTTTTGCACCTAACCTGGGCTAATGGAAGACGGTCATGTTTTAGAACAGATAAATTCACACAACAGTCATTCACACAACAGTAATCTACAAGGTTTTGAGTCATTTTTAAATAAACATATGGTAACTTTAGGTTAAGCATCGGTTACCATGACGTGGAAACACGCAATCAAACTTCCATTCTCCACCATCAAGCTTTAATTTATAAACTGAAGACTTCAATCAAAATATTACCCCACTCCAACATTAAAAACATTAGAATTATCAAAAAATATCTGAAATATTATTTTTGCTAGTTTGCAACCCTTTCAGATATTGATGTTATAAATCTCTTATAAAAATCTGAATGTTTTGTTTGTGAATGTACGAGATGTTAGCTTAGCTTTTTGTTACAGTTAACACACATTGTCCCTGTCGGCCTCACAGACACCACACCTTTCAATTCGAGATCTTGTAAAATTTTATTTTAATTACCTGATACACAGTCCACAACAACAAGAGCTCCATCAGTTACACGTAGAGCAGCGGTTACTTCAGAAGAGAAATCTACGTGACCAGGAGAGTCAATCAAATTAATTAAGAAACCTGTATCTGGATGAATTTCTTGTTTGATGTATGCCTTGTCTTCCTCTGCCAATTCGTAGTATAGGGATATAGCACTGAAAGACAATTTATTCCGCTACAAACTTCACAATGACATCTTCACAAACATAGATTTTTCAGACTTAAGCCAATAAGAAAATTTTCAGACAAACTCACCCCTAATCATTCAAAGACATTGGGCAATACACAAAATATTGAAAACTAAAATCAAACAGTAAACATTTATTTACAATTTAGTCTCAAAATTGAACAGCTCAGTGATACTGCCTTTCTCGGTAATTTGTAAGCTAACGCCTACATGATCCATCAAATCTATTGCTTGATATTAGAATATGTTAAGGTATCTATACGGCAGATCATGGGGTTTTCATGTAAGCTATTTACAGATTATATATTTTCTTAAATTGTGCCCTACAATGGTACAAAGAATAATCTTACGTTGATTTAATGGTAATGCAACGTTCCTGTTCATCTTTCCTTGTATCTGTGAATCTTGTTTCACCAGCCCTGGATCCAGCAATAATACCAGCTTTGCTTACTAAGGAATCAGTCAACGTTGATTTACCATGATCTACGTGAGCAATCACAGACATGTTTCTTATGTTCATTTTTTTGTCCATGATCTCACGGATCTGGTCCACCGTAAAATTAACCTGGTGAAAAGAAAATAAATTTTAAATATACAGATTGACAGTGAATGCAGGTGACAAAATATAACAACAGACTACATATACATGTACCTTTGTATCATCTTCAGCTTGGAAGTCTGAACAGCTGACTCAAGCTCAAGTGTTTTTAAATGCAATTAAAAAACTTTACCGACTTCATCTAGGGGTTTCAGGTCACGTGACTTTACCATGAAATCAGACAGCCAACGGCTGAAATATAGCCAAGTTCAATCTATGCTTCTGAATTACTATTTTATGTAAATGTATTACTAGCAATTGTATTGCTATAGTTTAATGTCAATCTCAATATCTGCAAAGATTCAGGCTAATTACATGAGACGCCAGCGGGAAAATACCGCTAGGATGTCACACGACCGAGAATTTTCCATCGCTATGACCCACTTCATTGGATTTCTGCACCTTAGCTTCCAGTGGATTCTGATATAGAACCAATCAAACAATAGATAACATTTTTGTGATTATTACGTCCTTTGATACCACGTGATCCGATAATCACAGCCAAAGAAAACAGGATTTATCTGTTTTGGTGACTGCAATTTGCTTAATTTCGACTAAATATAGCCTACGTTTTTGTGGTATCATCCAGGTTATAAATATTTGACATTATCATTCAAATTATTACGATTTTAATAAATCTTAGCTGACAGTAACGTGCGGATTTCAGTTTTAAAATTGGTACTAGCGATCCTGAAGGGAAAATACCCATTATGACGTCACTCAGATATGACCGAAAAGCACCTATTTTGGTGCCCTTCCACGCATTGATTGGTATAGAGCGTTACGATTACATTTTTGACGTCGATCTCAGATTTTAAAATTCCATAACTTCAGATCTAATTGGAATATTTTGATGAAATAAAAATATTTGGGTAGCATTTTATGTATATTTTCACAAAATATTTTCTAAAAATTTTTTTCTGTTATTTGAAACTTTGACATGAACCCCCTACTTCATCAATAACTGACTGATTGATCTCATGTATTTGAACATATTACAGCAATAACATCTACATGGTCTTGGATTTATATTTGGTAGCACAACATTTCGATCCCACATCATTTCGGACTCGCACAGGTTTGACGACAGTTGCGACTTACTTGATGACAATTAAGTCGTTGGCTGGCGACATGTCAGAATGTTGAAAATTTTCCCTAATTTGATCACAGATCACTATAGTTTCAACGATTATTTAAAAATGAAGCCAAAACATAAAATATAGTCTAGCAATATTACTTATCATGACATGCCAAAAATTTTGATTACATCTTGTTGTGAAATTCACACATATTACTGATTAAACTATCAATATTGTTGTGTTTATCTTTCAGTAAGGAACATCTGTGCACATATCTTTAAAAGTAAAAGTTGTATTATAAATACACAATAATAATCGCAATAGGACAATAGTCCGTGAGAATTAATAAACAGGGTAGGACTTCAACTTCAAGAGTGACATTAAATTAAAAATAAATCGGTTTCCGTCCCAAAAATAAAATTCATTAATTTCAGCCATCAGCTGGTTAAAATCCATTATATGTTCATTCTAATAACAATCTCTTAATTTGTCATAAGTAATTCAAATTAGAAAATTTTCAGAAAAATAAATTGCGTTTTAGACTAGTTAAAATCGATGGTACGGGTCTCGTGACGTATGGCCCATACTGTTCGTGCCATATGTATTTCACGGGTTAGTGAAATTGCGAGTAATATAACGGTACTGTAACAGTACAAATCACCACGAAAACAATACAATCCATGTCAGAAACAATTTTATTACTAATAAACATTATCAGAAATATACGATGACACTCACCATTTTGGATTTTTAGTCGATTGGCAACTCTTATATTTCTTGTATGTTGCCTTATCGATGGACCCGTTGAAAAAGATCGAGCGTTGGCTTAATCAAGTCACGTGGACGGAATTATGAAAGTCTGCCACGTTTCGGATATAATATGAAATATAAATATTTTGGAACTGCCAACTCAAAGTTATACTGAAAATAAAGAGAAGAATATTGAAATGTTGTATATAGTTTTCTCTTGAAGAAAAATGAAATGTAAAATAAAATTGCGTAAATTATCATAATGAATACGAAACTAACCGGAAATGCACAGTCATATTAACATGTCTGTCATTGACCAAAAAGAAGAGATTCGCTGACATATGCAACTGTTTATTGTTAGAAAACCGTTTGTTTTTCAAGCATGGTGTCAAATGCAGAATAATAGCGAAGATTTGAATTGAAAGAATTAATAGGTTTGATTTTTTGTTCTGTATGTTTCAAACATTAACTTTCTCGTTGGAAGTTGGAAGTAGGTAAGATAAGTGATCTAAATCTAAAAAAAGACCCCGACTCACGAGTCACTGTTGCCTTCTGTAAGGGCTGGCTGTTACTGTTCAGTCAAACAAAAAAAGCATTTCGACTATATTGCACATGTACTTAATGCCGTCAACTTCTGAAATAACAGAACATTTGTATATGAAACTTTATGTGGTCACTGGTTCAAATCTTAGTCATGTGTAGTAAGCTGTTCAAAAACAATTTTATGCACAACATGAGTATGACATGGTATTGCACTATTGAATTAGCATAATAAACGAAAGGTGAGACATCATCTATTATTTTTTTACATAACATACCGGTAATTACTTTACAAAACATTTTTTTAGATATTTTGTTAAAAAAGAAAAAGTGGCTTCTACAAGTTTCCATTGTCATGACTTGTGGCGTCATTTTATCACATGGACACATGTGGTATAGCTGGCTGTCAGCACAACGGCAGTCTGCGTGATGTAATTAGACTGTTGTGACAATGATAAACTTAGATGGTTCATACTGATTAATTCCTTAATGTCCTTTAAAATCATTTGTATATTGGTATCACAGTTATCATTTTTTCTGCATCTAATTTTCACTGAATGTTCACAAATATGTCTATGAAAGATCTTTTCCATCTTAGGAAGAAAATTCTTACTTTATTATTCCAAATGTTTCAAATACTAGCAATGTTTGGAATTTGACTTTAATGACAACAAAGATATAATATTTTTACAATGAACAACTGGCTGAACCTGTTTATTAAAAAAGATTTTACCATAGATAGAACATATCGTCTGCTACCAATACCGTACAGTATGACATGCTGGCTGCTGTGTATAGTGGTCTTCAATAAAGCCTAAAAAGTAGTAACAATTTTAAGCAAATATGAGATTGTTTGTGCATACTACATGCATCAGACAATCGTTATTATTAAATTACCCTTAATTTGACAGCCTCCACGAATGATAAAAGTTAAAACAAAGTGGTTTGAATGAATCACTTCATACTGTGGCATAAATTTATATGGATCTGGGGAATCACGGTGGCTAAGTGGGCAAGGCGCTGGCTCGCTAGCCTGGAGGTCGGGTGTTCGATCCCTGCATTGGCCGAGAAAGTTCATCTCGTTTTTCCGGCGTGGTTTCCCCTTGTCAGTGATGCAGAAGGAGGGCCTGACAAGGACAGCTGCCTAGTCATTCAGATGGGACAAAAAACCAAGGTCCTGTGTACATATTGGCGTGCACGTAAAAGTTCCCTTGGTAGTTGGAATTCGATACAAGAGTGGGCCGTAGCGCCGCTGCCCGGTCAAAATTCCCTCATAGCACTCTGTATGGTGTATGCCTATCTTCCATTAGCCCAGGTCAGGCATATTCCTGAAGCAATGGCCCGAGAAATCTCTCTCTCTCCATTGCTGGAATAGCGTCTGTTTCTTGAACTTTTGCGGGAGTGTGTCTATTCTCCCCGTTCAATGAAAGCTATCACTTAAGTACAGCAACATGCCAGTCCTTCGTTTAATCTGAGTCTTCCCTAAAACTTTGGACAGTGATTTAAGGTTTTAAAAAGGGTGAAAGTATGTTCGTTTCCAAACAGTATTGTTTACATTTCATTCGACTTGATAGCCTCGTTTGTCACACAATTAGTTTTACTGCAGTATTCTCCTATGCACGGGTTAATTAGACATAATAAAAGCGTGAGCCATGACGTAACGTTATGTAAACATATTTGGTCCAATACTGGCACTCGTTTTAAATGTAAAGCATTTGTATGGTAGGTAGTGATTGGTTGGTAGTCGGACTACTGACCAATCAAAATTTAACACAACAATATCCACTCATAATAGCAGTGTGTAGTGAGATTACCTGTAATCAAACGAAACGCTGCATGGAGTATGAGGTCAGGTGTAGAAGAGTAGGACGTTATACCCCATTTCATTTCATTTTTATATGGTTCTGATTAGTTTTGTTTTGATGCAATCAAAATATTTTAAATAATCCGCTCCTTTGCTGCACATAAAGACTTGATGTATTGTAAGAGGTCACACAGGAATGTATAATTATAATACATGTGTTATGACTAATTACAGTAATATTAGATATTTACATTCTCTCAAATACGTGTACATGTATGGTAGTTCTTAAATTGATATAATATTTTAGCATGAACTTACACCAGAATATACATAATACATGTTCTGTGATAATCACAGTAATCATAGATAATTACATTAATAATTATTAATACATATAATTGACATAAATATGTATTAATTTGAATCATTTATTATTTATTTGTACATGCTATACTTATCTATGTGCATGTTCATATTCCACGGCATCTCTCTGTCATTATTAATATTATATTGTTTCAAATTAAATGAGATAATAGTTTTAAAATGGTAACAAGAACATATATAAATCATATTAAATTTTTTGATTCCTCTGTGTTAGGTGACAAGGAGCACTATCTTCTGTCTAACCTTGTGGGTTTTCTCTGGGGTCTTTCATTGATAAAAGACCCTCACGTACATGTAGCATGGCTAGGGGAATGGTAATGGAATGTAGTCATTACATTTCTTTTGTAATGGTCATATAATGAGTAATGGAAGATTTAAGTATCATAAATATATTTCAAATGAGAAAACTAGTTTTTCTGTGCATTGGAGAGCGTAGGTGGGGGGTGGTTATAAAGTAATGGGTAAATGGTAAATTAATTACATTGCTAAAAATGAGAAAGTAATTTTAATGATTATGGCCCCAGTCCTGCCACATACAGATTTTTGTTGAATGGACTTTAAACACCACATCTCTCTCTGTCTATTACAATTATTTGAAAAAAACAACTGCATTATTGGCATTATGATGACTAATATTTTTAACAAGATTTTGCTGGGAGTGTATTATTGTTAGCTAATCATGTATGAATCTAATAAGATAGACACCATTGGACTCAAGTTTTTCCACACTATTTTCTGATACAAAGTTAGATACTGCTAGTATGCCCTTTTTATAATTACTTAAGATACATGATGGGATTAGGAGATAGTGTTATTACATGTACATTGATTAACTCAGTCTGCTACTCAATCTATGTAGGGATTAAGATAAACACTGATTAACCAATCAAGGACTTAATTAACTCCTTTATGAACACATACATGTATAAATTAGGGGTGTTCTGAATTTGCCAGTTGGGAGGTTTGGATGGCCTAGAGTGCCACGCTTTGACCTCTGGCTGGCCAGTCACCTCGGGCATGCGGCTGTGGTTTCTATCCTTGGTGTGGGACTAAAAGTTACTGTCAGTATGGTTGAAAATTTATAGCACTGATTTCAATTCTTTTCCTCAAATTCTGTCTTACATTTCATTGGATTTAAATGGATGGGCAAAAATTGGTTGATGAAAAATAATTTATGCATCATTTGTTTTTCAGTGCTGGTAATATAAGAGTTCTCTCCCTTTCAACAATTCACCTCAACATGTCAGTAAAGGAGGGACATGTTGGGTACGCACAAAATTCAGGTGTAGATGAAACAGACTCACAACCAGATATAGGAGCATGTGGTGGTGGGACTCCAAAACATGGACCCTCAGCAGATCCTCTGACAGAGTCAATGATTGATGATGGAGCTGACAATATTAGCATGGAAGTACATCTGGGTGAAGATTCCTCAAGACATCCAAGTGAAATAAGTTCGGTCTCGTACCAGAATTTATTGGAAGATACTGAAAATTCTAGTCAAGTTTATTCTCGTCGTGATAGTGAGGACAGTAATGACTCTTATCCTCCTGATGAGGGGGATAACTATTTTCCCTCAGAAGATATAGAAAGGTTTGAAGCCTCAGATTTACCTATATCTGAAAAATATAAGAAACCTTCTGAACCTAAATTAGCAAGTAAAGTTATTTCAGATGTAGAAATTAATATAGAAACTGTATCGGATAATTCACAGGTTAGAAAAATTCAAGATCCGAAGGAAACCAAAGACAAATCTTCTACATCATCGGATAAAAATAATTCACAAACTTCCAGTTCTGAGCAAAAGTTTGATAGTAAAGAGACCTCAAATAGTGTATCTCTTAGGAAAAAAAATGAACATGTGACTGGTAAAGACAAAAGTGAACCAAAAGAGATAATCAAAAAACGGAATAGTTTGGAAATCAGAAACAACATTCCTACTGTTGGTGAAATTAAAAGTTATGAAAAAGATTTAGAAGATCTGACCTACAGTGCGCAGGGGGCCAAGCCCAAAATTCGAAAACAGTCTCCAGGACTCGCTAGAAGAGTTTGTGATTCAGAGACTAGTAATGAACGAGAAGGGTCAAGTTCTGAGAGAGAAACAGAACTGCCAGAAGAGAATGTTATCAAAGAAATTCCCACTGATGAACCTGAAGAATTACCTGGTATGGAAATAGAATGTCGTCGTGTGGAGAATGGTGTTTCACAGCTATTGAGTCAACAACGTAGACCAATGGACATTGAAAATGAATATGATTATGTCAAGTATGCAAGAGTGCAACAAGGTAATTCTTATGTAGGTATGAGGCTGGCTTATTCAAGTTCAAATGACTCGCTCAATATTAAACGCAACAGTCAAGATACAGGCTCATTGGAGAGTTCTCGAGAAACTTCGCCAGAAAAAATTCTTCAACAAAAAATATTACAGGACTTAGATCATAAAGCATTTCAGGGTCAAGTGAATGAAGATTCTTTAATAGAAATACCTTTAAATGGGTTAGATGGGGGGATGGGGGAGGATAAAAAGAGTTTTACCTTGTCTCCTGAAAATACTGAGTGTGATAGTGTGGAAATAGAGAGTGTCATGTCTGATGGTGAACGTGGTATGCCAACAGTTGAAGATGGTTTATCTAGTAGTCAAGCTAGTGATTATGAAGATGTTAACAACATTGATTCATCTACACCAGCTGCTCTTTTAAAACAAAAACAGAAAAATGGAGTAAAAAGTTCAAGTGAGGTAGGTACCTGTTTTGTATGTATATATAGTGTTCACTTGAACAGATTAATTATATGTAAATGCAGTGATGGACAATGTCTAGCACAATTGGATAAAGGGAAATCTTGATATTGGGATCAGTTTTGTGACTGATATAGATTTTTCTTGATAATGGAGTGGGCATTATTCTGTTTTGCTACATTCTTTTAAGGTAGGTTGAATATGTGAGGGTCTCATTGAAGGTGTTTTCTTTGTGTACATCTCTGTGCCTTCGGGAAAAATCATGTCTGTAAATACCACTAAATGCATTAGAATAGGATGCTTGTTAAAAAATGTAAGCAAGATATTTCTTACAGTTGATCAAGACTTAGTCTTATTTTTGTATAGACTGACTTTGTCTGTGTATATTGATAAAAATTGATAAATAATATCTATTCAAAATATTACCGGTTGCAACCAATACTTTCTATGCATTGACCACTACCAATGCTGACAATGCAGGCTGGAAGAACCGCTAAATCGCACATTCTTAAACTCTGCCTTTAGGACTACCATACTAAAAAGGTGGTTGCTATCATAATCATATGTGGATTGTTATCCATTCAATGAAATTGCTCATTAAGAAATAAACCACTCACTTAATTTCAAAATATCACAAATCCGACTTTCCTTATAGCTAGGAAAGGGCCCAAGGGAGATTGGACAATCAGTCTAATGGCATGGTTTTGATCCCAAGCTTGTTTGAGACAAGAAGTAGGATTTCAACCATGGTTGTCTCCAGGACCTTCTGTTTCCTCTCACTGCTAAAGACCCCTGCACGGCAGCAATTTATTGAAATAAAATGGAACAATGTCCCAAAAAAGATTGATTTATCTTGAGTGGACATTCAACCCTGCCCAGGATTGCTTGTTTGAGACAAGAAGTAGGATTTCAACCATGGTTGTCTCCAGGACCTTCTGTTTCCTCTCACTGCTAAAGACCCCTGCACGGCAGCAATTTATTGAAATAAAATGGAACAATGTCCCAAAAAAGATTGATTTATCTTGAGTGGACATTCAACCCTGCCCAGGATTGCTTGTTTGAGACAAGAAGTAGGATTTCAACAATATGGGTTGTCTCCAGGACCTTCTGTTTCCTCTCACTGCTAAAGACCCCTGCACGGCAGCAATTTATTGAAATAAAATGGCACCATGTCCCAAAAAGATTAATTTATGTTGAGTGGACATTCAGCCCTGCCCAGGACCTTGAGTTTTCTCCAGGTCCCACAGGTTCTTGATCTTGCGTCAAGTTAAACCCCATATCTTTCTCTTTCTTCTCATCTGTTCCACCGATTAATATTTTAGTAAACTAAGGCTTGTTTGATTGTTGTCAACATGAAATAAATAATTTGTACTTGAAGGTGGAGAAGCCAAAAGAAATTGATGCTCAGGCTATAATGACAGATTTAAAAGCCAAACGAGAAGCTTTAGACAGTGCCATAGCTGATATCAAAACTGCCATACAACAAAGTAAAGGTGTAGCTTTACAGACATCTAAATATTCTAGTGATCCAGAAGAGGAACCTGTGTGGGTTATGAGGTAAGTTATTGGCTTGTTTCAAAGCCCAGCTTAAGCATGGGCCCAGGGCCCCGCTATTCCTCTGCGATGCCTCAACCTTCTCTGTGGTTGGTGGAAACCTGGGATGTTGGCAATCGCTCGTGTGCTAATTATATGCCATTCGGAACTGAATAGATTTCCTATTTGATCAGATGTAATGTATTTTCTTATTGTGTTGCAGACCGTTTAATTGTATGTTACGCATGTGTGCCATTCAAAAGGATACAAGATAATCTTTTCCTAGTGGTAGGGGCCCAGCGATTGTAGTTGGTTTGTTTGTGTTTGTATTTTGACTATATATTCCTGTTGAGAATCAAACCCTGAGCCCCAGGCATGCACCGGTAATCCATACACCTCTGCCAAGTGTGCCAAATGGAATTCCCTGCAACAAAACAATCCAGGCATTCCCAGTTATGCAATCAATCACACTTTCTGCTACGTAATATGGATATTATCAGTGGTCCTGGACAGAGGTCCCATGTACTCATTGGCATGCAAATATAAGTTCCCTTGGCATTTGGAATTTGATATTAGACTAGGCCGTAGTGCAACTGTCCGGGCAATATTTCACTCATAGCACACTGTCTTGTGTATGGCCGTCTATATTAGCCCAGTCGGAGCAGAACAGTACTAGTAGGGATGTTAAACCCCATTTCATTGTTGTGTTGTTCAGGTTTTGTTTCAGCATTTCTGTTTTCCAATTTCTTGTGTGCAGATTAGTCTAAAGTATTCCTGATGATGCGGTAGTCCATAATTACATAATAGCAGAAAAAGTACAGACAATGATTAATGATAATAGTCCTTTATATATGGCCAGTGCTATAATACTAAAGCAGAAGTTTCTATTGCACTCTTCAAGTTCTCTCTTATTAAACTGGAACATCTTTAGCTGATATTTAAATGCATTTAAGGAGTTAATGGTTCTAATGTTGTAAGGCAATGAATTTCATAAGAGAGGGGCAGAGAACGAGAAAGATCTTTTTGCAATTTCAAGATTCACTGATGGTTGATACAGAAATTGTTTATCTGTGGATCTTAAGAGTTCTTGTGGATTTTTATGGAGTGATCTGATATTTGATATATTGTGGTGATTGATCATATAGCGCCTTGAAAGTAAACAGTAATATTTTGAACATGATTTGCTGTTGAACTTGGGGCCAAAGAAGATTTTGCAGGCTTATACAAAAACAGACAATGGGCAATTTATTTATAGCCGTAACCTAATGAAATGTCAGTCCACACTGTACAAAGTACACACTAGACATGAATGTACATTGTATGTCCCATTCCCTATCAAATACACTAAAGTGCTATAGATTTACTAATTAATAGAAGTAGAAATAAGATTATTTATATCCTTTGATAGGATAACTCCTCTCAGAAACTTTAATCATATTCCCATTTGATTATCTGTTATATGCTGTCGGCTGTTGCCCCTGTCTGTCCGTCCGTCTGTCCACAATTTTCATCTGATTTTGATGAAACTTGAAATACATGTTTATAACCCAAAGATTTGCATCAGACTAAATCCTGTTTCATCGATTCCATTCAGATATTCTGAATAAAATATTGTTTATATAAAAAAACACTGCTCTTTGTGTAAGATTTCCGATGTACATGTAGCACACTAGAGGGCATATTCCTGAAGCAATGGCCCGACAAATCCCTCTCTGGCCATTGCTGGAATAGCATCTGTTTCTTGAACTTATGCGGGAGTGTGTCTATTTTTTCCGTTCAATGAAAGCTATCACTTAAGTACAGCAACATGACAGTCCTTCGTTTAATCTGGGTCTTCTCTAAAACTTTGGACAGTGATTTAAGGTATTAAAAACGGTGAAAGTATGTTCGTTTCCAAACAGTACTGTTTACATTTCATTCGATTTGATAGCCTCGTTTGTCACGCAATTAGTTTTACTGCAGTATTCTGCTATGCACGGGTTAATTAGGCATAAAATAAAATCGTGAGCCATGACGTAACGTTATGTAAACATATTTGGTCCAATATTGGCATTCGTTTTAAACAGTGATTGGTTGGTAGACGGACTACTGACCAATCAAAATTTAACACAACAATATCCACTCATAATAGCAGTGTGTAGTAGGATTACCTCTAATCAAACGCAACACTGCGCAGAGTATGACTAGAGAGCATCCTCAGCATGATTAGCGATAGATATGTTAAAGAATTAGAAAATACATAAAGTTATGACAGTTAAAGGTCATATGTGAAGGTTTAGGGACCATTTCGTGAATGCTGATCAAAACTTAGAATTGCAAGAATATAAATCAGTAACCAAGGTAGCATTCATGGCAAATAGACTGACACTAATCACGGTCTGCATACATTTTCATGTGATTAATTATATATATACATACATGTATGTAGTTTAATGAACTCTGATTCAATTTTTAGTCTGTTTCAAAGACATTTTGTAATGGAACTGGAGATACACCTCAAGCATGATAAAGAATTGAGAAAACTAGTTGAAACTTCACTCAGTAATTGTGTATTCTATAGAATTGTTTTGTGTGTGTTTGAATTTTAATCCTGAAGTATGTTGTATGTGAACGACTTTGTTTGATTTCTTTGAAATCACCTACGCCTGTTAATCAGTTAAGAAAGTGTCAATGTCAAACATGGTGCTTAATCATTGAGCAAAATCTCTGACATAATTCCAAGACTGTTTGCATATCTTGTACATGGTGATCCATGCATATGGGTTGGTAGACTATTTCGCCCTTGAGCTATGTGGTCAAATGATTTGAGCGAATGCTTTTATTTGTCTATATGACGTGTTAGATCAAGCTTCCACTGCTGAAAGATTTTCTGATATTTTAGCCATCTGCGCATACAATTGAGAGTTCGCACAAAAGAATGTAAAAGAAGAAATTTTGAAGGTGATCTTTGGCAAATAAAACCATGTGGAAATTACGGTACTGGTAATATAAGTATTTGGAAAAAGTGTTGGTTGGTGTGGCGTGGCGTACCATCTTATTTACACTCAAGACATATGCGTAGCTTATTATGATGTATAACGGTAGTTTGCGTAGCTATTATTGATGAAAGGAAATAGATTTTTACTGATGGGTGGGTGATTTTGGATAACATCAGGTGAAAAACATTGTGTGGGTCTCACATTGTCCTGCAATAGAAATGTTCTTTATTTTGACCATGCCCCAATCTAATTAAAATTCAGATCTATATTTCGTTTCAGTTTTTATAATTTCGATGGCCTACACTACATGTAGATCTAACAAGTTATAACGGGAGGTCACGTTCAGCCAGTTCAGATGTCACACGCGACATTTGACCCTAAAACCTCAGTCATTCGATTAACCAATCAGAATCGTTTTTGCTTTGATTTGATTACTATCGCTGATAATGCCTACCCACAATTCCGTGCAAAAAAGGGCAAACCCTCGATTCGACAGACAATTTGATTGGCTGACCCCTCATTTCAAGCAGAACACAAGTTATATAACAAGTCTTTCAGATCCAAATGTAGTAAAGTCAAGTAAAACGAAATTTTGAACTATAAAAACGAAACGGAATAGGATCTGTATTTTAATCAGATTGACCATGCCCTAATGAACGATAATCTCCAAATTTTTTTTATAAGATCCATTTCATAGTCTTTTGTGTGTTGTGTTCACAAGCTTTAGACATCTCTGCAAAATGTGTCTCACAATTGATGATCGCAAAATCACTGATGCCAAAAGGCGTCAGTCTTTGCCAATAATATTACTGAGTTTCAAACATTTTCCTGAACTTGCTGAATTTGAATGTTAAGGGGAGAAAAGACAGGAATTTACGATTGAAAAAATTATGAATTTTGATAGGGTTTCTCTATTAAGTTGCAAATAAACTTCTAAACAATACGTTAAACACTTTGTTAGATATTTTTTTACATCTTTTACAAGTCAATATATTACTAGAAATATATATATCGGCAAAATCAATTTGAAATTTAGTATCTAGTAGTTTTGAAATTCGATAGAGTATTTCTTATACCCTGATAAACAATCTATCAAGAATTCTGTTCAATATCACATTCCTAAGCTTTAATGAATTTGAATTTAATTTTAAAAAAAAACATGACAAGAACTCTAACCCGTAAAGTATTTGCAAGAATTTGTGGCAAGATGACAATATATACGTCCACATCATGTGCATATAAAAAATTTATGCCTCCTTAATAGTTTATCCATTTTATGGATTATAATTATTTACTACTTTACCGAATCATATATGGATTTATTTAATCAGAGGGCTGCGCCAGAATTAAAACATGTTTTCCCTGAAACCATGAAAACTGTTAGTAATTTTCTGATATTCTGATAATGAGAAACTGAATTAAAGTTTATTCACATGGGAATCTACTTGTTTTTCTATTGAGGTTTTATGTTAAAGATGACATCTTTTGTACAAACTGTGTGATCTGATGATATATATGGATAAAACATATTCAAAGTAATTTATCTATCAAAAGTTTACATCAAATTTATCCCAAAACATTTTAATTGCATCGATCTGCCAGAAACCTTAAAATATTTTAAGTATCCTTGGTTGTCACATTATGTGATTGAGGAATGGTCAATTTTTATTTTGTATTTGTCATTACTTGCTGTCCTTTTACAATAAATTTTGGGATGGCCTAGTGGTTTAGAGTGCCACGCTTCGATCTCTAGCTGTCCGGTCACCTCTGGCTTGCGACTGTGGTTTCCATCCCTGGTGTGAGTGTATGTGGCATGGAGATAGGGGCGCCTTCTCAACCTCGTGGGTTTCCTCTGGGCACTCCGGTTTCCTCCCACTGCTAAAGACCCCTACGCGCAAGCGAATTATTGAAATAAAATTAAACCATATGTTATTCCCGAAATGACCTAGTTTGTGTCTAGTGGACGTTAAACCCCATTTCTCTCTCTCTCTCTCGCTCCCTCTCTCTCGCTCCCTCTCTCTCTCTCCCACTTCTTTTTTCGCTGTTTCATCGCAATATCTGTTGTACATTTACATTTCTGACTTTTCTCACAACCACTAGGTTGTCTCTACTTTCCTAAAGTTTATATAACAAATTTGTTGGAAATAACTACCCAATGAATACTTTTTGTGGGAATGTATCTTTAATTCTTTAGTTATAATTAATAATCATCAGATGGTGACCGATGTTTTGATAATAATTCTATTGATTTTTTCCCCTCTGATTATTACCTAGAAAGTTTTGTTACAGCTTGAAGCTGGCACTGACGACATATGGCTTATCTAAAAAGGCTATTCCGCTGTGTATTGTTATTAGTTGTCTGAATATTTTAATTAATCCTACAATGTACTGTTGAACAGAAGTGATTTTCAGCCTCAGTACATGTACATAGTTTTATTATGTATTTGACCTTTAGTGACAGGACACTTGTAATGATAATGTGTTGTTAAATCTTATAGTTTATTTGTTGGTAACAATGGTGCATGGCCTCTGACCTCTTATATGATTGAGTTTAAGAGGTAAGGAAATTTTAACTGATAAATCCTGACGAGGTAATGGTAAAAATGTCAAATAATAATAGGGAAATACCAGGTGTTGTTCATCCTGTGTGTGGCAATGAGTGAGTCGAGTAATGAAACATAGATATTATGAATATTGACTTAGCTGTGCAATACAGGTAGGGTATATCTACTAAAATTAAAATAGTATGTATTGATATAGGTAATGGACTGGATAAAGGTACATTTTCAAAGGAGACAGAGAGAAATGGGGTTTAACCTCGACTCATACAGTCATTGTTTTTTAAGGCGAGTGATCGCTCTCGAGCGCCTACAGCTCACCTGAATGTCGACCGAGGGGAATTTTTTTCCCCTCCCTTTAAAATTGAAAATCGCTCTCCTTTACAAAGTCATTGGGGGTTTATTAACATTTATCTACCAATCACTCTCCTTAATATCAGATCACTCTCTTTAATTTCTAAATCACTCTCCTTAATTTCTAAAGCATTCCTCTTATTGAAACTGGGAGAACCTTTTAGGAGAGCCATTTTTTTCAATTTGTTGATTGAGGGGAGCTTTTTTTGGCTCTCCTCTGAAATACAAAAAACAATTGGAGGAAACCAGAGTACCCGGAGAAAACCCGTGAGTTTGGACAGGTTAACCTACTCCTTGTCACGTACAACCAGGATTTGGAAACTACACCAGATGACTCAAGGACAGGTTTTATGATACATCATACTCATGCTAACCATTCGGACATCGCCCTCTTTATCAAGGGACTGCTGTAGTCCATTGGTTAGGGGACTGGCATGTCCCAGATTCAATTTCAGTTTTGGCTGAAAAAAACTTTAAGATTTTTCCAGTTTGCCTCTAATTCCAGTGACGGATCCATAGGGGGGTTTGGGGGGTCCCCCCTCCCCCCCCCCCCCCCCCCCCCTGCTCAGCTACATAAAAAAAAATAATGCCTTGCATCAATGAAATTACATCACAAAGTGATCCTACATCAGTATAAAAATGATTTCTCTGTTTAAAAAGCTCAATTTTGTATGTATGCCAATGTAATTTAGAGATGGTGGTGGCAGATTTCTGTAACAGAAACCTGACAAACCCCCTCCTGCAAAAATTCCTGGATCCGCCCCTGAATTTTGGTAGGTGGTGCCTGGTTGGCTGATAAGGATCAGATGAAAAATCAATGTCCACCTTTTTACTATACATTGGTGTGTTTTTAACAGATGCCTCAAAAGGCAATGCCACTGTTCATTCTGTCTCTCATTTCATATTTGTTAGTCTCTAAATGTGTAGTAAACCCCATTCTGTTCTCATTTCCAAAAACAACATCCTGAAGATAACCTGGTGCACCTGACATCTGTGACACATTTCTCTCAAAGCCATGTAATAATATTGTTAATTTTTAAAAGAGGATAAATGGGTAGATTTTATATGTTAGTATACATTGTCTAAAAGCATTTCATTAGTTGAAAGTGTTGGATCCAAAGGATGTGATTAAATTTAAACTGCTTGTATGCTGGATTTCTAAAACAAACTTTCGCCTGAACAACCATGTTGGTTTTCTCCCGGTCCTCCAGTTTCCTCCCACTGCAAAAGACCCCTATTCGCAAGTGAATTATCGAAATTAAATTGAACCACATGTTAGTCCCAAAATGACCTAGTTTGTGTCAAGTGGAAGTTAAACCCCATTTCTCTGTCTCTAATAAACTTTACATATTAAAGTTAAAGGGTCTGTTTACTATACTGAAGGTTATTTTCTGCGGCACACAGCAGGTATGATCAATTCTGCCATTTATCAGAAATAATTGGATATTTTTTTGATGTACAATATATACTAGATATTGACTAAGGTATTCATTAATATTGATAGTGTTACATAAGCCTTTAAAGAAGAAGGCTGCTTTGTTTATGAAATGAATATTTTCTTGTTTGAAAATTATATGTGGTTACACTTTAAATAAATACATGTAAACATATTACGTGTATACATACAGGATTGGATAATCAGCTAGATTGACAATTTGTTGTGCGTAGTAAACAGTTGATAAACCCCATCATTTCAGTCAAGATGACCATAAACAATACAATCTAACCTACATGTATATACATACTCATTCTGATCTTTATAGATATACTATTTTATTTACCACCCAAATATTCATTCTTAAAATAGCATTATGCAAGAGCAAAATCTGCTTATTACAAGTCTTTCTTTGGGCCTGAGATGTTATCTACATGTAAATAATCAATTAGACATTAATTAACATATCCAGACCATATTAAACTCTTGATGTTAAGGCTAGCCTTCGATGTTGGCGGATTAAAATCCTATATGCCGCTTAATGGCTGTTGATAATTAAATCAATCAAGTGGATAATTGAGACTATACTGTTTATATTAATGATTTGAGTAATGATGACCGAGGCTATGTGAATATTTCAAACGCTTTTTTCTCGGCTAATAATGGATCAATTTGACTGAAATTTTCAGCAAATTACCTTTACACTATCTAGTTTTTAACTATTATAGTGAGAACTGCCATCTCTTTATCTTATCTCCCATAATGTAACTTTAAGTTAGTGGTTGTGAATCCTATGATCACTCCCTACATTTTACACCTTGTTCCAATGTCACACCTTTCATGTTAATTAAATTTTTAATTAGGGGTCATTGGGTGCACACCAGCATTATCGTCTTCTTAAGTACACTGGCCACCAGAAATTTCTTTCTTAAATTGATAATAATGATTTCTGATATCATTCCATACGATTTTGGCTTGGTTTCACACTCGCACCTTTCATGTTGATTAAAATTTTAATTACCGATGGTCAAGCGATATTTTCGTTATTTTTAAGATTATGTGATACTTATAGCTATGACTTCATTAATTTTATATGTCATATCAGTGTAAAACATGTCCATGCAGTTTTGTGTTACATACCTGAAATAGATCACCAGGTAACGAAAAAATAGTTCGGAGAAAAATCGAAAAATTGCAAATTGGTGACCTTTGACCTCTTCTTAAGTGGTCTTTCCACCCAAAATTCCATTCTTAAGTTATATTTCCTGATTCAGGACACAATCCTCTATCAAATGCCACTGAAGTGGAAACGGCAGCTTCCATGTTGAATAAATTGAATTTTGGGGGTACTATTGGTGACTCCTCCTACCACACCCACCACTGGTGCAACTTAAGAATTGGGTTTCTGAGGTCTCCTAACCTAGCCATACACCACTAGCATCTCAAACCTTCTGCACCTTTCATGTTGAATAAAACTCACCTAGCTCCCAGACTATACTTTGCAGTTCATACTTAACCATAGAAATGAAAATAAACATATGCTAGTCTAAAAATAAGGGAGCATTGTGTTGACAAGACATTGAACAAAACGTCTTATAAGGATTACAATCATATTTCATTCGATTCTGGAATTTTTATGTACCAAGTAGTATCATTGTGTACATGTATGTTTTGCAGACCTAAGTAATGGTTCATACTACCTGCCCACTGGTTGGATGGCTGAATGGTTAGCAAATGCGCGCTGTATCATAAAGCCTGTCATTGTGTCAACTGGCATGGTTTCGAATCCTCGGTTGTACGTGACAAGGAGTAGGGTTTTTTCTGGATCCGCCAGTTTCCTCCCACTGGTCTAGACCCCTTCGCGCAAGTGAATTATTGAAATAGAATTAAACCATATGTTTTTCCCAAAATGACCTAGTTTGTCGAGTGGACGTTAAAGCCTATTTCTCTCCCTCTCTCTGCTTGTAACACATGTATTATGTTTACAGCATGTTTTTTAAATGTTGTCTTTAGACCATCAAAATGTCAAAATATCTTGAAAAATGTATAAAAATAATTGTATTTATGGGTTTAATTAAATCAGTTTCAATTTATCATGTTTTATTTGGCTTGAAAGTTTAAAGCTCAGTCACAAATAAATCGCTTTTCAAACTGTTCTAACGATCGAATATACAAAAAAAAAAGAATTTTCAACAAACTAGAAAAGTTATTTGCGTAATCCATCAAATTTCAAAGGCAGAGATAAAAAAAACAAGATTTAACTATTTATAAAGCTAGCAATAACAAGAAACTTGTATTTTAATGATCTTCAGCGCAGGAAAATTGCGGTTATTATTATTAGTGGTTAAATCTGTGTTGACGAACGAACCTTGTATATCTCTGACTAGAACATTAAAGTCAACATTATATAAATGTCTTTTGAAACCTGAGTTTTGGTAATCTGTGTGAATGTCTGAAGTGGGAAAACTGCAATAATTATATAGAATTGAACATTTAGAATTACCCGGCATTCAATAAATCAATGTGATGTATAGAGGACTATTACACATCACACACAAAATGCATATTTAGTCAAATTGCCTCATCTCAACTAACACTGTCAATAGAAGCGTTCTTATCTGATATTCCGTCTGGTGTATTTTCCGCCTAGCTACAAGCAACAGACAAGAAGACAAAACGACATTAGTATTCATTGGAAGTTAGCAATGTAAGTCAGACATTGAGATTGATAAGTTTTAACTAATCATCTATCTCTTCGTCTTGGAAACCATTTATAATAAAAAAAGGATGGACATTGGAAACGATTGTCGTTTACCAAATCCTTTCCTGATCTATTTTTGTCTGTATCTTGATCTGACGGATGATTATGGAGGACATATTTGACAAATACTTGAATTTATCTCCATTACAATTAGTGCTTACTCTCCCTTTCTCTGCTTCATCCTTTTCTGATTGGATAAAAAGTTTCAATCCATGGTGGAAAATATAATTTTTTTTTAGTATTAAATCAATGGCCATGGATTTTTCTACTCACGCTTTGGTTTATTAATAGTTATCAATAGACCGTACAAGTGGCATTACTGTCAGTGTGTGGTATTAACACTTCTTTGAAGTCAGAAGTACTGGTGAGGATCAGGAATCACTTTTTATTCTATTAGCTCCGATAAAAGTACAGTTGTGTTTCTGCATTGTTTGGAACAAATCGTTTGGAATATTTAATTTGTTTCAACTGAAATAATAGATTATATGTTTTTTATAAATCAGGCTGAAGTTTCACATTGCTATTTCTGAATTGTTCATCTTGTTCATGGGACTAAAACCAAAAGGATGTTTAATGCTTTTGTTTCTTATGTGAAATCTGATATTTGTGTGTTGTGTCAGTACAGGTCTATTAGTTAAATATATACATGCGTGAGATTGTGTAATCGCTCTATTAATTATGTCTCGGCATCTATAGTATTCAGTAGCCCAGGAAATATGAGCGAATGTGTTAATTAAATTCTTCTATACTCTATTTGTTTCGTAATGTCATTATCAAATCTGCCAATATTGGACATGTACAGCTGGGAAAATTGACATATTTGATATCTTGTGACAATAAACAAACTCTTGTAGCCAATGGTTATTGGGAGAAGATCGTGGAAGAGAAACAAGAGAGATAGGTTACAAACAATTGATATTTTCTCCGATCGATAAAATTGAGATGGTAATTAGTAGAGAATTGATTATTTAATCAGCAGGAATCTTCTAACGATAACTTATCTCAACAGTGATACAGGATAAAAAACCAAAACAGACGTCATGTTTCCTTATAGGGAATATCATTCTCATGGTGAGGTTATTCATAACCTTATAGATCTATTTACTATGTATGTACAAATCAGATATTATAAAGAACATAAAGATGATCCACTTCCTCCATCTAGTAATCCTAATTCCAGGTAAGATTAAATTGAAACATTAATATATTAATGATGGTAGGATGTTATGGTAGATCAATATGTATGAATGATAGTTAAAATAACTAAGCAATATCAATATTGTAAGTAGAATACTGCACATGTACCTGGTTCAAACATAATTATACAATAGCTCATGACACTCACCCTTCAGAATGATTGTTATTTCCAATATTATATTCAATAATATTATAGATAAAATCTAAGTACCGTATATAATGATTGTTATTTCCAATATTATTTCCAATATTATAGAATGGCAGTCTTTGCTGCCTGCTTATTCCACTCTACATCGGTAGTATTTTCCAGTGGGATATGTTTAGCCTTGTACAGAGTCGCTTCATTACAAATTGCGCCCAAAACCATTCTGGTGTGCCGATTTTTCAATTTTTATTTTGTCTTTTATTGGAAGCCCATCTTTTTCCGGTAAGATCACAACATCAATGTTCATTAAAATTGACTATAATAAGTCATGTTTGCAATGTCAATGACTGTGGATGATAATATTGATATTGAGTTAAGTACTTTACTCCTTTAAGTTTACTATTATTATTATACTGTTATACTGTTTAATGACTGTATAAAAATTCTAATAAACCAAAACCTGACACTCTTAAACAAAATTTGAAAGAATAAACCCAGTGTTATTTTTTTCTTAAATTGGCAATCTTAAAGTTATATTCCCGGGTACATACTGGGTGATTTGATGATATATATTAGTAGTAAAAACATATTCAAACTAATTATTTTATCATAATTTTGCTTCAAATCGTTCTCAAAACATTGTAATTGCCGAGTATAGCCCGCTATAAAAATCTATCAAAAGAGGCCATGAATGCGTCAGGCGATTACACCTCTCCGTAACCAATGGCAACGGCGGCGGAGGACAGGGGAGAATGCATTGCATACACAAGACGATGTTGTCTGTAAGCGCTGACTATTTACTACAAATATCGAATCCTAATTAAATTCTCGGATTATCCAGTGCCCGCGTCTTTTTCCGTGATTTTTATCCCAGAAATTGTTGTACGTCTAACTCTTCATAAAGTTTTTCAACATGTACACAAATTGCTCAAGTTCGTGTGCAGCCCTCAACGCCAAGCGTGCAGGTACCCTTATTCGTCGGGCTGACTATTAAGGGAACCCCTTACATTTTTGTCCGGTATACGCTCCATGAGTGTTTTTCAGGGAATCCAGTATTTTTCTAGTAAGATTTGGATATCTCTACTTTCCATATATACCAAAATTGTCATACTTTTATAGGCAATAACCACCCGATAAATACTTATCTGGGAACCCAACTTTAAGTTGAATAGAGAATATCATGTACATGACCATAGGCGAATGCAAGGTACTGACAATGCACATGCATGAACTGTTACGTAATCATTGTAGAAATTGTCATTTGAGTTAAGAAGTTGTCATTTATTCCAGTTTAGAAATTGTCAATTATTCGAGTTAGAAATTGCCTTTTATTTGAGTTAAGAAAATGCCATTTATTTGAGTTAAGAAATTGCCATTTAGTTGAGTTAGAAATTGTCATTGGCGTTTAGAAATTCTCATTTAGTTGAGTTAGAAATTGCCATTGGAGTTTAGAAATTGTCATTTACATGTATTTGAGTTTAGAAATTGTCAGCTATTTGAGTTTAGAAATTGTCAGTTAACTTTAGAAATTGTCGTTTGAGTTTAGAAATTGTCTTGTGCATTTGAAGTTAGTCCAAATTTTATTACACTCCATTTTTTTTTAGCTGTGCTAACACACTACACAAATGTCAAAACTGAAATTAAATTGACTGAACTGAAGTTCAAATTTAGATTAAAATGTTATAAAGTCATTACAGTTTCAAACTTGTGTATTATATCCATCGTGATGTAAAATCCTTCATGATGTTGGTAAATACAAGCTTTTTACTTTGAAAACTAAGATTGGAGACGGTTGCTTTCAAAAGAATTTGGAATGGATGCGACATTTTAAATACAGAGTCAATGATTCAATAATAAATCCGGTACTCGTCAAGTGAACTTGTGATCTATATGTGAGAATGTCATGACCAAACTTAAAAATCAAAGTATAATACACTCTTTGTATGGACACTTTTATCTGTTTCAATCGCAGCTCATGGCCTAAAGTATTATCTGATTTTCATGAAACCATCATGTTTGAGGGCATTGATTTTTCTTTTAAAATTGTGATTGGATCCCTTTCTTAGAGCTATGGTGATTTTCTTCCGAGATGCCACATAATTACAGGTTCTTTGTGCAGAAATATCTGGTGTGTTAATAAAAACTCACAACAAGAGACTTTAAGGATGGGTTGAAATGGGCCAATACATGTGGCTGAATATCATGAAGTGGTCTTTATGAGTACTTCCAGCAGTGTTGCATGAAATCGGACGGAGATTGAATTATTGAAAAAAGATGAAGTAACATTTTGTTATCCCAGCACCGAATGATTGTTATGTTAATTGTCAATGTAGTCCATGGATTAAACAATGAAGTCCTTGTCAGTGAAATTATTAACACAATTTTTCTAAATGGATTCATTCTATTGATTCATTTTTTACAAGCAAACATTTTAATTTAGTTAAATATTGTCAGTTTCATGTACATATTGTCACAAAACACCTATCTGGTACATATTCTCGCAAAACATCTATCTGGTGCATATTCCCATAAAACATCTATCTTATGCATATTCCCATAAAACATCTATCTTGTGCATATTCCCATATAACATCGATCTTGTACATATTCCCATAAAACATCTATCTTGTGCATATTCTCATATAACATCTATCTTGTGCATATTCCCATATAACATCTATCTTGTGCATATTCTCATATAACATCTATCTTGTATATATTCTCATAAAACATTTATCTTGTGCATATTCTCATATAACATCTATCTGGTGGTACACATTCTCACAATAATAATAATAATAATAATAATAATCCTCTATTTATATAGCGCGATAATACTAAAATTAAAGTTTCTATTGGCTTTTCAAGTTTTCTCAATTGAACTACGGAAACGCCTCTGTAAACAGGAACGACTTTAGCTGGGATTTAAATGCATCTAGGGAGTTAATAGTTCTAATGTTGTAAGGCAGCGAATTCCATAACATAGGAGCAGAGAACGAGAAAGATCTTTTTGCTATTTCAAGATTCACTGATGGTTGATACAGAAATTGTTTATCTGTGGATCTAAGGGTTCTTGTGGATTTATATGGGGTAATCAGGTCTTTGATATATTTTGGTGATTGATCATGTAACGCCTTGAAAGTCAACAGTAATATTTTGAACTTGATACGTTGTTGAACTGGGAGCCAGTGTAGATTTTCCAGAATCGGGGTGTCAAAACTCTGGCAGCAGCATTTTGAATTTGTTGAAGGTGCTGAATTTGATAATTCGGAAGGCCAAAAAATAAGGCATTATATGATAGTCTAGTTTATTTGTAATGAATGAATGAATGAGGAGTTCTGTGCTCTCAGCATTTAGGTATTTCTTTATTTTGTTAATTCTGTAAAGATGGAAATAGGAAGAGGAGCAAACAGATTTGATGTGGGAGCTAAAGGACATGGTAGAATCTAGAACTGCGCCGATGTTTTTGGCTTCTGGAGATTGAGCAAGACATTCGTGTTGAAATTTAAGAGTTGGTATTGAGAACCTACTAAGTTGTTGTTTTGTTTTCTGGTACATATTTTAACAAAACATCTTTCTGGTACACTGTACATCAACATATTCTCATAAAATGTCTATCTGGTTCTTGTACATATTCTCACAAAACATCTATCTGATTCTCAATAAACATATGTATCCATAAAAGGAAATATAAAAATGGGACATTACTTTAGATTTGCAGCGATGATGGAAAATTAACATGTTATTTAATTGAAGATCTATCTGCGAAAGATTTTTGTTTGATCGAAGAGATAAAGATTTGACAACTGTGAAATCTACTGATGAATCAAACATTAATATTCTACTTATTTCTGACAGATTAAAACTGATGACAGCGATATTTGCATTTTCTTTTAAAACTTCTATCAAAGAATATTCATACTTGATTTGCAATATGAATTAAAATATCATATTTTATTTAGTCAGGCTTCAGTTTTCTACGGGCTGTCATTTACTAAGTTGAGAAAAAGAGTGAGATCCCACTTGCAGTTTGATTGGGTCAGATTCTTCAGTTTGTTATTGTTATGATTGGCCGAAATTGGTCTTGGATTTAGTTTAGTGTCTTTAATTAACCATAATCTTATTTTTACTTAAAAGTAAAAAATTTACATTCAAATATTATATACTGTTCAGACGCTTATTAAGACAGGATCATGTTGCATTCACACGTACTATAAGCCAAACCAGTTTAACTACTCTGACTTCTTCGGTCAGAGGTTTGAGTAATCTAAACGTTCGATAACGCTGGCTCTGTTTGACCCTGATATTTTCCCAGGAATGTAACTTTATGCATCCTGTGCAAGTTCAAAGCGAGTTGGAGCCGGGTTTTTTAAGCCAACCTGTTCAGACAGCAAAGATGAACCAGTTTAAGATATAAAGCCTTCTTGAAGACCGCCCGCAAACATGTTTTATTTTAAACTGTCTTAATTGCCTCACATGTTCGTTCAGACGACAAAGTTAAACCAGTTCAACTAACAACTTGCTTTGTTATGGGCTAAAATATATAGGTTTATCCGGGTATTCTAACTTAGTAAATCAAGATATAGTAATTTTGCATTCATATAATGTTTCCTGTTGTTTCTATACCTTCATTTTTAGTTGTTCGTAAAATGATAATTCTTAAATCTTTTCCATACAAGACAAGGTATTAAATTTTATACCGGATGTCTTTTTTGTCCATTAATCTACTTTTAATTAGAATGTTACATGATTTTGAAATAAAACTGTTTTGATATTTAATATCTTAATGGGCTCTCAGGTTTGTCATCCTATATATATATATATACTCTTTATTCATTAATTTCCTTTTGCTTTTACAATATATTTAAGTTTATTATCTCATGTTATCAAATTTTCAGAGATAATAATAATGAAAAAAAAGGAGATAATGTACAAAAGATCCAACGTCAGGAAGAAATGCGTAGAGTAAGGGAAGAAATAGAGAGACAGCAGGAACAAGAATATGCTCAGAAAGAGCAACAACAAGGTAACTCCTTTTTTCGACTATTGCCATATCTTCGCAGTTGTTAAATGAAAATGTACTGTGACGTTTCAGACCATGTTGTAAAAGGGGAGTGATTGTTCACTCACTGTCATTTTATCTTATTTAATTTCAAAAATAGTAGAAGAGTCATATAGTGCATTCGAGTGAGTATACACTCTTTATAATAAGTCACAGCACTTTTTAAACTTGACAAGTGTGAAGATAAATGTTTGACATAATGTTCTTGTTGTGTATCGGCAACTTTCATTTTAAGATTTTTTATCAACTTATTCTATGAATTTACTGTGATGATTAACCTAGCTGTTAAAGATAAAGAACCTAAAAGCTATATTCCTTATTTATTTTAAACCTATCAATATTAAAGATATATTGCTGCGTTGATGGATGACGATGTCCATATCTGATGACCATTGACATGAGAATAAAACTACCTGGAAATTAATTTCTTTTGTCTGTAAATTTGATATCTTGCATATTCTGTGTGTGTGTGTAAGAATTTTATTTTATGAATTTAAAATTATACACTTGAACATCAAACTAGCTATGTTTTAAGACTAGTGTTTGATCTTTTCATCCTTCAATTTCTATTTTTCCCATTGATAAAAAAATTACAAGAATAATTATATTTTCATGATCTGATCAATGATCTCATTATCGTTAAAGGAATATATCTTTAAAGCATTTATTTATTTATTTGATTAAAACCCTAACCCCTGTACTTTAATTTATTACTGATAAATAGTTTATGAGATGGAAGATGAACAAGAAAAATTGATGAACAATCAATTTACAAGAAATGATGGAAAAGTTTACCAATCCCCTAAAGGTAATTCAACTGTCCAACATGAGTTTTAAAATGAATGCCTTCAAAGTTGTTGTTTTTAGCCTCTCTTGTACATGTTAACATATTGGTTTGGGTTAGCACTACATTGATCAAATGATAATAAAGATACAGTATGATTTATTAATTTATCAGTATATTATGGCTTGAACAAATATTATAAATTAATACAAGAGTAACATGTAGTAGTCCATAAAACTTAATATGAAACCGTGTTTTGAAAACTTCAGTGACTAACATTAGTACAGAATTGGAAAATTGTTCTCATCCGTTGTGTCACTAGAATATTTAATTTCACAATACTTATTATTGCAAGTCTCATTCAGTACTGTAGCACCACAACAATCAAGTCAAAGCCCAAAAGGCAGTCATTCAAGTGCTGTCATTACTAAAATTGTCATTGAAATGACCTCAGTTTCATGGATTGAATACAACCGCTTGGAGATGCTAAGGGCTAGATGTTCTACATTAAATTCATTCAGAACGTGATACGAAATATAATCATTCAGGAACATGTACAGAGATGGAAAAAAACAACATCTTTCCTTTTGGCATGACTGAATAATTCTTTTCTACTAATTATTGACTTTTTATATATGATTGAATTTGTATTGCATTTTATTTTAACAGTCATGCGTGCAATGGGTAATATATTTCTGTAATAACTGATATTGTAAAACCATATTATAGAATAGATTGTATTCTATATTTCTTGTAGTTCCCAGCTAACCTTTGCGATATTCTCTCAAGTTGAATTGATATTGTAACGGTAGTTTTATAGACCTCTCAACTTCCGAGTTTTAGTGTTAGTAACTGTTGTCCATCAGAATCCTGTTTTTGACAAGAAATAATGTGTTAAATTCATAAATAATTTTATAATTGTTTATGTTTTTTTTTCCACTTTTCCTGTAAATGGTTAAATATTCTCATCCCAGTCATTTGTCGCTTTGGTATATAATTAAAACCATGTTCTGCATCACACATAATAACTCATTATTTTTAAACAATAGCTCTCACTACTAAATTTTTCAAGCGGAACATTTTAACATTTGTTACAAATATGACATTCACCTTTCAATTAATGATGCATTATGTAATATTTAGATAAAAAGGTGCCAGTTCTTGCTATAATAGTTGGAAAATAGATAACGGCAAATGAATATCTTGAAAATTTTATTCAAATTACTTTATTCTGAGCTACATTGTCACTGTTTAAAAATGTGGCATAGATTGTTTATTATTGTAGCAATGGTACTTGACAATTGAGACTAAGTTTAATTATCCATAATTAAATGGTGATCATGTTTCAAAAAATCCATTTAAATCTTGGGTAACCGAGGGTCTAGAAAGTTGATTATATTTTTTTTATTTAGCTCTTACATAAGGCATTGTTAATTTCAAAATATGAATGAATTAAAAAAATCAAACCCATTTTTTCTGAAATAAAAATTGAATTTCCTCATTTTCAAGTAATTTAATTTAGATGAAATTAGCAAAATATGACATTTCTGGGTGTGCCAAAAACTTATTGGTCGATTCTCAACCAGACAATTTTAGATCCAAGTCAGACATTTGAGAGCCCTTTTAATCAACAATACCCAATACTGCCCACATGTTCATTTCATACATCATACATTTATAGTCACTTCATCTAATTATTTCTAACAGTTTTTTGAGTAGACAAAGAACCAATTGTGTGGTTTATATTGCTGTTAATAAACATGAAAAATAATTAAATGATGATAACTTTAATGGAAAAATAGATGGAATGTCATGAAACAAGAAAAACAGTTGCCTCTAGAGGCTGGTTTACATTTTAAAAAACCTTGTTAATAACACATTAAGGAAAAGTTAATCAATAACAAGTTTAACGGTATTGTGAACAATAAATTATAATCACATATTCTGCCGATGGGAAGAAATGGAAAGATAAACCTTGTTTTTCTCACCATCCCTTATTTCACTTCAAACTCTTCACGTTCTTATTTTACATGTAGTTAGTCATTATTGCATGATTATTGCATCGCTTCACTGAAAAAAAAAATGAATATTTCGCTAAAAAATGGAACTATTTTTTGTTATAAGCATGGTAATTTCTACTGGATTAAAGCTTTGAGTGGAATTTAAAAAGTAGATATGTTTTGGGGGGTTGCTTTGAAGTGTGTTTGATAAATTTAAAATTGATAAATTAAATCTCCAATATTGCAATATGGGTCAGTGTTCTGTATGCTTAGCACAGCATGAAGATATTTTCATGGATGTTTTTTTTCGTCACGTCTTTGATTATTATTGATATAATGCTTTGAAAAGGCTACCCAAATCCAATCAGTTCCTTTGCTAAGTCAAAAAATAGTTTAAGATTTATTCTGCTTCATTATGTGTCACACATGGATACCTTTAATATCAGTTCCAATGTGATTAAAACACAGACCCTTTTTCATTTCGTTTCTATAGTTTAAAATTTTGTTTTACTTGCCTTTACTGCACTAGGATCTAGAAGAGTTGTCATCATGGACATGTTGTAAATGATATGAGGAATTAGCCAATGAAATGGACTGTTTCGGCGAGTTCTTGGTCTTTTGATGCACAGAACTGTGGGTAAACCACTAGAAATGTCAACACTGATTGATAAATCAATGTTTGATGTCATAGGGTCAAAAGCTGCTTGTTTGACCCCTGACATGAACTCCCAATATAACTTGTCAGATCTCCATGTAGTGTAGGCCATCGAAAGTGGATAAAAACCGAAATGAAATATAGATCTGTATTTTAATCAGATTGTATCTGTTCTTTTATTACCACCAAGCATGCACTTCGAAAACTCTTAAAGTTACATTATGGGAGATAAGATAAAGAGATGGCAGTTCTCACTATAATAGTTAAAAACTAGATAGTGTAAAGGTAATTTGCTGAAAATTTCAGTCAAATTGATCCACTATTAGCCGAGAAAAAAGCGTTTGAAATATTCACATAGCCTCGGTCATCATTACTCAAATCATTAATATAAACAGCATAGTCTCGATTATCCACTTGATTGATTTAATTATCAACGGCCATTAAGTGGCATATAGGAATTTAATCCGCCAACATCGAAGGCTAGCCTTGACATCAAGAGTTTATTATTGTCTGGATATGTTAATTAATGTCTAATTGATTATTTATATAACATTTCATGCCTAAAGAAAGACCTGTAATAAGCAGATTTTGCTCTTGCATAATGCTATTTTAACTAATTCACTTCCAAGCATTTACACTGTATGTAAGAATATTCTTTGACAGAAAAAAAACTAATAAAAAAAAAAGTGCAAGACACTTTGCCATCTTTCTACAAATTGAACTTCTTAAACTTTTTGAACTAAAGACATCTAAAAAACCCATTTCGTGGAATAAGTTTTGATTTTTTAATTTGCCTTGCTTGATTAAAACTAAAGATAAGGATAAAAGAAAAATAATGATCTAGAGTATGTAGAGTAATACATGTATTATTAAAAATTTGGTGTTGGATATCAATTGATTTTGTTTAGGGATTTTTTCGCTGTCAGTGAGAGGTGCCATAAGAAATAATTATGGTATTGTTCTTTCCAAGAAATCAATAAAAACTACAACAAATAATTCCTTTGGTGGGGGAAAATTCAGGCAGACTTATCGATCAGTTAGTTTTCCAATTTGCAATTCTTTTTTTTTCTCACTTCGTTAAAAGTATTAGGATATAAAAATTGTATAGATATCATCTTTGATGTCGCATAAAATATTTTATAAAAGGTTTAATTTTTTTTATAAATGCTTTAAAAATTACCAAAGACACCCATAATTTTATGTATCTTGGGATGCTCATAGAAGATCTTTCTTTATACTTTTTTGCCATTCCTTAACTCGATTACTTTGCTTGTTTCCAAATATCCATGAGTCTAAAGAATCAGCCAATATGCATTGTCTATTTATTGATAATAATCTTTGGATATTCCAGAAATTTTCTTGCCAAATTATGCTGCTTATATGTTTGGTTAGATGTTGAAATTGGTGACAATATCTTTTCAATATACTAGAGGGGTATTAAAACGGGTTGCATGAAATTTGTTGTTTCACAGCAGCATGCTATTATTTTAATCAGGAATTTCTGTTTTTAGTCGGATTTTATGGGTGGGTGGATGATACCAGCTATAAATTAGAATCTATTGAATGGAGAAACCTATTTAATTTCAGAAATTTCCATTAATTACGTACTGTCCTTCTTTAATCGGAGTATTTAATTAGTCTTCGATAATTATAATAAATGGACAGCGATTAAAGACAACATCGTCTTGGATATGTAATGAATTCTCCTCCGGCTTTGCGCCATTGCTAGGTACCACATCACTCAGCCAAGTCATGTGACATTCACATGACCTCTTTTAATATATATTTTTATAGCAGAGGTATTCCCTTGTGAGTATAATGTTTTGAGAAAAATTTGAAGCAAAATTTTGATAGATTAAGTAGTTTGAATAGGTTTTTGGTCCAAATCTATCGTCAAATCACCCAGTTTGTACATTGTAATGTATCTTTAATTACCAATCTTGATCAGTATATGAGTATATAACAATGGAAAATAAGAAATCTAACCTTTCAATAACACCCTTTGACAGCAGCCATGGGTAGCAACTGCATGTTGCTCTTTCCAACACAAATCAGTTTTATTAAGTCACCCAGAAAGGAATGGTTGACTGTTGTTACAAATGCACCAAGACTGTATCTCATGTCCATTATAGAAGCAATGTATTATCTCATTGCATTGTTTATCGCTTTCATCACTTATAGCCTTTTTTTATTTGATTCAACTTTGATATAACTAATTTCACATTTACTTTGCCAAAAGGCCAAACACAATGATTTCATGCAACAGAGTTTGTATTCGTTTATGGTAGTTTCTATACAAAAGTAAATGATCTGTTATTAGGTTTTTTATAAACTGCCTTATATCTAACAATTGATTCTAAGCTTATCGCTCACCCGCTCACCGGAGCAATAATTTGGACATTCAGCACATCTCTTGAGGCATTTTCTAAGTTTTCAAATAATCAACAAATTACCTCCTTATAAAATCAGAGGGTCCTTGATCAGAGTAATCAGGTCTATCAGATCAAAAACTTAACATTTTGATTCCCTTTTACAAAATATACATTAAAGACATCAAAGGTAGATAATCGGCCATTGATTGACATTTTTCTGTTTATGTGACTAAAATAAATCTCAATCATCTGCTATCATTTGTTTTACTTTTGCTATTTTTAATGTATTGATCAAGTTCATGATATTCTCTAGAACAATGACTTATTTCAGACATGCGTTCTTCTTTATGCATAACATAATTTTTTCAAATTTTTATTCTGCAACTGCAAAATACAAACACCTGTAGCTATATTGAAACGTGTAACTTAATAAAACTGAGAACATAATATTATTAAAGGTTGTTGACATCTGTGTTAACCTTATTCTGAAGCATGAAAAAATGTGACTGAATTTAATCTCCATTACTAGTAAGCTTATCACTAAAGGTCACAATTATTCCTAATTCTGCATGAAAATTATTTTATATCTTGATTAATAGGAAGTTACCAGGGGGTTGGATGGCTCAATGGTTAGCACGTGCGAATGTATGATAAAACATGTCAATGAGTAAACTGGCGTGGTTTCGAATCCCTGGTTGTACGTGACAAGGAGTAGGGTCATCTGTCCAACCTTGTTGGTTTTCTCCCGGTCCTCCTGTTTCCTCCCACTGCTAAAGACCATTACGTGCAAGCGAATTATTCAAATAAAATTCACCCATATGTTAGGCCTGATATGATTTAGTTCGTGTTGAATGGATATTAAAG
Organism: Patella ulyssiponensis; assembly: GCA_963678685.1. Classification (NCBI taxonomy): domain Eukaryota; kingdom Metazoa; phylum Mollusca; class Gastropoda; family Patellidae; genus Patella; species Patella ulyssiponensis. Next base: position 19,685,080 of record OY783228.1, read on the forward strand.
CCCTCTCTTTAATGTTCATTTATAGTATTGCAAGATTAAGGTTGCTAAAAGTCGATTGATTAAGATATAAGTTGTTAGACTGTGTTAATTTTCAGTTTGTGACCAACACCATATGGCATTGTGTGATATTTTTTCTATATATTCTGTTTACGTGCAATAAGCCTATTTATTCCATGCTGCTTTATATTAGCTTGTTATTGTGTTTGTAATGTTCTTGTATACCTCATGGGAAAAATGGGATATAGGAAATCAGAAAATTATTTGCCAAAGATTAAAGAACACAAAAAACTAATTACACCTGGTAATTTGCATGATTTGAATTAAAAATCTATTAAAACATTCAGTATAAAAGAAGCCATGACAATGTAACACTAATCTATGTTTAACAGTAGCCATGATTTAGAAACGTAATATCATTTACACACACACCGCATTCATTGCTCTCATTTCTAACTGTTTTTTGAGATAAAAAAAATAGAATAATAGAAGTTTACGAAATTTTGCCATATAAAGCTGGCATTCATTGTTTGGTAATCGTTGTTTTGAAGATATGCAATTCTGGAAAATTAGACAAACAGTATCATGCTGTTATGTTCAACTTAAGTTCTAGTAATCAAAGCATATCAATATGAATGTAAGTTTTATTGGATCAAAAAATTATTATGACCTATTTTCTATACATTTCCATGTCACCCAATGTATATTTTATGAATCATAATTTGATATATTTTTAGACAAATGACATAGAAACGTTTAAATATTAAAATTCATTAAAACGACTGACCTGATAAAGTGACAGTGGGCATTTAAGACATGTAAAAGATGACAAACTGTCTTGCTCTTTAATCTTATTTCGTATAATGGATAAGACAATAACACACGCCATTTTCAAATTGATATTTAGTACCTGTACAATTTAAACAAAAAGTCTGATAGACAATACAATATACCATAAAAATATGTAGATATATGCTGAACTTATACAAACTTTAGACATATTTGTGTGACACACGTTTTAGAATATTAAAATACTGATACATTACATTACATAGACAAAGAAAGCTGAATAATAATGTTAGTAAGTATTGTCATGAATGATTTATCAGACATAAAATTTGTGTGAGAGCAGGACTTTATGGGGGAGCTTAAGTGGGGTACAAACAAGCATATAATTTTGCCCAATTGTGCTGATGATTAAAATTGCAACAACGATTCTGCTCGACGAAACATTAGGTTAGGTATTTTTCGCCGGCAATCAAATATTTTTATTAGCCAATTGGAGACATGATTGATATCACATGATCTCAAAATGTCTGCTTTCACGGCCGAAGCATGGAATCATACTCCTGTACCACAAGTTGCGATTTGTCAAACAAGGCCTGTTAGAACAAGTCACATGATCGACGTAATTTACTCGCAGAATGGCACTTAACTGCCCTTAGCCAGGCCTGGAAATAACGGTTTTAGATGTACCTGACAAAATGTCAGGCACTAATGAAATGGTACCTGACATTTTCAACATAGTGCCGCACATGTGTTGATAATATCAGTAAAAAAGACAAATCAGTGCTGGACATAATGACAGGCACCAGAGGTTTTGTGCCTGACAAAGCCTGAATCTGTGCCTGACATTGTCAGTGACAGGTACCTTATTTCCAGGCTTGCGGCCTTAGTATAAGAGAATTGTCTCAGAAAAAGTATATATTATGCTGTTTCAATGTTTATTAATTTTGTCCAGACAAAAAGAGAATTCTTGAAATGGAAAACTGTACGTTTAGATTTTAGATCCAAAATATATTAAGCTTTACATACATGTACCTACATAGGAAAAAATAAAAACGACTTTTCATGTCTTTAAGAGCAAATCTAGTTTCTTATTCATTGTGCTTTGTAAGTGAAAGAGAGAGGTAGAATTATTGTAGTAGTAAAAAGTGTTGTTGAGTGAATTTATATTGTATTTCTTTTTTAATTTCTAGCTATTTAGAAAGAATTAAATTTCATAATTTACTAATTTTGGTGTAAGTTGTTGCAGATATTAGTAGATATTGATGTATTGATCTTATTAATCAGATGATTATGTATTTTATTATGGTGATTTAACAGCTGTGAGTCAACTTGGAATAAATGTAGCAGTAATCTAGATTGGAAAGGTTTTGCTTACGTGAATTCGAAATCAAATAATTCTAGATAGACGATAATTTGGAATTTGGCATATTTATACTTTTATCTTCTGGAATGAACGCATTAAATTATCTTGAATATCTCATCTGTCTTTATTAACACATTTATTAATTAGATTTTATTAGATTTTCCTCCATTTACAAAACCTTTTCAGTATATCTAGTTCTATTAAATAAAATTTTATTTGCATTTTGCTTAGTAAGCATTTTTGATCTATTAGAATTAATCGTGTAATTTTCCAATTTTTCTCCTGCATGTTGTGGATTTGTTTATGCATGATTTTTCGTTTGTAGGTTACGAGTCAGATGATGAACATGAAGAGCTTGAAGGAAAGCGCTACACACGGCGTATTAAAGGCAAAAAATATGCACCACTCGAGAAGGAAGATTCCTTAGAAAATGGCGCTTATAGTAACAATATGGATTCTAGTCACAATTCCACAAGTAAAATAACTAATACAAACTCTCACTCAACTAGCTCTCAAAAGTTGAGGCATGATTCTGAATCTCACTGTTCTTCAGAAGAGTATTGCAGTGATCGAGAGCCCTTATCTCGTACCACTTATGTAACGGGGATTCCAACAGGTATATGTTTAAAATTTCAACATTTATAATTCAACACGATAACAAGGCTACATTAGATTTTATAATTGCGTAGTGTTGATTTTTTTTTAAAACTAAGATGTTGTGAAAAGTAGATTTATTTTTTGTATTGGTATTAGTAAATGTAGTTTTAGGTGAAAATTTGCTTTTTTGCAGAAAATATTTGATGTTGCAGTGATACTAACAATTGTTCATACTTATTATTGTAACTATTTTGTAAATGTATCATTTTGTAAAGTTTTTGCAATAAACAAAACATTAAATCTCATGTTATTTGATAAAAAAACAATTCAATTACAGTTTATTTTCTAAGCACAGAGATATCATCATTAGAATTCCTATTCTCATATTAAGTTTATTAATTTCTTCATACTAGGTGAATCCGATACAGATGAAGAAACGGACAGACTCCTACACAAACAGTACCAGCGACGTGACCAATATGTGGAAATTCCTGAACTTACAGAACCATCATCAAATAGAAAAGCTCAAGTAAGTCTGTCAAAATAACCAAATGGACAGAAAAGAGCAGAAAGCTTGTTTATAGGCCGTACCCCTGTTTTCTCTACAACTTTGTAGAAAATAGATAAAAAATATTAAAATGTTTTCTTAAAGTAAGAAGAGATTGTTTTTTAAGTCAGTCATTTGGAGCTTTTGATAAACTTAATCGGATATAATCGTCTGGCTTCCAGTGTAAATCAATTGTTGTAAATATAGACACCGTAAATTGAAAGTTTTCAATGCCATTGTAGTTGCATGCGCTTATAACAATCCAGGATTTTCAAGACTATTATTATATGAAACCGTACAGCCAGCTAGACAGAAATCCTAATTCATAAAATTACAAGTTCACACGTCAACATTTTAAGAATCTTGTAAAAGCAGAAGGGAAATAAGGCTATTATGTCTGTCATTGCCAACAGCAAGATCTTTGAAGATATATTAGATTCACGTAAGCCAAAAGATGCGTCTCTGGACATTACAGTTAATAAGATCACATAGAGTGGTTGTTGATATTTGTAAACAGGTTGGATCTACATGTAGTATGGCTGAGTAGTCTAGAATATGCAATTTAGATCATAAGGTCTGTGATTGAGTCAAGTGAAATGGGTTTGATGCCAAGCCTGCCCAATAATTTCCTTGTGTCCTACTGTGGTTTCCTCCCACCACTAAAGACCTCCTTGCACAAGAGAATTATTAAAATAAAAATTGTACCATATGTTAGTCCCGCAATGACCTGTATTCTTTTGAGTGGACTTTCCATTCCTGTCTCCATATGATATTTAATTAACAATTTATTGTTTTTAGGCTGAGCTTCGTCGATCTAGAGCCAAAGAAGGTGAGCCTGAATCATGTAAGCTAACAAATTTATACTAATATAATCTTGGTGTTGTAGATCTAGTAATATTTATGTATCTACTAGGTGAGTAAAACAAGTATACGCTATCCAGGGGGTTTGTATCCCATCTCCTGTGTTATCTCCCCTTAGTGGCAGAAGCAACCCATCTGCTTATCATACAAATACAGTCAATATACAGATAACATTAAATACTGTTGTAACTATAATTTTACTAACAATAGAACTTTCTGATAATGAAGTTGAAATTCTAATTGAATTTCTTTTATGCTCTTTGACTTGACTATAACAAAATATTATGCACAGGTCTATGGTAGCATCAAAAGAAAGGGATATATTTATATGTGTGTTTATTTCATCAAATCTTGGATATGGTCCTTTTTTTACTCAACTTGAGATAACTCTCCTGTGCTGTTTATTTGTTACTACTCTACGTCTGTTATTTGATGGATTTTAGTTTTATTTTGAGTTATCTCCCTTTAGTCTTCAGATTTTGTTATTCTTCATATTGTGTACAATTGTTTCTGTTCTGTAGTTTATGGTTTGTTTGTTTTTGTTCTCACTCCTTGCCTTTTATTTTCGCTGCATTCGTTTGAATTTTTCTAGAAAGAAAATTAATTATATGAAAACCTTTTTCCAATATTCGTAAAGTACAATAATATTTTCATGTACATCATTGCAGTAAATGTTGTTTTAGTATTATTCTCTTGAGTTCCATTAATTCTGCATTTCAAAAAGTTACCCAATTTCTGTGAGAAATACATTTAATTGCATATGATTTTCTGGATCTAAATAATCTTTAATAGTTAGACTCTTATATATTTGCCCCGTTTCTCTGTATTTAACTTTATTGTTCACATTTTGGTGTTGCTCATGAATCAATTCCAGCTTCAGTTTTCCTTTCATCAGTTTATATTACATTTTTAGTTTTGTTTGATATTTATTGTCTTAAAAGAAATGATATTTGCATGACATTGCATGGTGAATAAATGAGGATGTATTTTAAAAATTGTTTTTATATTCAATGTTTATAATGGGCTGTAAATGAATATAATATGTTCAATAATTTGAATTAGATGATCTAATTGTGATAATGTTTCATGTTTTTTGTCTTTGTTTAAAAAAATGTTTAAAGCTTAAGTTATTTTTGTCATGGTTAAAAACATGTGAATAATGGATATTGTTGTTTTCATTATGTCTTGTGCTTCAATTTATTTTTAGACGAAATATATATTATTTCAGTTAGTTCATTGTTTTTTTTATATATTATATATTAATTAACATTAGAAAAATGATTGTTATGTCTTGTTTTTGAAATGACCACTCACGCTAAATTATTGTTACATTTTTCCCACCATGACCTGCATGGAATCTTCCTTTGCCCTTGACTACTAACAACATGTATGAATGGTAAGTCGGTTCAGTTTAGTCCTGAAAATTTTTTAACTTGTAACCTTTGACCCCCTTTTGGGCTTTGTATTGATTTTCCTCTTTATTTCCCTGAAGCGCACCTCTTGACTGATTGACAAACTGTTGTAGAGCTTTTAGCTCCCCATACACTGATGAGATGCTAAATGTTTTTTTTATGTTTTTTTTTATACTGTGTGGTGGAGGTGTTTGATATCAGAATATAGTATATTTGTATTATGGTTGGGTTATTGTTATATGTTGCAAATATTTTATTTGAAAAATAGAGCTCAGTGCATTCTGTATAAATTTGAAATAAACGTGGTTGTGGATAGTAGATTGACATGCAATATACACTCACATATTTCACTCATGTTTGTAGAGTAGAGACACTTTCAAATTTTAAAATCAACTTCCTGAATACTACATTGACTATTAGAGTAGTTTATCCATTTCTCAACAGGGATTAGAGCTCTTGATGATCTTAACACGATGTCAGTTTCCGTTTTTCCTTGAAAAAAACCTGATCCCATTTGTCCCTTTGATCAAGCTGTGACTGCATAAGAACAGTAGGGCTCTAACATGTCTTAGTCAATATCCACATCAGAAAGATGTTCATGTTTCGGAAGGGGGGAACAGTCAATGTAATCAGCCAAATTTCTGTCTATCAATATATCTACATATGATCAATGTCCATTACAGCTATATTGTGTCATTGATAAAGCTCCATTATCCCATATTCCAGTTTTGAGTTTACTTATAGTCATAATTGGATGCAGTAAGGAACATTACACTTACAGGGAGATATTGTGTAGCACAAAATAAAAAAACATGCAGGAAATTACGTACTGAAATCATAGATTCTAATGTATCAAATCACAAAACATTATTTTGATAAACAATCTTAAGTGATAGAATGCATACGACTTATATAGAATTATTCTAATTGTCCTGGTATCTTCGGACTAATATTAATAGATAGTGCCTGTAGTCTTTGTTAGTCTATTTAACTTGTGAAACTGAAGAATATTGAACCCAGTATAATGCTGGTAGCTTTCTCTATACTTGCAATAGTTTTCCATTTTACCAAATTGTTTTGTGGTAAGTACTGTAATCCAGACAATAATAGAAAGTAAGCAAATCTATAGATTAATACTGGTCATGTCAGAGGTAGTGTATGCTCTTTTTAAAACATCCAATACATTTGTATTGTATTGACAGAATATGCCAATAGTTTTAACCCTTTGAACCCTTATCTCTCATTCCACCTTGCTGCCATAATGTGATCTCTTAGAGCTGGGTAATTTGGTTAATTTCTGGTTTCCTGTCATATTCTTCAGAGTAAACCCACTTTCTATATTTAATATCACATGGTATCATTACGATCATTGTAAGTAAAGGCTGTTCCTGAATGTGGCATCTGTATAGGTGTCGCTCTTAATTTCCACTGATATTAATATACAAACAATTATATGTTCAGTATAGGTTTTACTGTTAAACTTTTCTGATTGCAATATTCATCATAATTCATATTGTGATTCATAGTGTATTCTGACAATAATCAAAGTACCCAACACTAGCGTATAGGATTTTAGAAAAAGTTTTGATCTAAGAATTGCCCAGATTTATGTTGGTGGCTGATCAACTTGTGAACAGTAACATTATGATGGGGGTTTTAAGGGTGAGGGAGGAAGAAACCTCTACAGGTAGCCTTGATAAAACTTGGTTTTTTAGTCCTTCAATCAACTGTGTTTATGTTTTTGGTTTTGAAATGGCTAGATTGACCTTTAGAAGTACAGCCAAGGAATTAATTAAATTATGTCAAAGGTTAATCGTGTCAGACTTTTTGTGTACATATTTGCAGTTGTGATTTTGTGTATTGAATGTTGCATGTACTGTGGATTGATTGCTTAATTTAATTTTATTCTTTTTTATCTTGATATTACTTATGTATGCTTCTTGATATTTGATCAAGATAGAAATCAAAAAAAATTGACCTTCATTGAAATTTACTTCTTCTGTTGTAAATACAGCATGAGTTCTCAAATTCAAATAAAGACATTTACTATTTCTATCATGAATTGAAACCAGTTAAAATGGAGTTTAACTTTATCAAGTTGATTAATTTTTCTATTGAAAAATGGTTGCTCAACTCCGGAAGTAAATATAGTTTTAATGTAATAATTTGAAACTAAGACATAATTTCCAATACTCTTTTATCTAATTTTGTAGCACAAATTCGAAATCCTGATAACCCTGAAGTCTTAATTGAGGGAGTCTTATTCCGGGCACGGTATCTTGGATCAACACAGTTAATATCTGAAGGACAACCATCGAAGGCTTTAAGAATGATGCAAGCTCAAGAAGCTGTTGGTAGAATAAAGGTAAACACAAATAATATAAAACATCCATCAAAATCTCTCATTCATTTTTAATGATCAATTAATGAAATTTATTTCCAGAATGAAATGGTCAACATGTATTTAACAGAGATGGAATATATTCTAATACTAATATATTACACAAACATTATTCAAGAGCTAAATCTGCCAACTGCACGTCTTTCTTTAGACCTGAAATGTTATCTCAATTATTAATTCGAAACTAATTAACTTATCTGAACCATAATGAACTCTCGATGTTTACTGCTGCTTAACGTCCATTAATAATCAAATCAAAAAATGGATAATCAAGACTATGTTTTTTATCAATCGTACTTTAGTAACGATGTTTGAGGCTAGGGTCAAAATTCAATCGCTAAAATCTCGCTTCAGAGTGGATCAATTTAACTGAAATTTTCAGCAAATTCCCTTTACATTATCTAGTTTTAGTTGTTAACTGTTAGCTCTTTATAATGTATCTTTGGGTAGGAGGGTTGGATTGCCGAATGGTTAGCACGTGCGCCCTATATAATAAGGTCTGTCATTGAGTCAAATGGCATCGTTTTGATTCCCCGGTTGTATCCGACAAAGAGTAGGGCTGCCTGACCAACCTCGTGGGTTTTCTCTTGGTCCTCCGATTTTCTCCCATTACTTAAGACCCTACACACAAGCCAATTATTAAAGTGAAATTGAACCATGTTTTAGTCCCAGAGTGGACGTTAAACTCCATTTCTCTCTCTCTCTCATTTTAGATTTCAAATAATAGCTCTTTAACTCCTTTAATATAAATTAAATTATAATTATAATGGATACTTATACTTAACCCTGCTGATTACGTTGTTTCATTCGGATTAGGAAGGTAAACTGAAATTAAAAAAAATATGTTTTGAACTGTTAGATAAATTGGTTCAACACCTCCACAGCCTCTCTAAAACCCCTCGAATTGTTCGTAGGCAATAAATTGACATGGGTACTGATTTGTTGGAACAAGTTCAAATTTCGGTGAGATTACGTAAAAGATAAATTTTATGTCTTCCTGATCTATATGTCATCATGACAGAAACAGTTAAACTCTGTTACTCCTTCAGAATTAATCATCATCATACTTAAATAGAGTCCAAATTTCAAAGGAAGTCAACAAAAGTCGTTAAAATCACACTGCAAACAATGTTTCATTACGGGATAGACTTTAAGGGCTTCTTTATACAGATTCAGTTTAGCGCATTTCATGTTGGCGTGTGTTAACACTGTTTTATTTTTTATCAGCCTAACAGGCCTTTGTCATCACGTCTGTTTGTTGTCCACCCAGCAACTAAATCACTTCATTGATTTTTATACGCCCACATAGAAGTGTGGTCATCATAGAAATGTGGTCATATTTTACAGTCGTCCCTGTCGGTCTGTTGTCCACAATTTCTTATGCACACTGAAATCTCTAACGACCGAAGGTATTATCTGATCTGTATATGAAATTTATATGCATCAATTAAATTGAATTGTTCATTTCTGATTATTTTTATCACTTAACTTTTATTATCATAATCAACTCTCCAGACTATCGGATGGTCATGATTTTAAATGGATTAAAACATGGCCACCATTTAATAATTTAAGTTAAAAATAGATAATCAAGACTTTATTTATTATTGTAACAATGGTTACTTGACAATCTAGACTATATTGTAAACACTTCAAAAGCTAATTTTCAATATATTCAATTTTTAAACTACATGTATTGTATATAGCAAGAATTGTGAGCTCTTAGTCCTTATTTAAAACTTACATAATGCGTCTATGTTGAGGTGCATTAATGTCGTGACTTATTTTTACTTGTGACAATTTGTAGAGGTGATTGAAGAGGTGCCTTAAAGCGTAATGACATGCTGTTTCAGATTTATTTTTTTTTAATCAGAAGTAAAAATTCAGTCATTCTGAATACCTGAAGATGAAATCTACACAGGACACAGTTCTTTAAGGAATATATATATATAATTACTATGACGTTTCGACTAGACTTCTCTTGTTTTTATCAAGCAATAATTAACAGTAATTGTATCCCATAGAATTGTGTCTTGAGTATTCCCAGTTCAATTACTAAATGCCATTAAAATCAATAGATGGAAACTAGCATGAAAGTCTGCTGCCTATCCATCTGGCATTGTTCAGATGTTGCTGAAAACAGTACATTAATTTCTAATCTTATGAAATGAAGTTCTAAAATGTCTATATGAATAAAACAGTTATTAACAATATTTCCGACAGATTTGAACATAACAACAGCCAACTATGCTGTCTGTCCAAAGATAATTCTAATGATGTTCCATTACAAAAAGTGTTCATCGTGCAGTAGATTTTGCGATTTTTGGTCATGCAGCTTATAAGTAAAACATTAGTATTGAAAACCTTGAAATGAAAGAGCTGCTTCTGACAGCGGAATAATTGAAATTGTTTTAGAGAGGATGGTTTTAAATATTGTGTACAAGTTGATGCATTATAACATTTAGTGAAACGTCTTCTTGTAAAATGAACTGCCAGAATGTAACCTTTACTTTACTGTAACTATGATGAATAGCAGCTATTACATAGAAATGGTGGATTTTGACATGTAATTTCACACGAATGTTAGTTTTCCTCTAGCTATATTATACAATTGAGTTTACAATAATTGTTACTGCAATCTATCAAAGATAAGTTTGAGTGTACTGAGGTAGTTCTGGAATGAAATTTAATGGAGTTTTTGAACCCAGGTTTAAAAGTGTGTAATCGAGCAATCTGATTGAAATACAGATCCTATTTTTTTTCCGTTCTTTATATTTCCAAATTTGGTTTTTTCTATTACACTTGGTCTATCTATTACACTTGGATATGAAACAGTTGTTAAATGACCCACGTTCTGTTGGGTTGGGTCTGACACTTCTTGGAACTGTAGGTAGACATTTGCAGCAATGGAAAATAAATCGCAGCAAAAGTTTTATTTCCGAACATCCGACAACAACGGGTCATATCTTCATATAGTGGAGGCTATCGAAAGCGTAAAAAATATAGATCTGTATTATAATCAGATATGTAACCTGCTAGTCGGCTAAAAATCATTTTTAGCTACTTTTTAGCTACAATCTATTGTCAAATCTTATTATTATTATAAATTTAAGCTTTGAAATATTACACTTTTATTTAGTTATGGAAATTTCAATATCCCCCCCCCCCCCAAAAAAAGGAAAAAAAGTGGAGGTCTTATTATGCAGTTCACTGCAGTTTTACAATCCTGTGTCAGAATTTTCTGAATCAGTAAAAAAAGAAAATTTCATCAATAACCACCACCCACAAAGATATATTCTTGAAGACATATACTTGTCATCAGTGCAGGGTTCAGTCTAGAAAATATAGAATAGCATAATTATTTTAAAAACTTGAATTTAAATATTGATTATAAAGAATATGTAGGTTGTCTGTTAGGATAAAACCACCTACTGATTTCTACTAGCTATATGTTTATGTTTTAAAGCCTGTCATTGAGTGGGGGTTGGGATGGCCTAGTGGTCTAGAGTGCCGCGCTTCGACCTCTAGCTGGCCGGTCACCTCTGGCTTGCGGCTGTGGTTTCGATCCCTAGTGTGAGCTTATGTGGCATGGAGATAGGGGCGCCTTCTCAACCTCGTGGGTTTCCTCCGGGCACTCCGGTTTCCTCCCACTGCTAAAGACCCCTACGCGCAAGCAAATTATTGAAATAAAATTAAACCATATGTTAGTCCCAAAATGACCTAGTTTGTGTTGAGTGGACGTTAAACCCCATTTCTCTCTCTCTCTGTCATTGAGTCAACTGGTGGTTTTGAATCCCTGGTTGTACGTGACAAGGAGTATGGACGCCTTTCCAACCTCGTAGGTTTTCTCCGGGTCCTCTGGTTTCCTCCCACTGCTGAAGTCCACTACGCCCAACCGAATTATTGAAATAAAATTAACCATGTTACTCATGTTAGTCCCGAAAACTACTACTTTGTGTTGAGTCGACGTTAAACCCCTTTTATCTCTCTCTCCTTAAACATTAAATATAATCTGGTAAAATTGTATCATCTCATATTTATTCTTGTCATTTAACAGCTGTATCAGTGTATGGCACCTCTGAGCTTGAATATTGAAATTCTGTTTGAGGACCGTCATCCATAAACTAATGATCTTTATTAATTTAACATTCAAGATGTCAGAACAGAATATTTAAATTAATCAAGATTACATTCAGATCACAGGTTTTGTTCAATATCAAGATTAATCATATTCCTGAAGAAATGGCCAGGGAAATCCCTTTCTGCCCATTGCTGGATTGACTTCTGATTCTTGAACTTTTGAGGGAGTGTTTCTATTCTTCCCGTTCAATCAACATGACAGTCCGACGTTTAATCTGGGTCTTTCCTAAAACTTTGGAAAGTTTTTTAAGGTATTAAAAACGGTGAAAGTATGTTCGTTTCCAAACAGCATTGTTTACATTTCATTCGATAGCCTGATCGTTTGTCATGCAATTAGTTTTACTGCAGTATTCTGCAATGGATGGCTTAATTGGGCATATTAAAATCGTGAGCCATGACGTAACGTTATGTAAACATATTTGGTCCAATATTGGCACTCATTTTAAATGTAAAGCTTTTGTAAAGCAGCTAGTCATTTGTTGTTAGTCGGACTACTGACCAATCAAAATTTAAAACAACAATATCCACTCATTACAGGAGTGAGTAGTGGGATTACCTTTAATCAAACGGAACACTGCGAGGAGTATGAAGATTAATAAGTGTGCCTGTCTATGCAGTATAGTTATTGTCATGTTTTGTCTTGATAAATCAAATAACGAGCATTTGTATATTAATAAAAACACTGAATAGAATGATTGTGTAATTTCTGTAAAGCTATACATATATGTTGAATCCGTAAATAAGAGTCCTCAGTTTCTGATAATTTTAAACTGTAAGTAGTCCTAATTATTAAGATATCATCTGTCTGGATGGATGTACAATTAATGATTTAGCTCAGGTCTACTGGATGTACATACATCAAGTAAATGACATGGTACATAATTGAAGAGGAGTATGATTTGCCGTTTGATAATAAAAAAATCCACATTTTTTTTTCATTTGGAACAGAGTTAATGAATGTGCCTATAAATACACATACTTGAGGGACTAGGTAACTGGAATTTCCTAGCATGGATTTTTGGTGTAGACAATTTAAATTCAAAGAAATGAAAACATAATACTCACTGTCACCTCGTCAGCATTGTGTATATGACAGTATACTTACCATTTGTTATTCTCAAAAACACAAAAACAATTTCTGAATTGACCAAGAATGATTGTTCAGTTTTTACCAACAGTTGGTTTTCAATAATTCTTATATTTTATCTTCATTTATTTGATTATCTAAATACAATCGTCATCATCAAGACACAAACACATCACCAGTTGACCAGTCCACGTAAGAGTGGATTGTCGTCTGGTAAAATATCACTTCGGATTATAATGAAAGTTGTATTTAAATCATTACTGAGTTTTACAAAATATTAATAATACAAAAACAATTTCATTCTATTTATATTCCTTCGAAACATGCCCAAGATGGTTACTAATAGATTTAATATTCTTCAGTCTGTTTATTATAACTGTAACATACATCACACACTTACTAATCTTTTATTAATGTTTTGTGCATTCTATCATGTAGGCGTCGGTAAGTGTTGATGGTATCTGTTGTCAGTATAGTACCGTCTGCATGTTTTATCTGTCTGTCATGTATTTAGTAAGAATCTCACCTATCTGTACTTTAAACTTTGTTTTTTTGCAAGAAAATAATTAGGTTTAAATATGTGTACAGTAATTTAAAAGATGTTTCTTTCTCTTGTTGCTTCTTGCACCATTTCATTTAATTACATGTATATTGCACTTTTATGTAGTAAGGAGTCTTTATTTGTTCCTTATGTAAATGTGAAATAGAAGTCAGTTTTATTCATCCAGTGTGGGTGTATTATTTAATGTCTAGTACTATTTGTTCTCTATCTGTTTGTCTCCACACAAATTAAAACTAAACTGGAACACATCCTCTATTTTCCAGAGCATTATCCAAGAGTTAAATTTGCAAATCGTAATGTGTTTTTTTGACTTCAGGTCTTATATGATTGGCAATTACCGTCACAATTTTTATCCGATTTTTATAAAACTTGAAATAAATCTTTATATCCCAAATATATCAGTTCCTGGATTATGGCCCCTGATTGTACGATTTTGATAAAATTAGATTTTAAAGATCCCCGTGCAACATCATCAGAAATAGACTGTAGGTAGTTAAGAATATTGATTTACACAACGTTTCGGGTAGATATACATATCTTCATATCCCAAATATCTCAGTCCATTTGGATATTCACACATTTCAGACCATAACTTCCTGGATTATGGCCCCTGATTGTACGAAAAATGGCTTGTTCTGGCAACTGCTGGTTAACTATTATAGCAATAATATCAGACAACTTTTTTTCTAAATCCCATGTTTATATCTTAAATCATGATTGGGAAATAGGATGTTGTCAAGCTTATGTCTAAACAATCAAATACTATGACAAAGTCACATAAAGTCATGTGAATTCAAAATGTTTTGTATTTGTACCCAACACGTTATGAATTGGAATTATTTTTAAAAAAAAACAAAACTGTATGTTGTATGCCATATTACCAATCATTGGACTAGGCACATGAATAAGTGCATATAAACACTATATTTTAAACATGCATTATGCAAGAGCCAAATCTTTCTTTAGGCCTGAAATGTTATCTAAATTATTAATTAAACATTGATTAACTTATTCAGACCATAATCAACTCTTGATGTCATCGCTTCTCTTGAGATATTTAGCAGATTGGAATACATTTTTTGAAAAATAATTAAAGGTAAAAGTGGTTAATCAAGAGTTTGTTTTTATCATACTGACTTTAGTAATGATGATCAAGGCTAGCCCAATATTTAAAAGGTAATATATTGCTTCAGACTTTAGCAATTTGACTGAAATTTTCAGCATATTCTATTTACGTTATCTATATTTTAACTATTATAGCGACAACTGTCATCTCTTTATCTAATTGCTAATAATGCCCCATTAACGCTGATTTCAGTAAATGTCAATGTTGATAGGGAGTAGATTGTATCATTTGTATGCTGGAATTGGATTGAATATTAAAGGCAACTCGTATGAGACAAGGGTTTGGTAGTCATTAGTGCAGTAGATTGTAGGTCTGTCATCCTTGCCTGTTATCATAGTTTTAATCTGCTTTCACATGATTAGGAATAGGATTGCCTGCCAAACCAAATATTAGAATAAAGGCAAACAATATGTTAGTCCTGAAGCATATTAACGTATGCACATGCAATCATGAGATCTGTCATTGAGTCAGGTGGCGTGGTTTCGATTCCCAGCCTGAACTGTAAGTGACAAGGAGTAAGATCACCTGCCCAACCTCATGGGTTTTCTCTGGGTCCTGACACCGCTAAAGACCCCTATGCAAAAACAAATTATTGAAAAAAACTGAAGCATATATGTTAGTCTCAAAATGACCTAGTTTGTGCTGAGTGGACGTTAAACCCCATTTTCCTCTCTCCTTGTTAGTCCCGAAATTTACTGGTTTGTGAAAATCTGATATTAAAAATCCCATTTATCTTTCTTGCTGAATGGAAGTATGCATTTTGTCCATGAGAGCATATTTCATATTTCTGGTAAACAATGTTATGTCTTCATTAGCCAAGATTATATAAAACAGTTTGTTAAAACCCAATTTAATTCAGTCATTCAAACAAATGTAAAAACCATCCAGGCTGTAAATATCGTATGCCACTTTGATTTGGTGTGTTCTCTGTACCAGTGTTATAGATTCATGAATATTAACTCACCAATTATTTGTGTCATTCGATCGTGTCTAACCTGAGGTTACATCTTATTGTTATGTACTATAGTATCAGTTGGACAGTGGCACTCATTATTGCTACTCAGTGCGATAGTTGCTATAGAATTGCTCTGTTATAATGCCAATAAGGGAGTCTCAAGTCCTGAATCATAATTGTTCAAAACATCTATGGTAATTACTCTCCCAAAATCATTTATGACACTTAAATTACTTTTGATGGTTTCTGGCAAGATTCTGATCAAAGTTATTATTTACAGGATTGCGTGTTTAGAAAGTTTAATAAAATCTTCCACACATTCATCTCTAGGGATTTTTTATTTTGTAAAGAGCACTTGACTCTGCATGCTTTAATATTGGATGTTTGTATTTTCTGTTAGAGATATTAGTATTGACAATATGTCCTCTGTACATCATTTTATTAAAGTCTTAGTTCTTATTTTTACACAAAGCATGTTCAAATTTATTATTTTTAAAATGGAAATTGATAGATTGATTGATAAGTAAAGAGAATGTTTAACGATCATGCATACCTATTTAGCAAAGACTGTTAATATATCAAATCGTAGAAAAACCATAACCATTCCATGAATGTTGTAATATATTCCAATTACCAATAGTTTATTGTATTTTTGAGTTTTAATAATTATTTCTGTAGTCTAATTTGATTGTTTTTCTGCATTTTGCCATCGGTAATTATAATATATATATATGCATCACTTTCAGACGTTGGGCACATTACATTTTGGTGACAAATTTCAGGTACATCACTTTACCAATTTAGAGATATTAGGGCATCTGTGGATACATTTATTGTGTGCCTGTTTTGTATTGCAATCTCCTTTTCATTTTAGTTTGTCAATCCACTCAAATCTGGTTCACTGAAGAATTGACCTGAGTAATTGTTACATTTTTGGGATGGATATCTCCTTCTCAGCAACAATATTGTGATCGTTGAGTCTTTAAAGGGAATATCAATCCAAAAATGTTTCAATTACATACATTATTTTCAAAAATTTGCAGCGTTCGTCATTCTTCTGCAGGCGATAAAATGAACGTTTTGGTTCAGTGCTGTTTTGTATATAACCCTTTCAAAAGAAGTTGATGTCATCTGAATCTATTGAATTAGGCCATAAAAAATTTGATATTATTTTTTTCAAAACATACAAATGACAGTGAGGGGCTTTAATTGTTTATATGTTTTGAAAATTTATGTTGCTTACATGCATATCAATTGATATTAATTAGAACCTGTGGGTATAAATTCTACCTCTTTAAGAGAACTGGTGATGAACACATCAGTCTTCTTTTCATTCAGAAGTATGTTGTTACATTAATTTCCAAAATGGAATGAAGAAGAATATCCAGTGGTCTTGGTCCCCTTTTTTACATATTATAAAATCATTACTGAATTTTAAATGAAAATGTACATTTTATTTGTAAATTAGATGTAACAGATGTCTCTGTGGTATAATAATTAAGAATATACTGTTTGATTGCAGGCACCAGAAGGTGAAAGTCAACCTAGTACAGATGTAGATCTATTTGTATCAACAGAGAAATTAATGGTATTAAATACAGATTTACAGGTTAGTATACAAACAATTATCTATAATATTATATGACCTTTGACCTCTTTAATACAGATGTCTCTCATTTCACATCTTAATACATTCACAAACACTAAATTAACTCCTTAATCAGTATTTAGGAAATATAGTCATGCACTCTTAAACCATAATGGATTGAGTGGTCTTATTATCTAATTCATGCACTTGAGATCACAAGGTCTGTGATTGAGTCCAGTCGCATGCTGTTGATTCCCAGCTAGTTGGCAAGGAATAGGTTCGCCTGTCCAACCTCCTGGGTTTTGTCTTTGTCCTGCAGTTTAGTCACCCTATGCGCTAGTGAATTATCAAAATAAAATAAAACCATAGATTAATCACAAAATTTGTGTTGAATGGACGTTAAACGATTTTTTCTGCATATTAAATTCCCTAGTTTGTGTTGAGTGGATGTTAAACCACCTTTCTCTCTACTAGCCCATTGGATTTGTAAGCCACAAAGAACAAAACGAAAGTAAAGTCTTTATCCCAGTTGATCGTTTAGCTCAAATTTGGGTTTAATGTCCTACTGTTCTGCATAGACTTGACATTTCTGATAACCTTAACAGCTAAAGTTAAACTTCTGATTATATACCTGTGTGTGTTTTGTTTCTGTTATCTCCCATTACCTACAAGAAAATAAGAATGAGACAATGTTTATGGACTGCTAGGACGATATGTTCTGTTGCCTGGCAATATTAACTAGAGAGACCTGATGAGACTGAACACATAAGAACGAGATAGTGTTTATGGACTGGATCTGACATGACGATTTCTTTCGATGTTGGATGGCAACCTTAACTTGGAGAAAGGTTATGAGATTCGAAACTGAGAAAAACAAAATTGTTTGGAATGTTTGAATTTGTTTGTGTTTAGTCTGTAAAGAATAATGGTCAATGGTGATGATTTGGACTATGAATATTGACACAAACATCATATTGTTTATTCTAGACATCACTCCACATTGTCTGTATAAGTAGATTATCAATCAGACATCTTATTATATATTCATCAAACTCTTTAGTTTCATTGTACTCAATATTCCTGGCACATCAGTTTCCTCTTCAGATTGATATGTACATTGGCAATATAGGTACAATACAACAGTCCTTCATGTACAAATATATTTAGTAAGATATACAGTATTAAGCTGAACATGCCTCTTTAACATCAAGATTAAAATTTATAACTTATTTTCACACAGCAACGCATAGTTTGAAGTTTGGGTGTATATAGTAATCACCCTATATAGTGAGTCAGTCTATCTATCCATAAGAAATTGGCTTGTGAACATGATATAGGCTACAGTTTTTAACTCATCTTTGCCAAAAACTTTACATACCAAATGTGGGCTGCTGCAGTTTTTAATGGATTCTTTTCAAATTTGGTATGAAGCATTAATCAATTTCACCAATAAGTGATTACCCAATAATTATTGTCAGAGTTATAACCCTTGATCATTTTGAAAATCTTCTGGAAGCTCTAGAGGCTAGCGTTCTCATCTGATTACCTTTCTATGTAATATGTATTGAAACTGGGCTTGTTAATTTGTTGTTTAATGATCAATTTTCATTAAAGTACTTGTTGTTGACAGCAAAGACCTTATAATACTGTGGTCTTATGTTGTGTTTATGTCCAACACTGGTTAATTTATATTACGAAAATGGATATTTGTTATATAAAGAAACCATATTACATAAGTGTAAGATATCGTGTAATTTACTGTGATTTATTGTATATTCAGGAGATAATGATGGACCATTCATTGCGTACTATAAGTTATATAGCTGATATTGGGGATGTATTGGTGTTGATGGCTAGAAGAAGACTTATAACCAGTCCTGGAGAAGGTCCAAACAGACGAAGACAAGCCAAAATTCTCTGTCATGTGTTTGAATCCGAAGAGGTGAGTGACCATGCACATTTAATGAATATTATAACATATAACACAAACATTTGTATTTAAACATACGGTACATGATGTAATGTTATAATACGATTAGTAGGAAAGTGTGATTATCATCTGTGATGTACAAAAAATCACACTAACGGATTTTGATCTGAAATATGAGAAGCATTTATCACGTTATTAACACCTATTACTAATTCTTGTTGATAATGTTCCTAATTCAATGAATCATCAACAAAATCTATTCATTTCGCTGAATAAACATAATAGATGAAAATATATAATTGAGACGACTAAATGTATTGTATAATGACTGTTTATCTTAAAATTATGAATTATAGATCAACAGGTTATAATTTCTGAATACATATTTATTTCTCGAAAATTCGAATCCCAACAATACACATATCCCCTTTTAGCTGACCTTGGTGTCTGTTAATTCTCTCTTCAAAGATGTAAACTAATTTTTTGCATATAAATGTCACTACAGTCTACATGTATGTATAATTGAATACAATAACAACCTTAAATGATAATATCTTCTTGGTGTTAATACTTGATTCTGTCAAATTTGTTTATTGGGTTTGTAATTTGGCTGTCAGCTATGATTGATTGTCTTTGATCATATATATGTATAAAAATTTCTTCAAGTACAATACTTTGTAAAAGTTTTGCACGGTGCGGTTGGTCCAAAGAAAACCGAGGTCCCATGTACACATTGACATGTACATAAAAGATCCCAGCTAGAATTCGATATATGAGTAGGTCGTACTGTCGCTATCCGTGCAAATTTTCCTTGTAGCACACTGTGTATGGTGTATGCCCGTCTTCATTAGTCCAGTTTGCAGCAGAACATTAGGACATTAAACCCCATTTCATTTCATTTCTGTTTCTTGTCGCACATGTTCCTTCCTGGGATATGTTGAATGTTGTTGTTATGTTTAATTGTAATATAGATTATCCAAATCTTAAAACAATAACTCATAAAATAGGTTATCATGTACGAAAAATGTACTTAAATTTGTTATTACTTAATGGCCATATGTTACAAGTAATTTTGTTTAGAGTAAACACTCAATTTAGCTTTTTATTCTGGTATATTGGGACTGAATCTATACAGATGTCAGTAGCGTGTGTGTCCTCCACTGGCTCTTACGCACGCTGTGCAGCGACGTACCATGGAATTAACCATTTGTGTCGTACTTTTGGTTTTGACCCCTCTGACTTTGTACCATTGATTACACATTAAACGTACATAAGTGTTCAAATGTGTTTTTATTGATGTGTTCCCATTTGAATATTGTTTACAATAAGAACCAAAATAAATAAGATATGTTTACAGGATCATTTTGTTATACGAAATACTAAGTGATGCATTTCCTATGGTGCTCAGAATATTTTTGAAATAAAGCGACAAATGGCCAGCTCTTTATCCTAATCTTACGTAATGCCCTTATATAGCAATTTGTGTTATTTGCAAATAGAAATAATCTGAGAGTCGTGTTCTGATGCAAATAAAATCCCATATAATTAACCATCCCTACAATATTCTGGAATTGTTGTTATTTTATATCGCTCTTCGATCAGACATTTCGACACAAAAGCTAAAGAAAGTTAGAGATTAAAAAAAGACCTAAGAAACAATTAAGTACCTTAACAAAAGGAGTCTTGAAACCAGACATCATGGGCAGAAAATAGATCAAAAGCTAAAAAAAAAATAATTGATTAAAGAACAAGATGCGAGAGAATGGATGAATATTGTTATAATTAGGATATGAACCAGTTACCTGGCAACCTATACAATAATAAAAACTAAGCCATGATAGGGCTGCAGTTAATAATGATCTGTAACTAATTATTTTAAAGCAGTGTAAAGCATAAAAAAAGTTATTTACATCACGTATCATTCAATTAGTTTCCTGTTAAATTGCTTTTCGATCCCTGGTGTGAGCATATGTGGCATGGAGATATGGGCGCCTTTTCAACCTCGTGGGTTTCCTCCCACTGCTAAAGACCCCTACGGGCCTACGCGCAAGCGAATTATTGAAATATAATTAAACCATACGTTAGACCTGAAATGACCTAGTTTTTGTCCAGTGGACGTTAAACCCCATCTCTCTCTCTCTCTCTCTCTCTCTCTCTCTCTGTGTTAAATTGCTGTTCACTTGTATGATGCAACATAGTACTCCAAGAATTATTGAGAAATTCTGACAGTTTAAGCGCTGGTGTACAGTTTGCAATATTATTGAATGATACCCATTGTTTATCTTTCGATCATGTCGCGTACTGTAAATGAGCATTGTTTGGGTTACCAACCAATTCAAGAATGAGTGTTTTCAAACATTAAAGTTGAAAAAATGCATAGTCTGAGAGCCAATGACGACAAAAATACCCATTATAATTAAAAGGTTGGATCTTGTTTATTGGTAGCTCCGTCTTCCATTAGCCCGGGTCAGGTGCAGAAGAGTAGGACATCAAACCCCATTTCATTTATTGGTGTCTATTGTTAGGTTAAAAGCGGCAGGGCAGATGAAAAGGC
Source organism: Patella ulyssiponensis (assembly GCA_963678685.1). Classification (NCBI taxonomy): domain Eukaryota; kingdom Metazoa; phylum Mollusca; class Gastropoda; family Patellidae; genus Patella; species Patella ulyssiponensis. The sequence goes on from OY783228.1 coordinate 19,706,989, forward strand.
GTAAAAAAAAGGCAAAAATTTCATTTCATAAAAGGTGATCAGAATTATTTCTGATCACGTTTGTATGATAAAATGATATAAAGACTGGTCGTGATTCATGTTTATAGATTAATAGAAATATTGTTTTTTATCCCCCGCATCAATTATCCACAGGATGTTACAGTATTTATGTTAAAATCAACCATTTGAATTATAAATAAGTAGTTATGTTGTATGATATGTTACAATGCAAAGATCTTTAAACTTAAAACAAAAAGATTTTTCTGTTTCTCTTCAGAACCAAAGAAAAAACATAAAAAAGTTATTTTATTGTATTTTTCACAGTTTTACATTCATCAACATGGTAATACCCAATATTTACCCTCATAAAGAATGAAATGACAAATAAAAACTGCTTGAATCAAAAAACTTCTTCAGGTAATGATTTTTGGATCAGCAATTTGAAAGTAATTATATTTAGCTTTCCGTCGTGAAATTGCTTTTAGCGTAAACAAGAACATGATAAATAGGAATATTATAACAACAATGGACGACTATAGATTCTGTCTTGTATTTCCGAAAATAAATTCTCAACAAATCAGATTTTCATGAATTTATTTGCAGCCCAATAAACTATGGCCATTTCAGACAGATCGTTTGGCTCCTGTGGAGAAATTACCCTGAATGTAAGAGTAGAAGAGCGTGAAATCACTACCTAAACTAATATATCTATATATGTTGCCGGAGGGATAATCTGAGCAGACGCAATCAATGACTGCTCAAACCATTTAACCTCAATTACTTGTCATTCCTTATATGTCATTATTTTATTTACTTCCTTGGAAAAGAAAAATGGCAAATTGAATTTACTTTTATTCAACAGTTTGTAACAGTCTCACCATGATATAATAGAGGGGAAAAGCTTTTGCTTGGATTGTTTGAGAACCTTTTGTTAACAGTTTGCTTGTAGTTTTTTTTTTTTTTTTAATGTTTCTCAGACAATCTTATCACTGAATTAATAGTGCTTCTCCATAGATTTATATTTTATGTCAGGACACTAAAGATCAGTTATTATTTAGTTTTGTCCATTGTTCTCTATTCAGTGTAAAATCGCTTTTTGAATCGGCAGGGTGTTGATTTAGAGTTTGTAGGTCAGCTGTTCTGAAATAGCTGGTGATATCTGGTAACAAGAGCGGCTCTGATTTTATGCCACATATACAGTTTACTGTCCGGCAGGGCTTCCATAAAGAATATGAAGCTACCCATGCTTGGATCGAAGAGATCAAAATAATTAAACTGGTTCGGCTTATGTACATGTGACCACAACCGATTCTGTTTTAAAAACCCCGGCGATTTTGAACTGGTTTAAAAATAAGCGTCTGAATGGTATGATGTATATTGGTTAAATTATCAGTTGCGTTATTGTTTGTATTATAAAGTATGCACAGTATATTTCTTCATTGATATCACAGCTCATTTAGTTTCATTCACCTATAGCTCAAATCCACAGGATGAAATAGGTAACTGATTAAAAGCTGAAATTTCGGACACACAATTAAATTTGAACCATCTATTTCAGCCAATACGTTGCACCTTTGCCATTATCTAGAGAGATAAGTAATATTCAATAATTGGTATCTAGTTTCTGTCGAACAACAGAATAACAGTTCTATTTAAACAGCATATATGCACTCCTGATTAATATGATGAAGATCAAGTAATGTCAAAGACTATGTGCACTATAAGCAGTCGTAAACAATGGGAATATGTTTAGATGAACTGTTGTCCATTAAACACTCATTTCGATATTAAACAATCCAGACGCAATACACAGAATCTAAAACTGGGCATCATTTGTAAACCAGCAAACGCCTTCTCATTATTTCTGGATGGCTGAAATTAAAGTAGCTAAGTCTTTAACTCAATTTTATCCAAAGTCCTCGACATTGAAAAGACAAATTATTTGACAATTTAAATCAACATTGATGTTGTGAACTTACTGAGAAAAGATGAGCTTCTAATTCAATATTTAAAACAAAATCAACATATTACCGTTGGTACACGAATCATGTACCATATAGCGCGTTTCGGTGCAATTGGTAACAAGGGACTTGAAGAACAAGGATAGACATATTCCAAAGTCATGTTAAACAGTAACGCCATAATCTTTTCTGGAGAGCATGCATAATAAATGTTATCTGTGTAGACTGGAATACCCAGACGCTAGAGATTGCCATTCGATTGAGACTTCTGACGTATATCACCGAGAACATAATTGATTAGAATTTACAGTAAAGACAGGAATGATTGAATGTATATCAGTTTATAATAATTCATATGATTATATATATGCCTTGCGACCTGTTTTTTGGCAATTTCTAGGTCCCAAATATTAGCAAAATAGTTCCTTTAAACTGTATGTACGACATCAAAACTGAGCAACTTATACAACAGATGCATCAGTCATTTCTAATCAGCACTTGATGCTTTTCATAGATTTTTAGTTATTTTATATTTTTTTCAAACTATGAATGGCTCAAAATTTAACAAACTATAGAAAATCAAGCATAAAAATCTCCTAAGCTAAGTGATACGCGATCAATAGTGAGAATATTCATTCATTATGACAAAAAACGTTTCAGATCAGCAAACCAAAAAATTTCTTTTAACTAACAGCTTCAACTAAAAGCCTTATTTTCACATTAAATTTTTCTCCTACAATTCTAGTTTTGGAGTTTGTTAGATTTCTTTGATCATTAATTAATATCTTATTCCATATTTTGAAATTCGATATAAGAGTAGGCCATAGTGCTGCAGCCCTCGCAAAATTTCCCTCATAGCACACTGTATGGCATATGCCCGTCAGCAGTGCTCACTCTGGGTTCAATTTTTCTTCCGCCAATTTTTCATTTTAATTTCTTAGCCATATATTTTTTCCGCCAAAAAAAAAGAACGAATATCTATTCTATTATATATTTTCAGTAATTTTCATTTACATACAATATACATATGATATTACAATTTACAAAATTCTTCACTGCTTTGCAGACGCCCATTTTTTTAGAGCTTTTTCAACATCTGGGGTAACCACACAGTGTATATGTTTTTAATGAATATTTTTCTTTATAACAAAAATTGTGACCAAGCACTTACTGATATATAAAGGATTTGAAAATTTTCATTCATCTTTAAAAGGTCTACATTATTCAAATGGACAAACATACATTATGTAAGGACTAAGAGCTGAATCTTTCTTTAGTAATGATTATCGAGGCTGGGCCTAATATCAAACGCTAATAATCTCGGTTCAAAGGAAGCAAATTGACTCAAATTTTCACAATGTTCCATTTACGTTATCTATTTTTTAACTATTATATAGTCAGTTCGGGAGTATTTTGGTGGTGAAATACAAAAAAATAAATAAAAATGAATTTGAAATTCTTCTATCGGACGTTGACGAAGGCTGTTCAAGTTTTCGCTTACGGTCCATTATTATTAATGGCATATGATTAGAAAATAACTGACTTTCGTTCGTTCGTTTCTGGCGTTTAATATCGACTTCCATATAAACTTTAACAACAAACCTGGCTTTATTTATTAACGATACGTGCAACAGGGGTAGGGAAAGGATCAAACAGACGTCATAGTCCAATAATCTCACACAAATCGAACGAGTATTATTCACGGTGTCCGCCATTTTGAATATAGAAACCGTCAAAAAAAGCCACCGGTTCATATTTGGAGACAAACAATTAAATCGTTTGTCTCTTGATTAGTTTATTACTACTCTTACTGTATATACTAATCAACGCTAATCCGAGATTGATCAAGAGACAAAGGATTAGTACTTGATTGATTGATAAATGACTCGGCCAAGCGTGATACATTGTAACGTGTGTGCACGGCGTGGAAATCAAAACTTTGTGGCAAGAAATTTTTTTAGCCATGGTTAAAAAAGAATCGCCAAAAATTTCGCCAGATTGAATATTTTAACGCCAAAATTATATTTTTATCGCAATTGGCGGAAATGGCGATCGACAGCGGCATTAGCCCAGTCAGAGCAAATCAGTAGGGTGTTGAACCCCATTTTAATTATCCCACATTTCATCAGAGCAGCATGATTTATAGTTTAAAGCCGAAATTTCATATTTTCTAAGAGATTCAAAACATAATTATTTCTATGTCTTTTGCTACAAAGGTTGTCAATTGAATTTGAAGTTGAAAATGATATTTTTGCCAATTTCTCAACTGGCAATAGTGAATTATGGGATTAATAGGATTATTCTTTAACAAGGTAGGACTGTTTATAGATACAATCTATTTTAGGGCTTTATTCTAATATATTTTAAAAATATAACTAAAAAATATGAAATTGTCGTTTTAAGTTATGATTCAAATACTTGATTTGATTTGGATGTTATGAAAGGTAGAATTTGAAATAATATAATTTATTCGTGAAGAGACTGTGGCTTTAAGCATAAGTCAACTGTCAAATTGTTTGCGCTGTGACATCAATTTCCTTCGACACAAGATATTGAATATAATGTGTCTATATTAGCCCTAGAGAAACGACATTGTCTGAGCTGAAGCCAATTTGTCATATTCCTCTTGTCGTCTTCGACCATCACTAACCTCAATATCTATAGACCCAGTCTAACAGATGACTTCAAACAGACGAAAATATCTTTTAAAAAAGGTCTAATTATATCAAATCAATCTAGTCTACATCTTCGAGAAGTCGAAATATGGTAATTTGCAAAAATCCAGAAAAAAATGTCAATGAATAAAGGCATATTTCCAATGTGATTAAAGCACAAGTCCTGTTTCATTTCATGGTTTATACCGGTAGTAGGGTGCCCCACCCCAAATGAATATCTCCAAATATCTCGACAATTACACCACAATACTAATATATTTACCAAGCCTTAAATCTGTTTCACACATTTATAGTCACTAAATAAACGACCATGTTGTACTTAATAAGCTATGACCATTTAACCATACATAAATAATACTGAAAAATGGTTTGGAGTGGCGTCCATAACATCGAGATACTTTTGAGTAAAAGATAGGTTACGTGCCCTTGTTTTGAAATTAGTCTCGCTTAACCAGTCTACCGATCATTCTACGTCTAATTGACAGGGCGGGATAATCAAGACTACTTTTTTACGAAACATGGAACAGGAAATTGAATTTAGAAACACACACATTAGACAACTCAACAATATTTTTAAGAACCTTGTAAAAGTAAAATGAAACTACTGCTAGTATCATATTCTTGCTTTACGGTGGTACAGTTAATTATAAGGCAATTTTTAAAAAATAAAACAAGCCTAAAGATGCCGTAATAACCAAAAAGTTAAATATTATTGCTATTCAGAATCGTCAAGAATAGATTTTTTTACGACTGTAGTAGTTTATAATGTTTTGAACATTTCCGCATGCTGTTGCTATTTATAGCCTCAACGAGTGTGCTAGACTGTCAGAAATCTCTAGTTAGTGATTCAACTAAAGCGTGCACAATCAACGTGTCAAGAACAACTTTTCAGTAGGCACGTGGGGCACCCTACCAGTAGTTCAAAAATTAGTTTTTCTTCTCAATTCTGTCTTCATGTAGTGGAGGCCATTATTATATATGGGGGGGTCAGAGTGGCTAAGTGGGTGAGGAAAGCTGTCTAATCGTTTAGATGGGACCAAAGCCCTGTGCATACATTGGCGTGCATGTAAAAAATCCCTTGACAGTTGGAATAAGAGAGTTTTGTAGTGCCACTGTCCGGGCAAAGTTTCCGTCATAACACACTGTATGCCCGTTTTATTAGTCCAGTTCGGAGCAGAATAGTAGGATGTTAAAACCCCATTTCATTTCATTATTATATAAAAAAAAAGCAAAATAAAAAATATTTTAATCCCAGAAAGCTGTATGTAGCTAGCACGACTTCAGTGGTTGAAGTAAAATGAAAGTGATTCCAATTTGCATTCAGTTGTAATTTTGTAGAAAACTGTTAAGTCCTTTACCCATCTTTATTAGCCGAGTCAGTGTAGAAAAGTAGGACGTTAAACCCATTTCATTTCATCTAAGTCCTTCAGTTGAAAGGAGAGAACAAGTTTATTGGCTTCAACAAAAAATAACTCAAAAATTGATTTAGAAATTGATTACCAGTATGAAACAACACGCACCTGAACACGGGTCATAACAGTTTTTAAGATGGGGTAAAAATAACAGAAAAAGATCTTCGAATGGATTGATTAAATTAACACAATAAATATAAAACCAGATGTGCACTACATGTATGTAATAATAACAACAACAGTGTGTCATAGAAGAAGAATAAAAAAAGTCAGGTTACCATTTTATCGGGTCAGTTATTGAGGTGTCTGCAGGATTATGGGTAGAAAAATCAATGCACAACAATAAGGCTTGTGATATTAACGATATGAGACCGTTATCAGCTAACGAGGTGAAGCCTTTATCAGCTTACTACCATAGATCTATTGCAAGAAGCCGCTTAACTCTCTGTGCTCAAGTGAAAGAGATCATGTCGAGAACGACAACACTTGAAACAGTGAGGCGGTACCTAGTTCATTATTTCTAGATGTATACAGACTTACTTCTTACAAACTTTTCAAAGTGTTCAGACGGGCGACGTTCAGATGTGGACTAAACTCTTCTGTTTATTTATAGCTTTTATGTCGACTCAAATGAATTAGTTGACTGTGTATATATATATATATATATATATAGCAAAGGTTATTTCTGTCGCGAAAGACATCAATCATTAAATTTCGTCCTACCTCAAGTTGAAAACCTATAAAACTGGTCAGTTTTCACTCGAAGATTACACAAACGTGAATGGCTATAGTTTTAGGTGGTATGACTTCATTGATTTCTACCATGTATAGCAGATGTAACAAGAGTTCTTCTGGGCCGATTCAAACAGTTGATAGCAATGTCATCTAATCACTTGGCTTTCTGTCAATTGGCTTTATTTAACACTGTTATAATGGCATTTAAGAATATTTCTAAATTGTTATAGACATTGACATTGTCTGTTTACTCATCATTCTGTGTTGATTTTCTTTGTTTTATGTACTTTTTATTACTTCATTGCTGAAAATAGTTGTTAGTGTGAAGCTATTAATAAAACGAAACTTTGTGTTGGAATGGTTAATCAGATTCTTCATACAGTAACAGAAAAAGGTGCTCAAATCGGTCTTCAAAGCCTTTTACTTCTGGCTTTTTGGAACTGGTAATGTCTTTATAAACCTGAGAGACCTACTTAAACATGGATTTTATTAAAGGAAGAAATGTAGAATATGGATACGTTAATATACGGTAATATGTTCGCAATTGGTGGAAACATCCGTATCCCGGAGTACAGTAGTACTAAATATGAACCCCTGGATGTGATCTATGAAACTCACCGGGAGGTATGGTATTATGTATAATTATCTATATCAAACTAACTGTATCATACTTTATTTCTAATTTCCTAACCCACCTGTAAAGATGCATTAAACATACATTATACAAGAGCTAAATCTATTCATTCAGAGTGGTTCAATATGACTGAAATTTTTAGCAAATTCCCTTTACATTATCTAGTTTTTAACTATTATGGTGAGAACTGCCAGCTCTATATCTAATCTTTCATAATGTTTCTTTAATATGCCATTGATACAGGGAAGTGTCTGTTTATTAATGATTTGTTTGAAATTTGAAATGTAAATTGACAGTTGATAGAGTGGTCCATAGGGGATGACCTGTCCTTTGGACAAATGTGATCATCTCCAGTGCTAAATGAGACTAGAAATTTTTGTAACCCATGCAATAAACTTTTCATGAAGCACAGGCTAACTTTAAACAAGTGTCATACATCTCGCATAACGAGTGTATGACCTTGTACTTCCTTATGAAATATATGCGTTAAACAATATTGTGTTCGATACAGATTTATATGATGTATATAAGATAACAAGCCTTGACATAAGGCACCAGTCTGGCAATATCAGACACACCTTCAGGCTTTGTCAGACTTAAAACTTCTGGTGCCTGTCAATCTGTCCGTCCGGCACCGATTTGATTTTGTTCATTGATATTGTTCATACATGTCCGGCCCAAAGGTCATTAGTACACCTAAAACGGTTATTACTTGGACCTTGGGGGGATGGGGGCCAAATGGTTAGTGTGTGTGCGCTGTATCACAAGGAGTAGTGTTGCCTGACCAACCTCATGAGTTTTCTCCAGGTCCTCCGGTTTCCTCCCACTGCTAAAGATCCCTACGGGCAAGCAAATTATTAAATTAAAATTAAACCATGTTAGTTAAACACCATCTCTCTCTGTCTCTCTCTCTACCAGACAATAAGCTTTATCAACTGTAGCAGAAATCACTTGGCATTTGAAGTTGACCTATTTTCAGATTTTGGCTTTATTTTTTGGATAATAAATTCTATTTTTTGACCAAGTGAATAACAGCTGCTTTAATATCTTCCTACTGATTTATCATCATATATAACATTTATTTGGTTGCCTGAAATGCATTTTTGTGATTTCAAAAAAAGAAAAATTCAATCCTGAAACTTCCATTTCAAGTTACATAGAAGGATTGATAAAGTTCGGTAACAACAGCATTTAAAAAAAAGTTACCATGCATAAATAAATATAGGTCTGTTTTGATTTTTAACACAAACTGCTCACAGGTGAGACTTAAAACTACCTGGGGATGACTATGGGTCAATCATGTAAATTTAGGAGAATAGTTGGCCATAGATATAGTACCATTAATATGTTCAATTACTAAATGCCAATCAAAGAAGATACCATTAAATAGTTTAGAAATACAAAATAAAAAAATTAATCTTTTGATTCAATGAGAATTACCCTTGACATATTATATGGAATACAAGTTACTTTATAGAAGTTTAAATGTCTTGTGACATTTGGACAAGGGTTCTCTTGTCTTACTTGATAAAGACCAGAGGACACTCTTTGAAAATTTGCCAGGAATAAACTTCTGAAGTAACTTGTATTCCATATAATTGTGTCATGGGTTATAATCTTATACAATGTGCTGTAACTGGCAAATAAGTGTATGATCGATGACAGTGAAAAAAATAACTTGCTCTTATTTTAGGGGTGCATGTAGCTAACAGTTTTTCATTGTCCTCGTATATTGGAATTAACTAATTTTATAAAATGTGAATATTATAAGCTAAACGATCTATGTGTATATTTTAATCTGAATAGCATTTACGGTTACCTGATCACAATTCATCTAATTAAAGAAAAGAAATCAATCTTATTCATTGTTTACAAACTGGTTGGCATATCAACCCTCTTTTATAACCAGTCTCTTTATATCTCATTTATTGAACGTGTTAAAGTTGATCTTACACGTGGTTATTTGTTATACATGTTACTCATTACTCTATGTTAACTGGTTGTATGGTACTGTTGTTTCTTAATTCCCTCATGACGCATAACTAAAAAGATTATTGACAATCTTTCTCTTCTCTCACAGAACAAAATAAATAATTTACCTGTCATACTTACATATGAGTTTTATAATTGTGACAGGATTATTTCCAATCATCGTGGTTAAGATATATATGAAATATGTTTTTAGCAGAGATGGAGATTAATGTGTTTTGTTATTAGATATTGGTAAAACATTGATAAACGCAGAAAAGCATCTGTTACACTTGGGAAATTCTGGCAGAAGAAGTGTTGATTTTATTTTAAAAAAAAATCCAAAGAACGCCAAAGTGAATTCCTGTAATAAGATTTAAGAGCATAAATTGCCAAGCCTCTCTGCACATTACACATGATGTATGCTTTCTGATGTTCATGAAATTTATTATCAATATAAATGTGAGAGTTTGGCAGAAATCTTATTTCTTTATAGAGGAAAGTGGACGTCCATTTTCCACCCAATTACTTGATAAATTGATTTTTACTGTCTGTTGACTCTAGTTGTGTTTTGTAGTGTTTGTTAACAAACTTTTAATGCTAAGCAAAGGGAAGTAGAATTCGTAAAAGAACTTCTATGATGTAATTCTAGAGTTAAATGAATTACATTATTAAATAAGTACCATAGACTACAGAAATTGAATCGATGCATGATAAAGTCCAAGCTGGCGTATTCAGTTTATTAAAAAGAAGAATGCATATTATATTCACAAAAAAGTTGCAGATTTTGGATTTTAATATTTTTTATGTCTGTCTGGATATTATTGCGAACTGGTATTTTTAATTAAATTAAAAGAAATAATTTAATCGAAATGGAGGAAAATATACTGGTTTTAGAAGCTGTGCCATATATTTTTATCACTGCACCAAGATCAGTTGAGGCTGTTAAAGCTGATGAAAAGGTTGGCAGCCATTTTATAATACATGTACATGTAGTTAGCTTTTTGAACTTATTCCTTTTACAAGTTATTTTCAGATAATCAATAGAAATCGACTAATTGACGGCTGTGTTTTTGGTCGATCTGGTGAATTTCGATCAATCTGATCAACAATTCTAATTAAATTGAATCGTTTTTCCTTAAAGGAAAGTTCAGTCGAGTACAGTTGTTTTTATTTTTAAAAGGAAAATGCTACATAACATGGTTTGTTGTAGTTTTTGTTTTGAAGTTATTTCATGTCCAGAATACTAATTCCCTTTGATACTTGCTGATATTAAGTTTAAAGCACAGGAAACACATGTTGTTGTAGAAGGGTAAAAAAGACAGTTAGAGATGTTAATGTCTGTAATATTTTGTTAAAAAACATGGTACTGCTTTTCACTAAACATTTGCTGGATTATTGTATTCTGATAACGGACTCAGACCAGTTACACTTTTATTCCCTATAATGATGTAGCTACTGTAAAATGTGACGCAAGCAAGAAATTAATTTGGTTAACGCAACCTGATCTCTTCTCAGGCTCATTAATGTTAATAAAAAAAAATAGGTAGTCATTAATCAGATATAATATAAAATTGATGTGCTGTAAATGTTATCTTACAAAAAGTCACTCAGTAAAGAGTAGACTAACATAAGGTGGATTACTATTAAAATTTCAATTTACATGTATAAATGTTACCCCTTTTCATCATGTTGCATTAATATGAATACACATATCTGCTGCCTCCATTCATTTTGCACTAATTTCAATACACATGTATAGTGCCCTAATTCATGTTGCATTAATTTCAATACACATGTATGCTGTCCCCATTTATGTTGCATTAATTTCAGTGTACATACATGTATGCTGCCCCTATTTATGTTGCATAAATTTCAATATGTATTTCTCATCTATCAATACCCTCAGATTTATCTTAGCCATTTCTTACTGATTTCTAAATGTTATACAAACTGTACACGAATGTAAGATTTAATGACCTTTTGACATTCTGGAATCATAAGACTGTGAGTGGGTTAATATTTTTAGCCTACTTGAGACAGGACAACCTGGTGCCTTTAATCTATTGTACAACGGATTATAACCATGAAGATTGGTTCCCATCAATATCTGTCAATATATAAATCTCTTACTTCATACGAATCTGGGTAAGATGCTGACTCGCTAGCTTGGAGATTGTGTGTTTGATAACTGCATTGGCCGAGAAGGTTCATCATGATTTTCCAATAAGGATAACTGTCGGTTGTTCGGATGGGACAAAAACCTGGATCCTGTGTATTTATTGGCAAGCATGTAAAAGACCTATGGCAGTTGGAATTCGATATAAGAGTAGACCATATTGCCGCTTCTAGGGAAAAATTTCCCTCATAGCACACTGTATGACGTTTGTCTGTCTTCATTGGCCCAATCGAAGCAGAAGTTAAATTAAACCCCATTTCATTTAATTTCATATGAATCTGGTCTTACTATAACCGGTGCTTCTAAGAGTGTTGGACACTGAAAGACTTAGGCCAGAAGGACCCCAGTAGCTAGGCAGAACAGGTCATTCAACAAAGCATTGGATCCTGATTTTTCATGTAGGCTGAAATAAAATCAAATTAGTACCACCCTAACAATTTTCTTCTTTGGTTCTGTGACATCTTGGTTCTTTACATTCAACATGCTTTACACTTTTTCATGTAGAACCGAAGTGAGCATATCTATTTATTGTTTCATGTTAAACTACACCATTTATTGCCCTTGTCTTTCTGCGTTATTATTCAAGTGATATAGTAAATTAAATCAGTTTATCTCACAATATTTTGCTGTAATTGAATTGTCACATCTGAACCTATATTAAATGCATGCATTGATTTATTCACTTCACATCCATGAGCAATATGAATTCTTTATTTAACCCTTGTCAAATCAAACAATGTTTTATGAAAGTTAAATGTTATGCCCAGTCATATATTCAAATTGGATATCAAGCTTATATTACTAAATCAGTCCTGCATATTATCACCAACAATCAATGGAACACTTTTAGTTCTTTGAATCTGTTCTGGATGACAACACGGATTTAAACTTCATATTATACTTATATTTTTCTTTAAACATATCATGTACCACAAGACTTCTTAAAAACAAACTTAGTTACCAGGTTCCTTGTTTCCAGCTCAGCTCTCTGGCCTGGATTGACTACAATCATTTTAATCTGGTCTTATAAAGTACTGGGCAAGATCACAGTCTAACCTTTAATTCCAGATACCACACCCACACACTGACCACGCTGGTCAGTATTCATGTAAAACATGTAAAGGATTTGAGATAATCTTTACTGTTTCTAACTATGGTTCACACAAATAGATTACCATTTACATGTATGAAGATAATACTGTCTTTGAGAATATCAGTGAATGGTGGTTATTTCTGTTTAATTTATTATTACATAGATTGCGTGTTGACACATACAAAAATTCTCCTGTCTTGTCTACATTCTACAATTACCGCTGCTTGAGAATAGATACAATGTTATCTGGACAACATTTTAATTCCTACATCAACATCTTTAGTCGAAATCACTAAGTAAACTTCAATAATTTTGAGCAGTATTTATTCTGCTTTAATTTAATGAATTGAAAATGTTTATTTAGTCTTTGTATGTAAAAAAGATGTAAAACGGATTAGAACCGCAGTATAGTAACTTTTGATTATGGCTGCCATTCAGGACAGAGATTTTTGCTCAGAGGAGACAGTTCTCTGTGTGCAGGATAATGTGAACAATGACATGTACAAAGAGTATTTTCTTTGATATAGCAAATCTGGCCAATAATGTTTTAACAAATCATCCTTATATAATGATTTAAAACCTCTGTACACTTTATAAACATAATTAAATTATTCATACCGGTATCCCAGTTTCACGTAACGGTTTACAGATACATGTATTGAATTTCATGAATTACTAACTAACTACTTTTCATTTGTTGCCCTTCATCACTGTGGATTCTCTGGAGGCTACAGTTATCATCCAGTTGATATTTGTTATTAGACAAAGAATCCTATTTACTTTCTATGATCACTTTGAAAAATCTTGCGGATTCTTTAGAGTCTAAAGTTTGCATTAAATTAATATATGTTCTTAGTGTGGTTTGGTCACTTTTTGGTGTCATGTCATAATTCAGTTACTATTCTAGAACCCATTTGAAGTCTCCAGGAGGAGATTGATCTAAGTTACTTTTTCTGCGAATCCCAGTTAATGACATCATCTGGTAGCAAATTGTATAAGATTTTTTTGGAACAATCAATTTCAGGTAAAAGCGATCAGAGTCACATCGAACCAAGGCCCTCCTGAAATGGCCTCCCGGACAAATACTAGTCCATCGTACGGTTTATTTAACCTTAGTTTGCCAGAAAAGTTGAAGTCAGTTGTACTGGTAATTATGGTTTGCGTTACACACCATTTTGAAATTGTAATTAAACCCACTCGTTGTTCTATTTGCGTCAAACATTCTTGTTCAAAAGTCTGTTTTGTAGTTTATGCGAAAAGACAAAAATGGACTCTTCCTTTGGTTTTTTGGCTTGCACCATTCTTTCAAATATGTGTTTAGTATTTGTAGAAGATTGTTGTTATCAATTTAGAATATTACCATATAAGTTTCTGACATTTCAATGTATTCCCTTGATAGAGATTCCATTTCCGTGTCTTGTAGATGGAATTTAAATAAATAATAAGTTGATCAAATGGAACAGAGGGAAGTCCCAAATGCAGTAATTGAGTGTCGAGACAGAGTGACAGACATAATTAAACATGGATTGACATTCTCAGATCAAACCAGATTAGACTTTCATTTAATTGCTGATTCTTTTACTGAGTTGAAATTTCTTGTAGGTCAATCAAACCATGGTAGTAGACAAACCACTTACTAGAATGAAATGTTGTTTAATGTTGGGGGTTGGATGGCTGAATTGAGTCAACTGTACGTGGCAGTGTTTCGAATCCCCGGATGTACGTGGGAAGAAGTAGGATCGCTGTCCAACCTCGTGGGTTATCTCCGGGTCCTCCGGTTTCCTCCCACTGCTAAAGACCCCTGCGCGCAAGTGAATTATTGAAATAGCATTAAACCATATGTTAATCCCAAAATGATCCAGTTTGTGTTGTTTAATGTTCTGCTTTTTTGCGTCAACAGGATTAATGTAGACGGACATACACCATGTTTTGTGTTGTAAGGGCAATTTGGCATGGACAGCGTCCTTTACAACTACGTATAGTCTTCATCGAATTCCTAATGTTAAACATTTCTTCTGCATTTTGCTTTGTACAATCTGAACGACTAGATTCCCATTGCTCTGATAGATGGAAATCTGGTTGGAAAATCCTTAGAGGTACTTTCCTTGGCCAAAACCAGGAATCACACCCAGCGCCATACACGCTGATCCACAGTGGCTCAAACTTTGGTAAAACCCCCAAATATTACCAGCATATTATTTAGGGACGCAAAATGCAATAGCTAAACCTGCCTTTTGCCAGACATTTTTTTGGCTCCAAATGTAATAAAAAATATTATTTAAACAATAAGAGCCACATAGTGGCTAAACTAAGTGGTTTAAGATGATGGCTTGTTAGTTTGGAGGTTGTGGTTTTGCTCCCTTAGTTGGGTGAGAAAGTTTATCAAGATATTCTGGTGTAGTTTCTGTTTGTCAGTGGTGCAGGACTGAGGGCCTGACAAGGACAGCTGCCTAGTCGATCGGATAGGACAAAAAATCCAAGGTCTTGTGTACACATAGGAGTGCCTTGATCCCTTGGCATAAGAGTATAAGATAAGGTTGTAGGTCGCTGTTGGGGAAAAATTTCCCAAATAGCACATCCCTTGGAGTAGGACGTTAAACCCCATTCTATTTCATATTTTAACATGCACATGAAAGGACAAACAATCGAGAATCAAATAAGAAAATGTCAGGTTAATGGAGGGATATAAATATGAACAAAACAATGGGAAAAAATTATATTATTAGTTAATTCATGTTTTTTGAAAATACATCATAAAGTTACAAATACTTATTTACAGAGCTCTTATAACTTAAAACAAATAACAAAATGATCAATATATATATTTACAGTATTACATGTAAATGTCAAAAATAATAAATAGTTTTCAGTTAATTTACTTGCCATAATGGCTGATAAAGAAAGATCATGTGTACAGTGTAATGAATATGGATTGAATAAAGAATCATATAATCTTAAAGAGAAAGTACGGTAAATAACTTGAGGTTTTGTGTTAATAGATGTTTAAATCATAGTCTTCATAAATATAGTTTCAGAGATGGTGGGATTAAAACTATCTGCGTGGGGTCTATAGAAATGTCAAAGTTGATCATTGATTTAATTGAACAAACCCAATCTTTTATGATTCCTAAGCAAAATATAAACTTTGCTGAGCCAACAATTGTCTGGATTGAGTGTTTTGCTTAAAGAAACATTATAATAAGAATGTAACATTTGAAGAGGGGTGGTGGAGTTGGCTTCTCCCATGGGCTTTATATCATGGAATTTTTAATTGGAACACTTGTTCTGGTTTCACTCACTTGCTTGTACATGACAAGATATAGGGTCGGTTTCTCAGTGACCTTCAATTCCCTCTTACTGCTAAAGTTTCTTGCATGCAATCAAATAACGAAAATAAAGATATAACTTATCATATTAGTCGAAAAATGACATAGTTTCTGTCTGTGATTTAACCCTATTTCAGTTTCTCTGATCTTCAACAACAACGATTAGTCAAAGTAAATATAAGTATTAATGTATAGCTAATTTATTGTCATGGTCATATTTATTCCAGGCCCAACTTATTGCCCAGTCCATTGGGCAGGCCTTCCAGGTGGCCTATATGGAGTTCCTGAAGGCTAATGGTATTGAAGATCCTGGCTTGTTGAAGGAAATGGACTATCAGGATGTTTTAAATCAACAAGAAATCTATGGGGAGGAACTGAATTTATTTGCAAATAAAGATCACCATAAAGAAGTAAGTGTTTGATAAGGTATTGATTAAAAGCCGATTGCAGACAAATATAATTTTACTCCCTACTGCAAATGATTCTATAATATTAAGTTATATTACTCTAAGGATATCTTTCATACCCTCGCCAGTTTTTTGTGCTATTACCTTTAATTATAGCCTTATCTGCAGTATGTTTATGAACTAAAGGCTAAAGCTGCTTATCAACATTTGTGGGATTTTAAATCCCTTCAAAATTACTCTAAGTTAAATACATACGGGTAAAAGGAATATTAACTTCTAAAATGGTTTAATTTCATGCAATATATACAAAAATATGAATGAAATATTTTGTGATATGGACAAGCCTGTTCATCTATATGTGTTGGGTAAAATTTGTTAATGGACATCTTTTTGAGCTGACTGAAACCAAGCCGAGAATTATCTGCCATTAATATTTTGATTTTGTTTTCTTAAACATACATAATGTAAGATTTAGATAAAGAGTTGACCATTCTTACTAAAAGAGCAAAAAAATAGATAATGAAAATGAAAATATTGAAAATTATTAGTGAGCAGAAATTTGCCCACGTATCTGTTATCACTGGTCACTTCAGTCAGTTATATAGAGGGATAACATGTGTTTTCCTTTTGCGTTCGTCACTTTCGATTCATGATACCTTTATTACGCATCTATGGTAGCAATGACTGCTGTGTTAAAATTATATTTGCAATGTGTTTAACCAGTTCAATCACATATGTGATAATGACTGACACCAATATTGTCCTTTAAGTTACAGAATTAGCAATTTTAGATAAATATTAGATGATTAATTTTGAGAACCTCTTTTAGTGTGGATTTAGCCATGAAAAGTTAGATACTGTCTAAAAAATTCAAACGATTATCAGTGGCTTTAATGTCTTGGTTAAACAAAAATTTGAACTGTAAATCAATTTGTATGAAATGGATAAAATATTAATTATTTTGTAGGAAATAAGTCCTTTCTTGTAAATCTATTTAATGGCGTCAATCAATAATAGCATTTCATTACAATATTTACTCATTTCAATTATTCGAAAAAAATTTTAGTAAGTAAATAGCAAAATTTAATTATAAAATACAAGTGAAAGCAATATGACATAAGATTACAGAAAAAAAATTCAATATCCTTTGCCTTGTGTCAATAAAGTTAAATACCCTGTAAATACTAAAATTTAATTATAAAAGCAAGTGATAGCAATATGACAGATTAAGACAGAAAGAAAATTCAATATCCTTTGCCCTGTATCAATAAAGTAAAATACTCGGTAGAAATGGGAAAGAAGGTGAAACAATTTCATTTCTTTTAATATAATATTTGTTTCAGGTGATAGTGCCAAAAGCTAAAAATGAGTTATTAGGAGTAGTTATTGTCGAGTCTGGTTGGGGTTCCATGGTTCCTACTGTTGTTCTTGCCAATATGTCTCCTATAGGTCCTGCAGCACGATGTGGTCAATTAAATATAGGAGATCAAATTATCTCTATTAATGGCATCAGTTTAGTTGGTCTACCACTCTCTGCCTGTCAGACGTACATTAAGGTAAGCTGTATTTACATACAAATTAATGTATAATTATTGCCCTTCCTGTACCAGCTGTCTTATATAAGATTATTGGAAATAGTTCTACTGTTTGTATTACTTCATGTGGTGTTCGTGGACAAGAGCTGCATGAAGGACAAAGGCGTATTTCAGGCTAACATGATCTGGTTTGTAAATAAGTGGAGATGTGATGTCATTATGGATTCTAGACAGACAAACTCTTAAATGTCTGATGAAGTTTAATTCACCAAATTATAGGAAAAATGGATAGACGATGGAATCCTTTGTATGGTCCTCTGACTGATAAATACAGGATTTTCTGTTGAATGCAATTTTGAAGGAGAAGTTCAACTGTTGCCTGTTCTTTATATTCATTATCCAGTATTGAAAATAGTTTCACCCAAGCTCAACCCAAAATACAAATTGAATTTAAAGAAGAAGTCCAACCATTGCAGATATTCATTATCTAGTATTGAAAAAGTGTCAACCATACTCAACCCACTACAAATCATTTCCTCTATAACACTACTTTGAAGATAATCCTGCATATATTTCCAACTCAGTATTGTGTGTTGGTACCATAGATTAGAAACAGCATCGGCTATAAGAAAAGGTGGATAAACTAAAGTTTATGACCCTTGATACTTTGATAAATCTGATTGACTTTAAATGCATACACAGTATTATAGCCCACAGATGAAGAATCCTATTCATTTTCAGCAAATTCCTGTAACTTAAACAATTTGATTCATGACATTACAAGTTTTATATATTGAACAGTAGAATGAACTAAACGAATTCAGCGATTTCTAATAATTACTACCAGAGTTATGACCCTTAATCGCTCTAAAAAATCTTGTGGCCTCTCTATCTAGGAGCTTAACTTATACACAGCGCCGACTGTCATAACATGAAGAATCCTATTCATTTTCAGCAACTTACCTAAACTTAAAACAGCTAAATTCATGATATTACAAGTTTAATGTATATTTAATCAGTTTTACCTTTTATTGACAACCATTATGGATGGCCCTGATGACATAGCCTGGCAAACTATCTTTAGTTTGCCGCCATATCTATTAGTATTGATAAAAACAGTATGCATCAAATATGGTGGTGATCATTGAAATAGATACAAATACTAATTTTACATATCTGAAAACATTATCAGATTAATATATCATAGAATATATGTGACCTGACCTGGCTGTAGTAAAGTGGTTGTGAAGCTGTCTGAGTGATTTATTTAACCCCTACTTACATTGAATTACTACAGCTAGTTAGTGGTTCAATGATGAGATTCATGTCTTCTTCAATATGGCCTGTATATAATTATATGAGGTAGTCTCCATCATGTAGACATGTATTGATTGTTATTAGGTATAAAGTCATCCTAATCCTTTCGCTCATCCCTATAAACTAACTATTACAAGTTCACGAATACTACCGTTATCTAAAACAGCTAAACGAAAGAACATCCCTGTTGTTAATGGTTAACCGGTAATTTCAGAAATGAATTTATCTAATGGTATATTATGTGCACATTAGAGAAAGCAGAAATTTTGATGTTATTGAATTTGTCTGGGATGCATTAAACCCAAATGCTCTCCGACAGTCTTATTCCATACCTTGAACTTATTATTCTTATGAATACATCCTCAGGATTTAAAATGAGAGTATAATGAAATGGGGTTTAATGTCCGACTTTACTTTATCAACCAGAATAATAAAGACTGCTTTAAGCCATGCAGTGTATATGCCAATTTGTCATTGAAGTCCAAATGTCAAGTTTTCTTTTTTGTGCATGCGATTGGTGGACCTTGATTTTTCTTTGCCAAGCCCTCCATCCATCCTGCACATCTTTTATTTATAAAGAGAAGCCAGGTTGAAAAATCCTGAGGAATTTTCTCATCAGAACTCTGGGATCAAAACTTAGACCTCTGGGCTAGTGAGCCAGCAGCACTGTACTCACTGAGCTACAAAGGGTTCTTTAATTTTAGCTGGATGGAACTAGAAACATAAGAAACATGAGATTTCTGTAAATTCTACAGGGTTTTCTTGTCAAAAACTCTAAATAAACTTTGCCATTTTATAATATTCAAATTTGAAATAGAAAAGCAACATGGTTTGACTGGTCCACTATTAAATTGTTTCTGACACCCAAGAACTTCTGTGACACATCATTTACATTGCACATTGTCTGTGTTAAGTTTTAAGAAAGTAAGGCGAGTGAAGCCAGGATAATGTACTATGTTATACATGTCAAGCTTTAATAAATACTGACAAATTATGGTAATAGAAATTGATTTTAAACTTAAGCTAAGTTAAATGAGGTTACTGTAACCAGTATAATTATGTGTAGCTCTTTTGTCGTTTTTTTTTTTAAAAATATATGCGTCAGACTTGTACAATACATATGTCTAAATAAAATATAATTTAAATACGGTAACCTTTGAAGCCAAAATAGATACCTGCAATAGGCAGTCAACTGGCGTGGGTTCGATTCCCAGGTTGTACGGGACAAGGAGTAGGCTCACCTGTCCAACCTCGTGGGTTTTCTCTGGGTCCTCCGGTTTCCTCCCACTGCTAAAGACCTACGCGCAAGCAAATTATTGAAATGAAATTAAACCACATGTTAGTCCCAAAATGGCCTGGTTTGTGTCGAGTGGACGTCAAAACCCATTTCTCTCTCTGTCTCTCTTGAAAATATATGCGACAGACTTGCACAATACATATGTCTAAATAATATATAATTTATATAACATTTGAAGCCGAAATAGATACCTGCAATAGGCAGATTTATCTCTTATATGATACGTCTTTAACAGGATTTCATACATATATAATGTCTGTTAAAGAACACCTGATCCAGAATTTATTTGATGTTAATGGTGGCTTAGCCTCTGTTATTAACTGACTTTATTTTCATGTTTGATGTTAACCTTTTATGATACATTAGATATAAAACCAGATTAAGGAGGATGTTATGTTCTGATTGATTATCTCTTTTGCTTTTTCAACCAAATCTTTGATGTCCTCGTCTGCATACCTTGTATAAAACCTTTCATTCTGATAATTGAACAGCAACTGTGGTTAGTTTATCCATGATGCATGGTGTATAAATTTTCATCAAGTATATTAAAGCCTAGAAATACCAGGAATCAATTATTTTTATTTAGCCTGATGATCTGGTATTTTCAGATTTACGATCCCATAAACTGTTAGAACCCTGGTAATCAAGTCAGTGTTTTATGTACAAGCCAGGTAAAATACTGTGAAGGCCTGTATAATTAAATAGAAAGAGTGGTCTTAACTCAATTCTGTGGAATAGCTACTTGCCCCTCCAACATTTGACCTTGTCGATTGTTTTAAATGTTGGCGCTGAACTTGATTGTTGTCACGAGTACGCCTACACAGCATTGGGCAAAAATTGTATAATTTGTAAATAAAAAAACCCATTTTCTTGAAAAACATGTAATTTAGAACCAATTCCTGAGGTAGAAACTCATTCATTCAAACGACTGCCTTAAGCTGTAAAGAAACTAGTAATTTAGTTGGGATTTTTTTTGTTCCCTCATGAACTGTGTAATTTATTCTTCAGCAGATATTTTTACTTGTCAGCAACTTCAAAACATTTCTTATGTCAAATGTTACTTTGGTACCTAATTTTATTTTTCGAAGAAAAATCAGCTGGTAATTTGTTTGAATTCATGGTGAGTCAAGAAATCTGGATGTAGAATTGATATCATAATTTTGGTTCTTATGTGTCGCCATTATAATTCAAATGCTACAATTAACTGGATATTGTGTTCTGTGGGATTCCAATAGAATTTATGGAATATATATATCCAGGAAGTTCAGATAATTATGTACAATTTACAAGATTATTACATATTTCGGTATATGACTTTACACACGATAAAATCTGAAATAAGTTCTTTGTTTCTGCTCCCAGGTGATAATGACTTTCTATGTACCGGTAGTCAGTGTGGGTAGAAATGTAGGTGGTATTCAATTATTCATGTAACATTTAAAAGCGATTATTATTTTTGTGTGTTTCTGATGGATATATGTTTGTTACATGCATATTTCAGGGCTCAAAATGTTGTTTGTCTACCTTCGCACTTTGAATCTGTTTTAACACTGTTCATAGCAAATTCGAAGTACATGTAGTTATAATCTACACATGTATGTCGTATGCTTCAAGTCTTTTCAGATAACCTAATTGTACTAACACTAATGTTACGATAAATACTTGCCAGAGTTCCTGGTTTATGTAACCATTTAAAACAATCGCAAAAAGAAAGACTATAATTTACTGAAAAATGTAGAAATAAACTCGTTGCGACATTGTTTTTAAATTTATAGACAAGGAATAGGGGTATAAGATGGCTTGAACAATATTTTTATCTTTACAAATTATTCTCCATTGTCAGTATATTAGTAATTAGCTATGGTATGGGTTTAAATTGATATATTGTGTTGAAAAACATGTGATTGGAAATTTACAATTGCATCATTTGACTTAATTAACCAATCTCTAATATCAAAACCCTGATCTGTAAATAATCAGTGAATATAAAAACCAACAGCGCCTTAGAAACTGATTTCTTCAGTATTAACACGCTTTATTAATGACGATATTATTATTATTCACTTTGAACATGCAATATACATGGAAAAATCAGAAAAACTTATCGATGCATGCACTGTAAAATTTATAGGAGACAGAAGGTGACCTGTATTTCTTCAGCAATACTCTCAGAATGATAAGTTGCACAAGACAAATGAACTGCCAGGATTATTATTAACTGTTTGTCAGTACCGGTATTTGTTTTATTCCGTAGGCTTATAAATTCAACATTATCTAATCTCATGTTCACGTTTGATATATTATTGTAATGGTAAACACATTGGATAGAGGAAAATAGAAATAAGTAATTGAGTTAAATTTGAGAACTGTCGAAGGCTTATGTATGGTCTTTTTACTCCACCGTGTTTATTGAATAGAAAGAAAGAGTATGATTAATTCCTCTCGACAGTCTGTCGTTTGATACAAGCCAACTTCTGTCACTTTTTCTAAATTGAATTTCAAATGTAAATTAAGTGTCGAAATCTAGACTAGTTATTTTAAGCTGTGGAATCGAACTGTCACGGAAAGTACAGGAGAAAATGAAACAAGACTGTTGTGAAAGAAAGCTGTGCAGTTTTCTCAACATCATAAGCAGATTATTGAACGGCTTGACAGTTTAATTAAAGTTTGATTCTGTGAAATAAGCATGTTTAAATGTACATGTGATCTAATTTTGTTTCTTCAGTGTTTTCTGACTTTCTTTTACGTCAGTTTAGCTAATGTCAGCTGCTGGTGACATTTTATTTCAACAATAAAAGGACTCTTTATGTTTTGTGGATGGGATGGGTTTGTTGTTTTTTTTGGTGAGCCTTTTCATATTGTATAAACTTATAACTTCTATCAATGTTGATAAACAAACTTTAATTTTGGAACCATATCAGAATGACATTTTAGATATTATGTAGAAAAATAATGGAACTGAAGGTCGCAAGTTTGCTGCCGGTGTTGGCCAAGAAAGTTCATCAGGATTTTCCAACGTGGGTGGTTTCCCTTGGTCAGTGGAGCAGGCCAGGAAGGCATGACAAGAACAGCTGTCTAATCATTCAGATGGGATAAAAAAAACAGGGTCCCATGTACACATTGGCATGTATGTAAAAGTTGGAATCTGATGTAAAAGTAGACATTAGGCCGCTGCCTGGGCAAAATTTCCCATATAGCATACTGTATGCTGTATGGTGTATGCCTGTCATCATTAGCCCAGTTGGAGCAGAACAGTAGGAAGTTAAACCCCATTTCATTTCAGTCTAAAAATGATTAACAACCCTTTGTAAAATGTTCAATGCACATTACTTCCCTGTTTTAACTGTAGGTTGGTGGCCATGTTTTGAATTAATCAACTGTTTTTTGATAATAATTTTCGCTATGGTAGTCTAGACTATAAAACCAGAGAACTATTAAAAATATTTTAGTCCAATAATTATTCAAATCAATCAGTTGGAACTGAATTCAAAGTTTAGATCTGGATCTGACCCAGATAAAATTAAACAAATTACATCCATTTAGACTATTGACAGTTCAAGATCCATTTTCAGTACAGATAAATTAAAGTGATGTCAAGGGAAATATGTTTACTACTTTATAAGGCGTTCAAGATTTTACCATTGTTATGTTTACATCAAATTAGCAAGACAATTTTCAAATAATATTACTATTTTTTGGCGTTATCCAAACTCCTTTTGTATATTATTAAATTTAACTTACTGTCTCCTACGGTTAAATTCATGACATGTAAAATTGACTGATGGGTAAGTTCTCCAATCCGTCAATTTCACTGTCAAGACTAACCAATATGCCTGAAATGAGAGCCCTGCTATTTTCATGTGATATTGACATTACTCAGTTGTCTTCATTAAGCAAAATAAGAGAGCTTCCCTGGATTCCATTCAATGTTATTTTGTTCTGTCTCAGCCTTTATACTATAGCATGTATGATGGCCATGTAATTACAAAGTTTTCTTATCTTCCACCTTATTTATAACTTTATTAAAACATCATACAATATGGCTAATAATTAAGATTAGATTGTGATCATATAGGGATTTATGTGACCTTACTTTGACAGCTTATATCCTATCATAAATTTCAACAGACAGGAATCATGCTGCTGGCTTCATGTAAGAGAGTATTTCCTATACATGCTTTTTCCATATTTCGGCTCAATATTTACTTTGATTCAGTGATCCTTTTGTGTGATTATTATAAAAGCCTTAATTTATCTGCAGTATTCATAAATATGACTATTACTTTATAAAGTCATAAAAATAATTATAGATCAATATAAATCTAAATAAATAGGGACTTTCCATTAAATACAAACAGAAAACAAATGGCATCGAGAAGATTGTAAGCATACAAACCATCCCTTTATGTATTTGACCCCACTTCTAGATTTTTTCCCCCAATAGATCAGGGATAAAACAGTTACCGTTTTGGAACATCTGGTCTGAAAGCGTGAGATTTTCAGATGATGACTAAATTGAACGTTCTGTATATCTTTAAGGGAATCGAGGTTAGTTAGAATAGAAATGAAATGAAATGAGGTTTAATGTCAGACTGTTCTGCTTCAAACTGGGCTAATGAAGATGAGCATAAGCCATGCAGTGTGCTATGAGGGAAATGTTTCGGGCAGTAGTGCTATGGCCTTCTATTATATCGAATTCTAACTGCAAGGGATCTTCATGCCAATGTGTGCACAGGATTTTGTTTTTTGCCCCATCCGAACGACTAGACAGGGCCACAATTGATAAGGAGAAAACAATCTGGAAAATCTGGATGAACTTTCTCGGTCAATGCAAGGATGGAACTAAGTGAATAGAAACATGTCTTATAAACTAAAATTTTGAAATTTATTTCAGGCTGCCAAAAACCAAACAGTAGTAAAATTAACGGTGGTACCATGTCCGCCTGTTGTAGAGGTGATCATCAAACGACCAGACGTCAAATATCAACTAGGTTTTAGTGTTCAAAATGGTGTGGTAAGTACTGAGTTTGTTTTATTTAGGAGTAGTATTAGCTGAAGTTAACCAAAAAAACAGTTGGTGATGCTTATTTTGGGGTAGTAATAATTGAAGGGAACACAAAAAGAAGTTGTTGAAAATGTTTATTCTTTATCACGCAACAACCAGAAAGCTGACACCCACAACAAAGTATTTTATTGTAATGTCTATGTAGTTTGCCTTATCCGCAGATTTATCTCATCGGTTTTGTTTTTCACTTGCTATTATAAGTTGTTTGTCTACTACCTGATGGCATAAGTCAACCTTTCAAATTGATTAAATATTTTTGAGTCTTGATTAGACTTGAAGTATTCTTCATTCTTTTCTTTGTAAGTAATCGGATACTTACTGTGGGTACAGTCATTGTATTGTAAATTCTAAGAAAAGATGATGGAAAGATGCTTACTCTGGGTACAATCATTGTATTGTAAATTCTAAAGGAATGATGCTGGAATAGTTCCGTTTGTTTGTCTGAGTGCAAATAGAAAGATTAGCATATGTTGAGATTGTCTCTCTATTGGACAGAAGTCATATTAGCTGTAGGTATGATGTAAATAGTTGTAGCCTAGGGGCTAATCTACTCACTAAGTAATTGATGTTTGCAGAGTTGTAGCACTTTAATATTCTACTCTTGTCCGGATGTCTACGGTTCCAGCCTAAAGGTTGAAGAAGCCTGGACAAGCGTAATTAGATGTAATTTGATGTAATTATTAAAGGCAATGACCACATTAGGGTAAAATCAACATCAGAATCAGGGATGTGTGCCTATGGTTGACAAAGTGTAATAATTTATTAATGACTAACAAAATTGTTATTAAGAGGTGTGTGCAGGGATTTTATGATTTTCGGTTAAGATTAAAGTTTAATAAGTTTTAAATAGATTTGGAAATGTCTATGTAATAAGTAATCCTTTTCTATAAAATTTGTTTAATATTAATATTTTTACAGCGACAATTGCATTTTTTTAAGGTCATATGTTTAAAATATGTCGGGGGTTGGGATGGCTTAGTGGTCTAGAGTGCCACGCTTCGACCTCTAGGTGGCCGGTCACCTCTGGCTTGCGGCTGTGGTTTCGTGCCCTGGTGTGAGCGTATGTGGCATGGAGATAGGGGCGCCTTCTCAACCTCGTGAGTTTCCTCCGGGCACTCCGGTTTCCTCCCACTGCTGAAGACCCCTACGCGCAAGCGGATTATTAAAATAAAATTAAACCATATGTTAGTCCCGAAATGATCTAGTTATGTCGAGTGGACGTTAAACCCTATTTCTCTCTCTCTTCTCTCTCTCTCTCTTTCTCTATCTCTCTCTCGTTAAAATATGTCACAATAAAGCTTATATGGCATGTTCATTAAATCACAAGGTCTGTCATTGAATCATGTGACATGGCTTTTAATCCCAGCATGAATGTGACAAGGAATAGGGTCACCTGTCCAACCTCGTGGGTTTTCTCAAGGTTGTCAGGTTTCTGCCGACTGCTAAGACTCCTACTCGAAAGCAAATTATTTCCAAGTACTGCGGGCGAGAAGAAAATATTTTTCATTTTTATGTGAATTTTTTTAAGTGCTAGAATGATGCCTGTTGTTGTATAATAATAATGTTTTGACTTTCGGAGAACATATGAAATTATCGCTTTAAATGAAATATTAAAATTATACAAGGGAAATGCTACACAATGATTGTCAAAAATGTATTCTAGATATTAAAAAATTGCTTTAAATCTGTCTTCATTAGCCCAGTGAGAGCTGAGCAGTAGGATATTAAACCCTATTTCATTTCATGCTTTATTAGATTTAGAGATCTAAAAGACAGTTTTAGATGCTAGATATTTCCTTTAATAGTTGTCGGCACATGTATGTAATGTTTCATTACCAATCTATTTTGGGTAGATGACAGAATGTCAAAAACATGTTTGATGAAAAAAAGAACATTAGTTAAATGTTAAATTAGAATTTTGTTTTTCGTTTGAAAGAGGCATGAATGAGAGATACATGTACATGTAGACTTTCCTTGTTCTAAATAGTAGATATAATGTCAGTTTCCTTCATTTGGCGTTCGCTGACCTTATCTCTGTTTGATGATTTTGATTTTTTATAATTTATTTTAATTTTTTTCTCTATTTCTTCCTCTCTTGTTCTTTTTTTGTTTTTAAATTTCTTAAATGGTTTTACACATTATAGTTATAGCCTATTGTGGTTTTCAAAGAGTACAGCAGGTGCGTGTCTATAATCGGGCAATTCTAAGCTTATTTTGAATGTGGTATATAAAATTGATTACATATATTCTTTTGTTGAAAGTGAAAACATAAAATTTGATTTAATTTTAACATGCAATATTCAGAGAATTAGTTATTTTTCCATGTGACTAGATTTTTATAATGAAAAGATTTTGTGTCCAAATATAAGTCATTGGAAGCCACTACATGTATGTTTGGAATTATGTTTCACGGTTTGATTATTGTCCCTAATGGCAGCATCTTTCCATTGTACCTTGTCACTGATTCTTTGTTGGAAACCAATCGTTATATAATGCACAGCAGATTGCATTTCTTTATATCAGTCTTTTTTGTTGATTATTTGCCACACACTGGTAATGTTTTGTCGACCCAGCAACTTTCTCTCACAGTGCAGGTCTTAAAGGTTGTAGTTGGTTTGTTAAGAAATAGAAATTACTGGTGTTGTCGTGTGTGTAAGATTCGGTATAATTACAGTTAGAAATGTCAGATAAAGGAGGACCGCTAGATTGGATATTAACTTAGTGATTATTGACTGATAGAAAGTGAAAACTATATTAAGATTTCTCACTGTTTTTATCTAACTCATGTTATCTAGTCAATCTATTTCTACGCACCAATGCGATCCAATGATAATCAGCATTTTCACGTTCTATATTAACTTATACCATTATTGCTACGGCTTGCCTTTCACTGTTTACTATTGTTGGGGATGTGATCTGATTTGAGTTGGTGCCTCATCACTTCAGCTTCTGATCAATTTTATTACTAGTCTATTGATTAGATAATCCATTTCTTAGGCAACTGTATACGTCGTTCTCAGTCAGCCATAGGTAATTTGAATCTCAATAATTTCATAACTCTCTTTCTTGCACTAATGGGCTTGTATGGGACGATCCTGTTCGTTAGATAATGGACTTCCATGATGATAAAATTAGATCTAATTGGATTAGCATTTCTGAATATACGTACATGATGGAAAAAAAAGTTATAATGTTATAAAGATTTCCTGACTTTGTTGGCAAAAGGCTTACATGTATATTTAAATATAATTTCTAGTTCGAGACTCATTTGTCTTAGTAAGCTTTTATTATCTATAGACAACTGTCACAATGGATAGAGAATTAAAAATCTATTTCCAGATTAGAAAGGTTGTACTGGGACTCCTACTTGGTCTAGATCAATCAATACAATATTGAACTTATTGACAAGAGTTGTTGACTGGTGTTCGATTTCATTGTCTCCATGGTTAGATGGATCACTATATCATGTTATACACTCTCATGTGACGTACTGTTCCGTCATTATGTGTATTTAAACACAATTCTATGGCTTCTAAAATAGTATCAAATGATTTAACTTTTTTATGCTCTTACCCTGGCTTCTAGGTTCATTTGCAAATAGGTCAATTTGGGATTTATTATTTGTTTCATGAAAAATCAGTCCAAAATATTGTCAGTTTGTGACCAGAAACCAGAGACTTTAATAGCAGAGATCAAACATCAAACATCTTGCAACAAATTTGTGAATATAAGGGTCTCAGAAATGAGCCTTGATGAACTCCAATATTTCAGATTTCATATTTTTGAAAGATAAAGCGGAAGTCAAATTGCTTTAAATTTTGGATAACGGATAAATCTTTCGTTAAAATTTGCTACAAAACAAGATTGTCATCCCACAAAACAATTCAAAGCATTAAATCGTATGAAAATAAAATTTAAAATTTTTGAACCATTTCTAAGATGTCTAGCTAACCATTCCAAGTAATGGATTATGTATGAATTATGACGTTTAATGTGAGATGTTATTTCTAGCCTTCATTGTTCTCTTTACTATTGTTTGAAATGGCATTTTCTTTCATAACTTCAATTACTTTAAACAATTATTCAAGAGTGACCTGAATCGGGAAGTAATTACATTGATCTTGTTGGTAAATAAAATTAGAATTAGACCATTATAATGTTTATTGATGAAAAGTATGAATAGACACAATATAATAAATTGGGTGATCATCAGTGATCGGCAACTAAAGAAATTATTGATTTGACTACACAAGATATCAGAATTAAAAATTAGGTTAAGTACAGAATTAAAGATAGTTAAAATTTTATTATTCAAATTAGTGCACTTTATTTTGTGTGTTTCAATTCAAATGTCAAAGACATATGGTAAAATTGGTAATTCCTATTTCTGTCCTGTTTATTCATTCAATAATTATTATTTGGTCTAGCAGTGATGAGTTCAACTTTAGATTTGTTAAATATCAGTAAAATACATGCAAGTTTGGAAAGGAGATGGATGATACACCTACCTATTCATGTTCAATGATCCGGGGCGAGACATTACGTAATATATTAATACTGGATGAGAATATTATAAACAACTTAAAATACAGACACTATAATATACTGTTTGCACATTGTTTGTACCATAATGATGTCACATCTGTATATTAAATATTCTTATAGTAGCTTTTAACTTGTGTTTTC
Source organism: Patella ulyssiponensis (assembly GCA_963678685.1). Taxonomy (NCBI): domain Eukaryota; kingdom Metazoa; phylum Mollusca; class Gastropoda; family Patellidae; genus Patella; species Patella ulyssiponensis. The sequence continues at coordinate 19,737,279 of OY783228.1, forward strand.
TATAGAGGTCGCAATTTTTATCCGATTTAAAAAAAAATTTCGAAAATGTCACCATTACACCATTATGACGGCTGAGTTCAAATTTCGTGAAAATTTGCCTGACAAAATGGCCCCTCCTTGTACGGAAAAAGTGTAAAAGTATGTTATATCAAGGTTGTGGACCTACTAAAAGTCACAATTTTTATCTGATTTTAATGAAACTTAAAATATATGTCTATATCCTAAAGATCTCTGTTCTTATGATATTAACACATATTGGAATGTAGTTTTCTCGATTATGAGCCCTGATTGTAAAAAAAATTCCTGTTTTAGCTTGTGAACCCTTGAGAGGTCACATTTTTATCCAATTATAAAAACTGTTTAAGTATGCATACATATCTCTGTTACATCCTAATGATGATTGAGTTCAAATTTCATGAAATATCTGACCAAACTGCTTGACAAAATGGCTGTGTACTATACGCAAATAGTGGAAAAGTACATAATACCAAGGTTGTTAACACTAAGAAGTCACAATTTTGATTCGATTTTGATGAAACTTGAAATAAGTGTTTATATTCAACAAGTCTTAGTACCTTTCGATATTCACGCATTTTGAAGCGTAAATTACTTGATTATGGCCCCTGATTGTTCGTTAGATTGGGAACCCTCTGAAAGTCACAATTTGTATCCGATTTTAAAAACTGTTTGAATATATCAACGTTTCACCCAAATGATGGTTGAGTTCCAATTTCGTGAAAATTGTACCAAAACTGCCAGACAAAGTGGACAAATCAGTTGTGTCGTGTGTGCAATACTTGAAAAATCCAAATTTTCCAAGTGCCCATTTATTTGTCTAGTCTCCAGTATATGTGTAAACTGTAATACTCATTTACTCACCATAATTTACATATTTTTTCAGTTTTTATCTTCTCGTCTTGTTTTTATACGCCCATATTTTCATGTGGACGTATATTGTTGTCGTCCCTGTTCATCCGTCCGTCCGTCTGTCCGTCCACAATTGTTTGTGAACAGTCTACAGGTCACAATTTTTATCTGATTTCAATGAAACTTAAAATGTAGGTTTATCACCCTAAGATCTTGGTTCCTTTCGATATTGGCATGTATCGGACTGTAACTTCATGGGTTATGGCCCCTGATTGTACGAAAAATCATGTTTTTTAGCTTGTGAACAGTGTAGAGGTCACAATTTTGAACCGATTTGGATGAAACTTGAAATGCATGTTTATAACCCAAAGATCTAGGTTCCTTTCGATATTAGCACCCATCGGATCGTAACTTCCTGAATTATGGCCCCTGATTGTCCGAAAAATCGCCCTTTTTAGCTTGTGGTCCCTCTGGAGGTCAAAATTGTTATCCGATTTAAAAAAACGTTTGATTATATCCCCGTTCCATGGTTATGAAGGTTGAGTTCGAATTTCGTGAAAATTGGACCAAAATTGACGGACAAAATGACCGCCGTTTGTACGCGAATAGTGTGAAAATATGTTATATCAAGGTTGTGGACCTTATAGAGGTCACAATTTTGAACCGATTTTGATGAAACTTGACATGTATGTTTATAACCCAAAGATCTTGGTTCCTTTCGATATTTGCGCCCATCGGATCGTAACTTCCTGAATTATGGCCCCTCATTGTCCGAAAAATCGCCCTTTTTAGTTGTGGTCCCTCTGGAGGTCAAAATTGTTATCCGATTTAAAAAACCGTTTGATTATATCACCGTTCCATGGTTATGAAGGTTGAGTTCGAATTTCGTGAAAATCGGACCAAAATTGACGGACAAAATGGCCGCCGTATGTACACAAATAGTGTGAAAATATGTTATATCAAGGTTGTGGACCTTATAGAGGTCACAATTTTGAACCGATTTTGATGAAACTTGACATGTATGTTTATAACTCAAAGTTCTTGGTTCCTTTCGGTATTTGCGCCCATCGGATCATAACTTCCTGAATTATGTCCCCGGATTGTCCGAAAAATCGCTTTTGTTAGCTTTTGGTCCCTCTAGAGGTCAAAATTATTATCCGATTTAAAAAAACGTTTGATTATATCACCGTTACATGGTAATGAAGAGAGAGTTTGAATTTCGTGAAAATCGGACTAGAATTGACGGACAAAATGACCGTCGTTTGTACGCGAATTTCGTGAAAATCGGACCAAAATTGACGGACAAAATGGCCGCCGTTTGTACACAAATAGTGTGAAAATATGTTATATCAAGGTTGTGGACCTTATAGAGGTCACAATTTTGAACCGATTTTGATGAAACTTGACATGTATGTTTATAACTCAAAGTTCTTGGTTCCTTTCGGTCTTTGCGCCCATCGGATCATAACTTCCTGAATTATGTCCCCGGATTGTCCGAAAAATCGCTTTTGTTAGCTTTTGGTCCCTCTAGAGGTCAAAATTATTATCCGATTTAAAAAAACGTTTGATTATATCACCGTTACATGGTAATGAAGAGAGAGTTTGAATTTCGTGAAAATCGGACTAGAATTGACGGACAAAATGACCGTCGTTTGTACGCGAATAGTGTGAAAATATGTTATATCAAGGTTGTGGACCGTATGGAGGTCACAATTTTGAATCGATTTTGATGAAACTTGACATGTATGTTTATAACCCAAAGATCTTGGTTCCTTTCGATATTTGCGCCCATCGGATCATAACTTCCTGAATTATGTCCCCTGATTGTCCGAAAAATCGCTTTTGTTAGCTTGTGGTCCCTCTGGAGGTCAAAATTATTATCCGATTTAAAAAAACGTTTGATTATATCACGGTTTCATGGTAATGAAGAGAGAAATTGAATTTCGTGAAAATCAGACCAGAGTTGACGGATAAAACGCTGTGTGAAAATATGTTATATCAAGGTTGTGGACCCTATAGAGGTCACAATTTTGAACTGATTTTGATGAAACTTGAAATATATGTTTATAACCTAATGATCTTGGTTCCATTGCATATTTGCCCATATCGGATCGTAACTTCCTGAATTATGGCCCCTGATTGTACGAAAAATCACCCTTTTTAGCTTGTGGTCCCTCTGGAGGTCACAATTATTATCTGATTTAAAAAAACGTTTGATTATATCACAGTTACACCGTAGTTATGGGTGAGTTTGAATTATGATTTTCTGATGATTACTTAAAATGCAACAACTCTTGTTGACTGCCCGGACGATTTGGCTGCTGTGTGGTCGTATGTTTTGTTGCCTGGCAGATGTTAGAAACAGAAAAACAATCTTCAGCAGAATTTTCTATTATGATTGACAAGCTGAACGCTGTAATTTTTCATGCATGAACTATATGTGAATCCATCTATTGAAATGATTTTAAAATGAATTATCCTAAACAGTGATAGTAGTCAATATCTTGATATTCATCAACATTTCCATGTAAAGTCTAGTGAGTCTAGTTACAAATCGATCCATTCCATTCAATGTTTTATAGATTTTTCTCATGCAAGATTTAAACTAATTAACGATTTTTAACAAGGATTTTTTTTTTTACTTTTGGCTTAATTGTATGAATGAATAGGGTTTATCGAATTAATTAGAGAAAATTTCTATGGATAGAATTGCAGAATCATGATTTTTTTTACTGTCAATTATCGTATTTATACATTGTATTGTTGAATTAACAAAGAAGGATTATACTGTGTGAATGTATTGGATTTGGATCAGAATTTCTTTCACAGGAGCTCATATGATCAGTGTGACAAAAGTTATGATATAGCTTCACAATTCATAATATCAAATAAATCTTTAAAATTGGTATTTGTATGTGTTGAATTGTATGGGTATCAAATTTTTTCCGTACTGGTTCTCCTTTGTCAGTGATGCGGGATGGAGGGCCTGTTTGTAGTTTTGACAAGATATGTGCATTGATTGTTTATTATCGTAACCACAGTACTGGTATATTCGAGTCTTAGCCTTGCTTTCCCATTTTAAATTTAAATCACTAAATGGCTGAACCATTCTAATCTTCTTAAAATCTTAAGCATACAATGGCATCAAGAGCCTAAAGAAAGACCCGCAATAGACGAATTTAACTCTTGATTTATGCATCTTAGAGATAAAGGTGTTCACTTAAAATTCAATGTCTAGTCAATCAAAACTGGCAAATATGGAATCTTTGGTTGAGATTTCATGTGTTGCCTAGAGAAACACAATTCTTTTCTAGATATCATACTCTTAAAGAAAATGAAAAATTGTATTGTTAATTAAAGCTACCAGTATTTCATTTCCTTACCTGTGGGGAGCCATGGAGACAGTGAGTAAGATGCTGGCTCGATTAGCCAGGTTTGCTCCCGGAGTTGGCTGAGAATCTTCTTGTCTCTGTTTTAGGATGGACGGCCTGGTAACGACAGTGTCTAGTTGTTAGGATGGGTTAAAAAAAAGAGGTCCCATGTAGACATTGGTGTGCATGTAAAAGAACCCTTAACAGTTGGAATTCAAATTAAGAGTAGACCATAGCGCCACTGTCTGGGCAAAATTATCCTCTTAGCATGCTGTGTATTGTATGCCCATTTCATTTCCTTACCTGTAAAAAGGATAAGTGCTGAATGTTGGAATGTTTATATTTGGTAAGTTTATATTATAACAGTAATTTGTATATTTCAGATATGTAGTTTATTACGTGGTGGTATAGCTGAACGAGGTGGTGTTAGAGTAGGACATCGTATTATAGAAATAAATAACCAAAGTGTTGTGGCTGTACCACATGAAAAAATAGTCTCTTTATTAGCCAACTCAGTTGGTGAGGTAAGTAATGCTGTAAAGATTTTTTACTGATTATATGAATTAATTTGGTTGCTGTGTGTTATGTTGGGTCATATTATTACCTGAATGCTTTAAACCATGACATTAGATCGCCAGATCTGTCATTGAGTCAAGTAGTCAGGTTTTGATTCCCTGCTAGTACATGACGAGAAGTAGGGTCACCTGTCCTACCTAAAGTAATTTCTCTGGTCCTTCCACAGCTAAAGACCCCTACATGCAAGCAAACTGAGTGGACGTTAAACTCTGTTCCTCTAGCTTTCTCTCCTACTAAAAATTTGACTCCTACGTTGAATTCCATTCATAGGTAAGGTCGATTAAGAGCTATATTTTTATAAAAACACACTTAACTGTAATTGTCATTTTAGACACGGTCATTTGTCTTAATCAAACTAGATTATATAGATTGTACAGTGGTGTTTTTCTCTAGTCTAGGGGTTGGGAAATATATGACAATTGATTTAAAGATGCATTATGTAAGAATTAAATAAAGAATTAGTTCTTCTTGTGAAAATTTCTGTCAACTTAGTTTTTTTCTCTGCAAAATGGTAGCAAATCTTGATTGCTTACTTTAAACTCTTAAATGGACGATGTGTTCTAATCTACTTAGAATCAGAGCTGACCTATCTACTGAAGAGTTGATTGTGGGCTTGCCGTGTTAATAAATGGTTTAATAATAGTTTATATAATCTTTGAGGCCAGAAAAACGACCTGCAATAAGCAGATTTAGTTTTTGTATCATGCATCTTTACCTTAAAATAGCAACAGTCACATATCACTGCTTGAATAAGAAAAAGCACAACATAACACTCACTGCTTCTAATTACAATGCATGTACATTATGGTTATATTTTTTTCCAAAGATTTTATCACAATTTTAGAAAATTATACTCTGTTGAAATTGAAAGGATTCATGCTGTCTCCTAGTATTTGCTAATACCACACTTAAATTGTTAAAGATGTCGTGCAGAGTATTTTAAATTGCGAAGGACATCATGCAGAATATTCAAGTTTTTCCAATAATAAGCCAGGAAAGAAGTATATTTCCAATTTGTTTATTATTTATTTGATTTGTTAATTTTGTTATTATTGTTATATTTACAGATCCATATGAAAACCATGCCAACGTCTATATTCCGATTGTTAACCGGTCAAGATACTCCTCATTATTTATAGTAGATATATTAATACATTGATCAGTATTCACTCAATGACTGACATCATGTATATATCAGTCATAATATTCTATTATCAGGGTTTGAGATCATCAAGAAACTCAACTATCGAGTCTGGCACAGAAAATTAAGTGATAATGTTTGTACATTAATGTTTAATTATCATCACATATTCTGTCTTTTACAAAGATAGAAAAAAACCCAGATTTGTTCATAATACAAATTTAATGTATCTATTGTGATTACAAAATACAGAGCCATTTTACCAGTATGGAGACTGTTATAGTGCATAATATTTAAAAGCTTATACTTATAAAGAATTTGTGATAACCAATAATCTAAATGTATAATGCATTAAGATGACATTAAAATCAGATAACGGTATAAATTTCTTTCCTAGTATTAAAACACAGTAAGATTATTATTAGAAAGACATAAAAATAAATAAGAGAATAGAAAAAAGTAAACTAATGTATTGTATAAAAATGTCAAATATATTCTTTAAAGTTTTTTGATTTTTTAAAAAATGTTTGAATAAAGGAATAGAGTATTTTCTGACTTTAAATAAACCAAGGTTTTAAAAGATGATACAAATAGAAATAGTTTACAGAAAAACAATTGGTGGAAAAACGTTTAGTCTTTTTTCTTCTCGAAAATATTACAATACTGGTATTGTAGGAATAGAACATTTTCTTGAAAACCAACTTTATGTAAAGGATAGTCCAGTCAATGGAAAAAAGTAGGACGTTTAATCCATTTTATTCCATTTAAATGAAGCATAGCTTTGAAAGATGGTACAAATAAAAATATCTTGGAGAAAAGGAATCTCTGGAAAAACAATTATGGTAATATCTCTGGAAAATATGGAAGGAATAGAGTATTCTTTGGAAATTAGACAGTCTAAAAAGATGGTACAAATCGAAAAAACTTAAGGGAAAAGAATCAATGAAATCCTTTGAAGAACAATTGTTTCTGAGAATTAAAATAGCTTTATGGTCTTATAATATATATAATGACATAGAACTGAGTTATATTTTGACTTTTGATTGAAACTGTAGTTGAAGAGAGTGACAACAAATATTGATTTGTTTTTTGTACATCGTGATAAAGAAAGTCTGTGGTTACTGATTCTATAGAATGTTTACTTTCCATCAAAACTTCATGTTCCTTTACAATAACATTTTTAAAAGATAAAAAAACTTCTTAGCACAACCATCTTGTTGTTTTTTCAAGACAGCTGGAGGCAAATACAGTTCTTTTAATAATAAAATATGATCACATAATAGACAGCTCTAACATGCTACATTTCTTATCTTTTTATTCGATCAAATAAACTAAAGAAATTTTATCAATATCTTATTCTGGTAGTAAAGTCTGAGATTTTGGTATAAAGCTAAGAGAATTATTAATATAAAAGGCTATCAATAAGATAAAATTAAAATAATAATAGGAATATTTATTGATTTGCTTCAGACAATTTAGTTCGTCAATTTAAGATTTTATTAGGTTATATGTCGATCATAGGAAATCCAAGAAAATTGTTTGATAAGATTTATCCTGTTAATTAAGATACGATAATGTTATTACCGATATTCATATTCATGATTTAATTTCAATTTGGTGTGGTAAAACCCAATAACAGTAAATTATAGTTGCTATTTGCATAATGTATATCGTAAAGAAAGTCTGTTGCACACCGGGGATAACGGCTAAAGTAGAATTGTCTGCTAAATAATGATTGTCTCGTAAATAATCTCTTCCGTGTAGATAATTTTGATAATACATTTAGATTTTTTTACTAGATAGTAATAGTATCCACGCAACGTAAATCCCTAAATAGTCTTTTGGAAGACCTGAGTCGGTCTTCAATAGAACAGACTTCTTTCTTATCTTAGCTCCGCCTTCCACCGTTCATAATGAAATCCTTGTATATTGTTTGAACATAGATCATTTTGTATCACATACTTACTACCTACACATAATAGGTAAATATTTATATAACATAGATTATTCCTTTTCATAATTTACATTTTAAAAAAATTATTCCATTTACTTCATGCATTTAGATGCCTTTTTTTTTAGTGTGCATCATAATAACGTCTCACATTGTGTATATTTGTGTTTATGCATAAATGATTTTGAAATGATCAAAACAAACTATTTGCTTACTCTTTCTGTAAAACTATTCTGTAATTGTTGTAACAGCTTTATTATGAATTAAAGCCCCCAATCTTCATTGGAGTGATATTGTGAAATTGGAATCTCTATAAGGAATATCGGAACAAAAATGGACCAATTCCATTCTGTATTTTTAATGATATAATGCATTAAAACTTCTGCCTGATTCGGTATCCTCTACAGACAATATCATTTTGAATTTTCTTAATTAAATATGAAATGATCAATTTGAATACATTTAAAAGAGGTTTAAGTCGAGAAAAATTAGATTTTGTCTTAAAAATGCATATTCACATTCAGTGGCTTTCATAATTCTAGAATAATTAATGACTAATAGTATTAGTTTTTGATGTTAAACAGCTTTATTTGCAGACAGCTTTTTTATAAGAAGAAAACTCGGCACAATAATATTACACTTTGACCATAATGGTTTCGTAATCTCAATCATTTTCAATTCTTTGACTGCTTTCTCACTTATCAATATTAATTAAGTCATAAAACTTGTACAAAAATCATTCACATCTTAAATTGCCATAATAATGTAAAATTTACATTTGTATAAAAGCCATGACTGTGTTCTGTGACTATTTTCCTTAGCTATAAAATATTCTTGGAGAATAAATTAGTCAAGCGGATCCATTTCTCCTAGTTTTTATTATTTCAATGGGTGGTTAATTAAATATTTCTGAATGATATTTGGTTTTATCATCAAAAGGTGCATTATTGTATTTATTCTCGAAGAAATATGTTCTTAGTAATCCTCCCCTATTGGCTTCAATATTTGTTTTATTGTTGTATATTGAAAGACGTGGAAGTCTTTCAGATTATGTTGGGTATGTATATTGTAACATCATGACTATACATGTACCCTTACCTCCTTGTATATTTCTGTATATTTTATGCATATTATGTATTATATGTACATTGAATGATTATGGATGTATATTTATTATGTTGATTTTATGTTGTACGTAGCCATATAGTGCTTACAATTTGTTTGCCGGCATTTTAAACAGTAATATTAAATGTATTATTCATGTTCTATATGATTGAATAATTGAATAATAGATAATATAATGTATGTTTATGAAATTATTAAGTGCAATATAAAAAACAGTATCCAAACTAATCTAATCATACATATATTTGTTCTCAGAATGGATTTGGGCATTCTTTGTAATCCATCAGAACAAGAGGCCTATTATAATGTAGTTCTTGGTGTAGCTTTAAATGTCAGTTTCTTGAGCATCAAAATATTTATCTTTATTGTCATCAGCATAAATGTGTCAAAATATTTGGAGGTTTACTTCTCAGGATATATTTGCATAATGATTTTAGTGTTAATTGCTGATTAAATGCTCTGTATTGAGTATTTAGTTTCTTCAACTAATATTTTATCTTTTACTAAATACTAACTTTTCGCTGCATTAAGGTACAATTAAAAAAATGCATTAATGTACATTACACTTTTGAAGAATTTTGTTTGTGCAAAGCCAATTATCAAGTATAATTTGTATTAATTACTTGGTTTGAAAAGTCAGTGCTGTAAAATCATTATACAGGCCTTATTTATATATATTAAAGAGGAAAAAAGGGATTTAATGCATAAACTTAATATAGTAAATTGGACAAAACTTAAGGTTGCTTTGAGAAGTATATACTTACAAGTGTTGGATATACACATCTAATATATGATTGGTTTAAAGTTCTAGGGTGAGATATGAAGTAATATATTCATGTTGCACAATGGTGTCACCCTGAGTATTGGATCAATATGTTACACAATGTTTTACTCTATACCTGTAGAAAACTTAAAATACAGAAACCCAATACCACATGTGAATTTCTATGAAATAATCACGCAAGTTCAATTTCTACCGTCTTGTACAATTGGCATGTTGCCTGTACACCAGCAGATAATGTCACATCTGCATTTTAGAGTCAATAAATTGACTTTCATTTGTTCTTTATTCCATTCAAAAAAACCTGTTTACCCTTGGTTTAATGGTTGATAGGGAGACATTAAGTAATTTGATACTGCATGAGGTCGTATACCTGAGTGTTGGATCAATATATTAGGAAATATCTCGCTGTAGATTTAAACAACATTAAATTCAGACAGGCTACACTGTTCTGCATGTGCATTTCAATGAAATTGTCATGGAGTCAAAATATTTTATCTAGTATAAATATATTTTTATCTAGTATAAATAATGGTATGACTACGCCAACATAAATGAATGACACTACATGTGTATTTTAAGGTTGGATATTGACACAACCAAGCTTTATTTAAATGATTCTAATCCTATTCTTAAAACTGTAATGATATATAATGTTGAATGTCTGTGATTCTATGTATTAATTATTTATCTAAGTGCATGTGTTATGTTACTAGTTTGTAGTACTGTTATGTTTTGTTATTATCAGTTGTGTTTAATTTGCTGCGTTGAGAGATTGGTTGTAGGTGGAATGAAAGTGGATATGGATGCTATTATTAATTAAATGTGCAGTCATAGTCTCGGGCAAACTATTTCAATAAAATTGACATTTCAATGACACAAAACATATTTTCTTATTGTTTTTTTGCTTTTTTAAAAGGATTTTCCGCTTTTCTCTACTCCATTTTGGTGCAGAAAAGTAGCCAATTTCATTTATTCTCTTATGTTTGGATTCAATATGTACATAGTCCTGTCATGAATTTTTTGTCTTTGTTGTTTGAGGTAGGGTCTCTAGTCTTTTGTATGGAAAGAAAACAAATATCCACCCATGTGCACATGGGCATTGCACGTCAAGAATCTGTGACTTTGTAGTGACACTGTCTAAGAAATGACAAATTTTGCCAATTATATGTTTTTTGATAACCATATATATTATTTTCAAGTACTGTATGTTTGCATCCCTATCAACCTCGACCTACCAACATGCCTGGAAATATTTATTTGCCCGATTAGTTATGGTTATTAAAAAGAGTATTCTCCCTTTTTATAAATTATGTGTATCAGGGGAAATGACTCTTGTTTGCCGAGTTAAACCTCTTGGAGAGAGAGAAAATGGGTTTAACGTCCACGCAACACAAACTAGTACATTTCGGGAATATGGTTTCATATTATTTCAATTATTAGCTTTTGGACAGGGGTCTTTAGCACTCTGAGGACCCGAAACCCCAGACTTAAAACCATGTCGAACTTGATCAATAACAGACTTTTATGATCTAAAGCGCACATCTTATCCCGTTCAGTCCCCACTTAAACCACATTGATTTAGAAGTTAAACATACTGAATTGGGTTGATCTTATTTATGACCGGTACGTACATCAAGTAGTGGTAGGCTATACTGCCACTGGTATAGCAGTTAGTGATGGGGCAAGCAGTATACAGGCATATCAATCATTGATGGGGCAAGCAGTATAAGCCTACAGTTATACCAATCATTGATGGGGCAAGCAGAAAACAGGGGTTTTTTTGTTTTGAAAGATTATGTTGAAGTTGGCTTAATTACTAATTTTTAGTTTCACTATAAGCTTACTGTGTCAACAAGTGAAACAAAAAATAGGTTGCCAGGCAACGAAACATACGCCCACACAGCAGCCAAATCGTCCGGGCAGTCAACAAGAGTTGTTGCATTTTAAGTAATCATCAGAAAATCATAACTCACCCATAACTACGGTGTAACTGTGATATAATCAAACGTTTTTTTAAATCAGATAATAATTGTGACCTCCATAGGGACCATACGCTAAAAAGGGCGATTTTTCGTACAATCAGGGGCCATGATTCAGGAAGTTACGATCCGATATGGGCAAATATGCAATGGAATCAAGATCATTAGGTTATAAACAGGTATTTCAAGTTTCATCAAAATCAGTTCAAAATTGTGACCTCTATAGGGTCCACAACCTTGATATGACATATTTTTACACATTCGCGTACAGACGGCGGCCATTTTATGCGTCAACTCTGGTCCGATTTTCACAAAATTCAAATTCTCTCTTCATTACCATGAAACCGTGATATAATCAAACGTTTTTTTAAATCGGATAATAATTTTGAACTCCAGAGGGACCACAAGCTAACAAAAGCAATTTTTCGGACAATCAGGGGACATAATTCAGGAAGTTATGATTCGATGGGCGTAAATATCAAAAGGAACCAAGATCTTTGGGTTATAAACATGCATGTCACGTTTCATCAAAATCGGTTCAAAATTGTGACATCTATAAGGTCCACAACCTTGATATAACATATTTTCACACCATTCGCGTACAAACGGCGGCCATTTTGTCCGTCAATTTTGGTCTGATTTTCACGAAATTCGAACTCAACCTTCATAACCATGGAACGGTGATATAATCAAACGTTTTTTTTAAATCGGAGAACAATTTTGACCTCCAGAGGAACCACAAGCTAAAAAGGGCGATTTTTTGGACAATCAAGGGTCATAATTCAGGAAGTTACGATCCGATCGACGCAAATATCGAAAGGAACCAAGATCTTTGGGTTATAAACATACATGTCAATTTTAATCAAAATCGGTTCAAAATTGTGACCTCTATAAGGTCCACAACCTTGATATAACATATTTTCACACAATTCGCGTACAAACGGCGGCCATTTTGTCCGTCAATTTTGGTCCGATTTTCACGAAATTCGAACTCAACCTTCATAACCATGGAATGGTGATATAATCAAACGGTTTTTTTAAATCGGATAACAATTTTGACCTCCAGAGGGACCACAAGCTAAAAAGGGCGATTTTTCGGACAATCAGGGGCCATAATAATCAAACGTTTTTTTAAATCGGATAACAATTTTGACCTCCAGAGGGACCACAAGCTAAAAAGGGCGATTTTTCGGACAATCAGGGGCCATAATTCAGGAAGTTAGGATCCGATGCGCGCAAATATCGAAAGGAACCAAAATCTTTGGGATATAAACATACATGTCAAGTTTCATCAAAATCGGTTCAAAATTGTGACCTCTATAAGGTCCACAACCTTGATATAACATATTTTCACACTATTCGCGTACAAACGGCGGCCATTTTGTCCGTCAATTTTGGTCCGATTTTCACGAAATTCGAACTCAACCTTCATAACCATGGGACGGTGATATAATCAAACGGTTTTTTAAATCGGATAACAATTTTGACCTCCAGAGGGACCACAAGCTAAAAAGTGCGATTTTTCGGACAATCAGGGGCCATAATTCAGGAAGTTACAATCCGATTGGCGCAAATATCGAAAGGGACCAAGATCTTTGGGTTATAAACATGCATTTAAAGTTTCATCCAAATCGGTTCAAAATTGTGACCTCTACACTGTTCACAAGCTAAAAAACGTGATTTTTCGTACAATCAGGGGCCATAACCCATGAAGTTGCGGTCCGATACATGCCAATATCGAAAGGAACCGAGATCTTAGGGTGATAAACCTATATTTTAAGTTTCATTGAAATCGGATAAAAATTGTGACCTGTAGACTGTTCACAAACAATTGTGGATGGACGGACGTCCGGACGGACGTACGGACGGACGGACGAACAGGGGCGACGACAATATACGTCCACATGAAAATGTGGGCGTATAAAAAATAGGTGTTTCAGTGAAAAGGTGCTGACTTATTAATCAGCAGATCTCATTATTGGCCAAGTAAGTTCCCCCCAGGATTTGCCAGCGGTTTCTCCTTATCATTGGTGAAGGATGAAGGAAATGGCAAGGCTCAAGTACCAAAAACTGAGGTCCTGTGTACCTGTTTGAGTGCAAGTAAAAGAATATATGAAAACGCTGCTGTTTAGTTCAAATTTCCCCCCATACCATGTATGTCTCTCTTCAGTTGGTGCGGAAGGAGGGATGAAAAAGGGTTTACTGTCCACTCAGACTAAACTAGATCATTTTGGGACTAACATATGGTTCAAATTTATTTCAATAACTTGCTCGTTTATAGGGATCATTAGCAGTGGGAGGAAATCAGAGGACCCGGAGAAAACCCACGAGGTTGGACAGGCGACCCTACTCCTTGATTCAATAACAGACCTTGTGATTTCTGGCACACGTCACACCACTGGACCACCCAGCCCTCCAGAAAAGTAGGACATTATAAACCCCATTTCAGTTTATTATTGGGTTATATCATGTATAAGGTCAATGGTTATATCTCAACACTAGCTTGTTCTATTGATGAAATAGTTTCAACAAAAAACAGGTTGTCATCCGGAATAACAATTCAACATAGAAAATTCAATGAAATCAACAACTTTTGACTCAAATAAAACTGGTTCATTAGTGGTTAAAGAGTTCAGCAAACATTTATGCTACATGAATGGATGGAAAGAGAGAGAAATGGGGTTTAATGTCCACTCGACACAAACTAGGTCATTTTGGGACTAACATATATGGTTTAATTTTATTTCAATAATTCAATTGCGCTTAGGGGTCTTTAGCAGTGGGAGGAAACCAGAGGACCGGCGACCCTACTCCTTGTCACGTACAACCAGGAATTTGAAACCACGTCAGTTGACTCAAGTGCTAACCATTCAGCTACCCCCCCCCCACCACATGACTGGATAACCATTTCTGTATAGTAGATGAAGTTGTAGCTAATGGTGATAATGGTGATTATCAAGTCACTCATACAATTGAATGGAATTCCTTAAGACTTATTAACAGTTACGTAACACAAAATCAGGCAACCATATCCCAATGACTTAATATTTTCATTTGAAATTGTGAGACAATGCAAATAGGTATATTACATACTTCAACACACTTTTATTTACTCTGTTCTGTAAAATCTTAGACAGTCCCTTTAAATATGGATGTATAAAAACAACATTCCTTAAAGTAACGATGAGGTACTTGAAGTTTTCAAAAAATATAAAATTCTCATGGCTTAATCCATGAACATATGTACGCAGATTGATTATTGAATGTTTAATTAAGAAACAAAATGCCAAAGGTAGATTATCTCCAAGCTTGGATTAAATTAGATTTTTAAAAAAGGCCATCAATGTGGTTCACAGAAAATAAAGATGGCAGCCATTTTGTAAATACTGAACAGAATTGAGTCATTTTTGGACAGATATTCTTATTAAAGATTCAAGTTTCACACCATTTTATAAGCGCTATGCTGAGTAACATAAACAATTTGCGCAAATATATTTCTAAACGGTAAAATATCTTTAGCAAAAACTGTTCAACAATATAATGGAGCTATTTCTTCACATTTTTGACTTGCATCATGAAACTACCCACTTCTAGCCACGAATACCCTGTGAAATCTTGGACTACTCTTATCACTTGCAATTAATGATAATTTCATGCCACGTCTGCATGCACATGAAGTAATGTTTGTCCAACCTCTGATAAGTGCATGTACTCAAAACAACATGACAAAAATATAAAAAACAAAAAGTTTTGCCACAATATTTTTATTGTCATATTTTTCTACTTCAAATATAATCGCAAATAAATAATATGTGATTATACATAACAGATTGTAATTCCTCCTATTTTATGTGACCCTTTTAATATAACAATTCATATACTTAGTAATATATAGTCAAATGAATAATATAATAATGATTTATGTGCACATCGAAATATGAACAAAAATGCATTCACAACTTGATTGACAACCATGTAATTTATATAAAGGACAAGTAATATAAACTTTCAATTTGCCAACACTAGTAATATAAACTTTCAATTTGCCGACACTAGTAATATAACCTTTCAATTTCCCAACGCAAGTAATATAAACATTCAATTAGCCGACACAAGTAATATAAACTTTCAAATTGCCGACACAAGTAATATAAATTTTCAATTTGCTGACAAAATTGCCATAAATTTATACCATAGAGCAAAGATTTAGCATTTTAATAATAAGTAGCTTTAAGCCTTTAAGTGTGCATTATCACAACCGTGTGAAATACTTGTCAACACATCTGTGAAGGTCATGTATAACTAGTGATGTTTTAATACAACCAGAGATAAAACTCCACATAAACAAGTCTCGTATGTAACTTAAAATTCCTACAGATTTTCACAGAATGAAACCTTGATTTAATTTTGGTCATCAACTTAAACCAATGACAAATACACCAGATTTAAGTCGCTGAGATTTTACGCAGATTACCAAGGTTAAATGATATTGTTTTTGGCACGTTTTTATGTGGGATAGCAAGAATAAATCGGCTTAGGGGCACAATGTACTAAATTTATTGCTGGTCACCTATACAGTGCTAATGTTTACTTTGTCAATATTGATCTGTACATTCTTCTTTGATACAGACACATTACTTCATTATCCAGTATTTTTTCATCTTTATCCAGTATAGAATTTTACATCATATTATATCAGGGCAGCTCATATATATTCTGGAATGTTGAATTTATCTATTTTTGATATTAATATTTATATAACTGACAGGTCAATATTGTATTTGACTACAAAAATTTAACATGAGTATATCATCAATTCTGGGGGATAACAAATCTATATATGTACATATAAAAATAGCCCAGTATATAAATTATTTCATCATCAAAAATTTATAATCATTATTCGAAGTCTTTCTTCTTTATTTAAAGTTATATCAAATTTCATCTATCCAAAACTTAGTTTCCTAATGTATAGGCCTATGATTAGAGTATGGCAATAAGTTTTTGATTTGATTGATCTAACTAATAACTTCATTTCACTTGATCATAATAAATCCAAACATTGATAATACTGGTTTAAATCAGATTATTTCTTCAAGCTGCTGATCGTCAATTTGCATATTTCAGATAATATCAAACTTTTCACCCTTAATCTCTGCTATAATTTACTGCAATTGATTAATTAAAGGATAATATTGGTGTCAGTCATTATCACATGTGATGGAACTTGTTAAACATGTTCCAAAGTATTTAAAATCCTTCAAATGACGATCAACAGCTTTAACCATGAATCTTTAAAAATCAGTTTAGACAACACACATGTACATTTACAAAAATAAAGAAAATATACATTATTACATATGTTGAACAATAAAATGATATAAACATTTAATATAAAAAAATATTTCATAGTACTTACATATGCCGATTGTATAGATATATACACAATTACAAAAAACACTACCGAAAATCTATTTTCTTCTTAAAAAAATTAATATACATTTGTCATCTTTAACTAAGAGAGAATGCCCAGATATCTAAATCTTTATGCAAATAAACCCACATATAGTCTGTAGAGCTAAATATCAGTTTTATTTGACTGTTTCACGTGTAACAGACGGTAGTATCAAGTATGATAAAGACCAGAGAGCGCCATCTTCGCTAGCCAAGGGTTACGATTTGCTTCTCTTCCCCCATATATGTAGTCTTCTGATTGGATACAGCTACTGATAGCTGTAACCAATGAAATCTTGAACCGCGAATCTTCAAAATGTGTTTGAGATCTGCCAAAGTTGAAGAAAAGCGAATTGTAACCCTTGGCTAGCAAAGATGGGAGAACACATGTGAAATTACAACCGGTATTAACTCAATAGCACAGATTTCGGTCCCATATGGTAGTACAAAAGTTACTAATTGATATGCTCTAAATGGAAAGTTTTAATTTTAACTGAAAAATATATCAGTAGTAAAATGAATTATTAAAATTATATTAATGAGTCTTAAGCTTACACTATTTATGTGTGTTTTGCAATTTCAGTGAAGCTACTGGCAAGAATAACTAGATGTTAACTGAAAATCAGCAAAAGTACAATAATAGAAACAGTCGAATATTTTTTTGATAAAAGACTTTGAAGTAGATATATACATGATGTAGGTTAGTATTACATGTAATATTTGATTATTACAATAAGTAGACATACAGCAATAATACATTAAATATAAAGTAATTAAATACTAATATCAGTACACAAAACAAACCAACAGCACAAAAGCCATCAAGATACGATTTATATACAAAACTTCATAATAATAGTACGTGTTTAAAAAGGTAACAATTTAGTTATAAATAATTATTTAAAGATATAACAAATCCCAACTTCAAAGAACATCATGTCTAAAAACTTTTCTATGTATTCATAAGTATAATACATTAACTCAGGTTTGGTGGTTGCCAAAATTAAGGATGCATTATGTATGATTTATTTAAAGAGCTGCAGTTTTTAAATAAACATGGAATAATGAATGCATTGAAAAATTTCAGTCAAATAACTTTATTCTTGGCCAAGTTTTTATTGTTAAAGCTCTTAAATGTAGCATCAATTGTCAGGTACCGTTGTCATAATGATACACAATGTCTTGATTTTAAACCATTTTAATGTCGATAATATAACAGACATTGTCTAATCCACTCAATATCTCAGCCATCTGATCGTCTCAATTAATTTATATAACATTGATCAGAAAAACGCCCTGCTATAAGCAAATTTATCTCTTGCATCATGCATCTTTAAATATTCCTTGTTATTATGACTATTTAGTGCCTTGACTACTATGATTATCATGACATGATGAGTCGGTCATGACTAACCAGCGTTGTATTTATATAAATGTGGAAGACAGGGTGAACTATCACATTTATTATACTGCATAAATTATTATCAATGAGTATAAATTTCACTAGGTTATACCCTGGTTAAATACTGACTGTTTCTTATATAATTTGAATAATCTGAAAACAATTTCAAGGGCTGTATAATAAACTTGCTGTTTATGGCTTATTAACAATTATTAAATATCCTGCTATCACTAAAACATAATGAGGATTGCTAGATATATACATTACAAATTACAAATTTAAATGAAAAATGTGATTTTCAAAAATGAAAAATGTGATTGAAAAATGTGATTTTCAAAAATGAAAAATGTGATTTTCAAAAAATGCAAAACATCACTGAAAAGTGATTCTGATAAAAACATTATAAAATGGAGGGAAAACCGTTTCAAAATAATACATACATGTACTTGTGATAGACGCCTTAAAAACGGACAATTTCAAGTTTGAGATCTTCAAACGATTAAATTATGTTGAATTGAATATCAAACATATTAAATCTACATCATATTACGACCTATAAAAAACAGGTAATATTATTATTAATATCAATATAATACATGTACATGTACTTCAGATCTGATTCAACGTATTTAAATGCTAACAATCTAAGTTTTACAAATGATAGATATTCTATTTTGATAGAAAGCTTTTGATTTGAGCTGGGTATGGAATTATGTTAACAACACTTTGAATTGGTGTGAATTAAAAATAGAAAACAAAAATTCATTGAAAATGATTTAAAATAATAAAGTAACAACCTAAGAATATCCCCACAGAATAATATGGTTTATGTGACTATACAATATTTTAAAATAATAAAAAATGTCTTTCAGCTGTATTACAAATAGTACAATAAATGGCTGCTCTAGGGGTTTCAATAATTTTGGAATTAGATCACATGTAACCACTCATATACAGATATCTGGCAATGTACTATGTAAGACTAATTATAATTTTACAGTTTATATAGATATACCATGTTCTCGTTACAACTGTGTGGAACATATTACAGTCTAATAACAAACTGTGACTTTAGATGTGCACATCCAGTGATAAATATAACCTTGTAGAGTGAAACTCTCAAACCAACTCTCATCCTCATGACGATGTGAAGATGAACATTCATTAGCGTTTAGAAACTGCACCCTAATGGCAATCCTGACAGATTCAATGAATAAAGTGAAATTATCCACAAGAGATTCATCTATTTAAAAAAGGGAGGGTTTTTTTCGTAAATAAGCTAGTTTTTTTCTTACAGTACTTAAATAAGCTAGTTCTTCTAACTTAAATGAGCTAGTTTTTCTTACTCAAATAAACTAGTTTTACTTACTTAAATAAGCTAGTTTTTCTTACTTGAATAAAATAAGCTAGTTTTTCACTTATAAAACTGAAGAATATTAGTAGATAGTTCATTTAGAAGTTAGTTATGGACTAGTTTCTATTTAGTAATTGATATGACGTTTTTCTATCACAAACAACACAAATATAATATTAATGAAGTGAATGTACAAAGTCTACTATTTTACAAAACATCTAAGTTTCTAAGTAAAAGGTACAAAAGAAACTAAGAGAATTTTTATGCAAATAATAGTATAATACATTCAGTGACAGATATGTCGCAATATCTCATCCAGATACTCAGATGTTAGGTGGTGTGACGTCATAGTCATATTTTCGCAAATTGCCTGGCTTCATAAATTGTAATTTTTGACATGATAATTTATAATAGATACAGAATCAAATAAACCATGTATTTGACTTGTATCATAAATAACACATAACGTTTATAGACAACTAACTACCTATATCAATCAATATAAACAGAAAATATTTACACTGTTTCTAAGGCATCAGGACAATGCTGGATAACCTTAGCTATAAGTCGATCAATGTAGCCTTTCATATCAGCATTCTCATTCTTTAATGCTGAAAATATAAAAATCATTAAATTAAAAGTTTGACAATGAACTGAAAACAGGTACAGAGGACTGAATACTACGGCATTCTGTGAAATCTGTCATATTTTCATGTCCCGATTTATTTCCTTATTACTTCAACCAAAAAAGTATTGAGTAGTCCAGATTCTAGATATTCCAAATTACGACATCAATCAGCTGTCCAGTGATACAAATTGAGTTCCATTGTGTGAGCATAAAACTTGTCAGTCTTTGTTCATTACCTTGATAATTTCATAATCTATTGTAAGAGAGCGCTTGGTATTTAATTTGATTTTTTCACGTCAATACAGCGACATTAAATTGTCAAAGACAGTCACTATTGCCAGGATGCTCACATATTTCAACAGAGGAATTCCCAATGTGGATTATGTACATGTAACCTTGTTAAACAAATCTAGTGATTACTTCTGAATGGCTCAATTTTATTGTTGCTGCAACTATCTTTAATTATCAATATCATTTACTTTTCAAATAAAAAAACAGAGGTAATTTAACGTACTTTGATTTTCATTATACAAACGTATAACTTCAGCTTGCAGTTCTTTCTTTGTTATACCTGAAAAAACCCCCCAACAATTAATCAATTTATCAAATTATATTACGTGTACAAGACTTATTTTGTTATAGACTTTCGATTTCAACATCAGCTGTTTTGAGTAACTAGAATTAGAGTATGAGGAATGTTATTTTTGAAAACAAGATTCTTTCATTTACCTATTTGAATGTACAAACTGGGCACAAATAAATGTATCTGGCTGTGAGACAAAATATGTGTTGAAAATTGTAGATGTTAGTAAAAGAAGTATTATGGTATACAAACTATACATTATTGGGTTCCAAGGCGCGACCAAGACTAAAGCAATGTAAGATCTACTTCCTCTAGGCCTTGATAATTAACTAGTCTCCTGAACGATGTTTACTTTAAAATTATAACCTTTTGAGAATAGCAGCCCGGTATTTTTTGTATTATATTTATATTTATAACCCAAGAAATAGAAACCAAAACTTTGCTTGAGACTTATATAAAAATTTCAAACTGGTGTGGCCTTAAAACTAGTGACATGAAACACAGACAAGCCAATAATCTACTGTAAAAGTAGAAGAACTTACAATTAAAGGCTTAGTTATGGCAATGGTAATTGACAATATGAACTGTTGGCGGAGTTATGGTTACTTCTTTTTGATACCACAAACATTCATAACTTGGCTCAGAATAAAGTAATTTTCAATATACTCTTTTTTCATTATCTAATTTTTAACTAATAAATGAAGAATGGCAAGTTCTTTATCTAAATCTTACACAGCAAATTACAATTAGAATAAAATAAAGACCTAACTTGAATTAAATTGATGCTTTTTAAGAGAAGAGGAAGCAGAATTTGTTATTAATGTATTACTTACTATGTCTATCAACATCTTCTCGTGATAAACCTTCTTGTTCAGCTACTATAGATTCACTAGCTCTTCTTACATGTTTCATAAAATTCTTCTTATATCTTCCTTCTATACCTTCATTACTCTGTACTCGACCTAATGATTTAGTTTTTGGATCAGGTAACTAAAAATATTACAAATTATATTGTTGTAAAACATATTCTATCATCGTATCACATATTTACATGTATATTAAACAATAAAACATAACATCGATAAACGGAAAATTAGACAGATGGCTTGCCAGGCAATTCAACATTGGCTGACCTGCAGTTTCAGCATTGCAAAGATACCATTTTAGGGATCAATATATCAAACTTCCAAACAATATACATGTACAATCAATATGTGAGTATAAAAACATGAAATAAAAACGATTTGTACGTATTCCCCACCTTGAAATAAACTTCTCTGAAATAAATTCATAACATATGATTTGTTTTCTACATGTTCTCTTTCAAGATTTAATTGATGGATAAACTAAGTTTCCACAAATATGAGGCAGTGCTGTTTCATTTTATCCAGGTTGGGATATATTTAACCTGATCTATTCTCTATCCTCTCTTTCCTATTCAAACACTTGATGTAAATACGTCTTCGTTTAATACAATTTCAACTAAAACCTTTTACATTGCTGATATGCGATAAATAAATCCCCAAGGTACCTGTATATATATATATTATGTACTTGCATAAAGCATCCCACATTTTTTTTTTCAAATATGATAACATCACATATGTAAAAGCTTTCATCATATAAGCATGACAATGCCTTACATAAACAAATAAAAAGCATACGATAACATGTCTCTGTTCAAATTATTAATTCCAAACTTTGTAGTTTTACCATGTTTTATATAACGTACAGTAATTATGTTCGACGTTAAATTTTGTTTGACAAGTTAAAAGTTAGCTGGGTTGATTTTAATCACATGCAAACAAATTTCACTCTAAACCAATTAGTAAAATAAACATGACATTGATTTTTTAGGTCTAGAGAGAAAAAAGATGGATAAAATTAAATCTTCATAAAACACAACACAAGGTATATATGGTCACATTTTCAAGGATTGAAAAATTAAAGTCTTGGCATCACGTCTTCACCTTTCATGCACCTGTTTTCAGTATCATATGACTAATAGAGGTGGAATATTGATAACCATAGGTTTGGTTATTCTCGTTCCCACAGAGGGTTCTCCCCCTTCAGTATTTATAATAGAGTGATGACTGTACAGAGCAGTGGACGGTTACGGCTGGCTCCAATATGCATTTACTTGATTTGATATTTGTTGGGTTTTTTTGCAATGTCTATTTTCTGTCTTGTCTGCATGTTTATCCTGTAGATTTTTGTTTTGTGTGTAGTGCAGCCCTCCTGCAATTACTATTTATTACAATCAACTTTGTATACTTTTTTGAAATTTAACTTTATATAACAACACCCCTTTAAATTAGTGGACCGGAAACTAATGTCAAATGTTAATTTGAAATAACTTCACTAATTCTGTTTCAAAACCAATAAAAATAGAAAATTCTTACTACCACAAAATGTTATGTTTTATAACTAATGTAGAAAATATGTAAAATATGAATAAAGTTATCTAGACCAAGAGGTCAGTGGTCATTAACACCATTAATTAGGGTAATTAGGATAAAAAAAAATGTTAGACATGACAAACATAATAGAAATGTTTCATCTTCCACGACCAAACCCACACATAGTTTACATATTACACATACTGTCATATTCATAGGACAATATGTACACAATTACACATTTAACATTACATACAAATATACCACATTACATACATGTATAACATGTAGTTCTCTAGCACTAAGTCAAGTAGCAACATAACAAAGTTCTTATTTCGGAAAATTCTACCAGTCAATGACTAGATAACGTTTGAAAATGTCTCACTGAGAAACTGAACAGTCAGTTCCTTTGCATTTCCCAAAATTTAAACATTCACCTAATATTTAGTGGTCTTTAATGATAAAGCTGCTGATGGTCATTCACATTTTTCGGTAAAATTTACTCAATTTATCAATTAACATCTGATTAAGAAAACAAAACAATATTATCTTTCAGCTTAGAATTAATTGGTTTAAACCGAGGTATGTGAAAAGGTTTTACACAACACCTATAGGTGGCTGTGGTTTGTTTTTATTGACCTTAGAGAATTCTGAATATCATGAAATGGAACCAGTTTTGGACCAAAAATCCATTTGGAGTTTTATCTTTGACAATACCGTAGTTTGCAAGGGATTAAAACTCTCCCTTATAACTATCATAAGCTTTAAATACTGTTCTCAAAAGCAAGAATTAATTCTAAAAAAACGTTCAATTTAATACAACTGATCCTTAAATTTGAATGTTAAAACTGATTGGCATAATTTGCTAAATAAGAACTCTGCAACGTATATATAGGAAAAGCAACTAAAATCTAAAAAGAAGAAGGGAGAAAGAGGAGCATGTGCTGTAAAATAATTAATAAATCAGATATTGTATATACCATGCGTTTTTTCACTAACGACCACCGGGATACTTCACTCGTTTCACTTATCTGCTAAATTCAAATAATTCTACAGAAATTCAACATGTTCACAATAACATAAAATAACTCATTAAAAAAAATTCAGTCTGTCATTGGGATAATACATCATACTAATTAATGATGTTCTTATCAATGGGTGTCACTTCACTCTGTATGACTCACTATTTCTACCGTAGGAGTATACATATCTCTACATAATTTCTACTTAAAAGCATACCTCAAAGAATCTTTTGACCATGAAATAAAACACAATCTACTTATTATATACAATCAAGCCCAGGAATAAGGCACCTGTCAAAGAAATTGTCAGGGATGCCAGGAACAATTCTGTTTGACACAGAATAGATCTTCTTTTTTAGACTTATTTTGTTAAAGATGCACTATGTAAGAGCTAAATCTGTCTATTTAAATGTTGTATAAACTATTATTTAGACATTTATTCACATGACAAGCCCATAATCTACTCTCTAGATCATCAGATGGCAGAGATCTAAATGGATTAGAATTTCCAGGGGATTGAAAAAATTAATGAAAAATCGATAATAGAGTTTTAGTCTCATTTGTCCAGTTTTGTGGAATGCTAATAAACGATCTATGCTACATCTTTCAAAAATAATAACTTCACTCTGAATAAAGTAATTTGAAAGAAATTTTCGAAATATTCATAACTATTATATCAAGAACAGACAGCTCTTTATCTAAATCTTACATAATGCATCTTTAATACATGTCAGGTACATGTACAAACTTCAGATACTAGTTCACAGTTGCCTTACATTTTATCGACTACAATCAAAATCCTTATTTCCTTGGACCCCACTTAAAGAAAACAGACTGAATTTTACTTTGATGAATTATAACACATCTATAAAAAAATCTAAAGGAGGATACGATTTTAGACAAACATTATATAAACTAAACATGCTAAATTACAAACAAATAGATTGTGCCTTAGGAAAAATAATATTTGTACATTAAGGTGCATTTGTGTAGAAAATATTTAAATATAATTGTAAAGTGCTAAAGGTTTCAGGTGATATAATCAACTCAATGAGTCATTAATATTTACCTCCAGTTTATGTTGGTTTGAAGGTGTTCTCGGTGGACATGGACTAGGAGGAACAGAATTGATATTATTTTTCTCAGGTGTAGCAGATAAAAAAATTTCATCATCTCCAGCAACTGATGTGTTCCGACTGTCAACTCCAGTACTAGCGTCGTCATTGTTTTCCGATGAGGAATCTGATATTTTCATTATAACTGGTACAGGTGCACTATTTTTAGATGAAGAATCAACAAACGTGAAAAAGTTTTTGACCACCGTTTGGCCACCAGACACTGTTTCGTACCATATATCACCCTTTCCTGCCTCCCATTCCTTCGTCGTACAGACAATACAATTAGAAGATTCATACTCCACTGTGTCTAATATATCACTACCACATAACATTAACTCAACGATATCTGATTTACCTAATCCTAAATTACGTCCTTCTAATATAATTCTCGTACCCCCCTTCACCGTGCCGATATTTGGAATGACGTTTGTGATAACTGGAGTTTGAGCCATATCATCCAGATTATTAGTGCTGCGAAATTTTGCTGCGAATTTTGAAAATGGTTTATTACTTGAATGATCGTGATCTTCATCGTCATCATTTTTTTCATCACTCGATTTAGAAAAATTAAATATATTGTGAATTGAACGGGAGAGTTTTTTATTAAATGTTGCCAGTGAGCTGCGATTTTCACGTTTATTTGAGTCTTTACCGTTGCTAATGGGTGATGGTGTCAGATTACCCTTTAAGCGCGCGAAACCTGTTAGATGGGCTCCGCCTCCTCCCGATCTCATGGGTGTACTACTTTTAATGATGGGTGTTGATGTTGCTGGCCTATATTTCGATACGTAACACTGATATATTAAATCACCTTTCGGGTTCATACATTTTTTATGTGGTTTAAGGCCGATCTTTTTAACTTGTCCCTTTATGCTTTGTAAAGATAAGGCCGGAATAACAACTTGTCCAAGGACATCATCTTTTTCCATAACGGTAAAAAAAACATGATCTGTGGCATGACCAACATGGCTGAAAATAATAAAGTGGGAGTTAAGCGCAAAATCTCAATTATCTGATAATTTTACCAACTCCCCGCAAAATACATGTACGAAATAGACACAATAGATTTTTGACCAACATGGCTGAAAATAATAAAGTGAGATTTAAGCTGAAAACCTCCAATTATTTGATGTTTATTTTATCAAAAAAACAAATACATGTACGAACAGACACAATAGATCTGTTCCATTACCAACATGGCTTAAAATAATAAAGTGGGATTTATGAGGAAAATCTCCAATTTGATATTAATTTCATCAAAAAACCCCAACAAATACAACATTATGAAATAGACAAATAGATCTACCCTATTCTATTCATTGGATGTTTTCCTTATCTTAAAGAATAGTTGCATAATTTGTTTTATAGATCATTTCCTTGCTAAATGACACAGGCCGCCATTTAAATTACTTCTCATAAAGAATAGTTGCATGATTGTTTTGTAGATCATTTCCTTGCTAAATGACATAGGCCGCCATTTAAATTACTTGTACATGTATCTTACTATATCTACATCCTCCTACAATTAATTACAATTAACCCTAAAAGGTTATCATTGTAATATTTACATGGTTATCAGTGTCTCTTTAAGTAGGTGGTTCAGTACAACCGGTCTTGTTTTTCGTGTCAACAATTACCTACATGTGCATTTTGTTTATTTAAGAGAAACTGACACTTTCATGAAAGAAAAACATCAACTATCTGGGACAGGCATACACGACACCTGTAAAACCTTTACTCATATGTAAATGCCATGAATGAAAAAATGGTAGGTTGCGTGACAGAACATAATCAACTTTCCATCAAATAAACATTTTAATTGGCCTATGCAGTTTAAGCCTTTTAAAAGCTAATATCAAACTTCATAACAATGTTCAGTGTTAATGTATCCTAGTTTGAAAATGTTAAAAATGCTGAAATATTCTATGCATATGTATATATACATCTCTTATGAATTTGTTATGTACGGAACCTAATATAATGTAAACATTAGAAGACTGTCATAAAGCCTTTAAAAAAACATTAAAGACTTATTACAATATTACATACGTTTAAACGAAGACTTATAAAGTCTTAAATTGAAGACTATTCCCATATTACATATGATGTGAAAGTGATTCAAGTTCAATCACATTTCATATCAACAGAAATATATAAACCAGTTAGGACTAAAGATTTAGGTTTGGTTTGGTCTGTAACTTTAAAATGGTATACTTACATGGCGCTCTCTTCATTCCAGTCAGGTGATCCAGTAGGATCTTTCACTACTGCTGTACGGAATTTCTTAGTACCAACACCAAATATTACAGAATACTTGTGTCTTCCTGTAATCATACATCAAATATTTCCTTAAACATGGGTTGCCAGCCAACTTAACATGCAGTTACCAGCAGTTATCTAACACCAGATGTTTATACTGATGTGTATAAGTTGTTTAATGGTCAAGTGCCAGCCATTAGGTAATATATTGAAACAACTCAAGTGTCTTTAGTCACGAGTTGTTTCAATATATTACGCAATGTCTTAAGCTAAAGACCATTAAACAACTTAAAACCTAGACACTTGCACATGCTTTGCAATGAAATACGTCACAAGGGTCCAAAATTTTAACTAGTATAAATAATGTACGCTTGGCACATTACTCATACCATTATTTGAAATAATTATACGCCAACATCAGGTATGACATCACATCTTCTTTTTAAGACCATTTTATGTACAATCATGAGTTAGATACAACAGATGAAAATCTTGGTTCACAATTATTACTAAAGTTAATTAATTTTTAATTTTTGTGTCTGGACTGCAAAAAGGGACATTACTCTAGAATAAATCATCAGATATCACTGAGAATCAATTCAAATTCTTCCTATTACATGTATAAAGCTTTTTAAAAAAAATTTGAATGTAACTGTGGATGCCAGATGAATGTACAGGCCAGGGTGACATAATTCACATGCACATACAAACTAATATTGGTAGAAAGGAATAACAGTTCAAACTGAAACCATTATAATACCTAATGATAGCTAGAACAATTTGCTCTTGCACATCAATTGAAAAGGATGGAACAAAATAAATTCCAAATTCTTTTAATTCATTAACCCGATGAAATTTATTGCAAATAAAGTAGGGCACAGACACATATACAGTAGGCGAGTAGATGTATTGGAAAAACTACATTAGATTGTAAATTACTAGGCACAACAAAATCGTACAAACCAGACCTAGTCATTAGTTTATCATTAACCAACGGTTATTGATTTCTTTTTATACCTATATATTATTCCAATACATGTAGGTCTTGAGGTCAGAAGTAACAACAAAATCAATACAATTCATCAAAAGAATAGGTCAATTGGAGCGATTAAATATCACAACTATTTCCTTGTCAAGTGTCATATTTAATAAATTATCTATACTATTAAAACTGTCAACAGAAAAAATACTGCCATACATAGGCTCAAACATTTTTTCTATGAAATGGTTGATGTCAGTGTCATCCATCAAGGTGTCTAGTTATATTTATATACATTACTGTATACTTCAATAGCCTACAGTCAAATATACCTAGTATCAAACACCCTATTATACTTAAATGGAGATTTACTTTCCATGGCATGTATGGGGATAATGGCTTTCTAATTCAAATGTCAAAAGGTGCAATATTTCTAAATCTTTGAACTAAAAATATGATCAATACATTATTCATTAATACTATACTTATAAACAAGTCTATGTTAAAACCTTTTTATATATATAGAACAAGTGAAGCATGACTTTATTTGTTTTATTATAGTCATGCATGATTTATTTCTACATGTGATAGACAGATCACCCTACTCACCTGGTTTTTTACCTTGTAGACCTCTAGCACCATGAACTGTAAGAAATAAACATTCAATATTTTTTAATAAATAAATCCCCGATCAAAGATCAAGATAAACAGGATATATATTTTGTACCACACCTTTGTCTGAGTTTAGACCTCGCCCATCTATATTGCAATGATATCACATAAATTTTCCGCCCAATGAATACAAACAAATGAGAAGAAAAAAGGGGTTAAATATGCCATATCTGCTTTTATTCAGTCAACGTAAATTTTTTATAATGTAATATTATCAACGGTAATATTATCAAAGACGTGATGATTGTTACACTCGTACTAAATGCAATGACTGAGCTTGATATATTATAACATATCTACGCATCACAGGACCCGCCCTACAGGTGGTTATATTATTGGATTTCTGTGTCAAGAGAAAGGGAGAAATTGTTTTTTAAATGTCCACTCCAAACAAACTAGGTCATTTGGGACTAACATATGTTACAATTTTTTATTTCAATAAATCACTTAGCTGTGGGAAGAAGCCCGCGGACTTGGAAAATACTCACAAAGATGAGCAGATGACCCTCCCTATTTACGATTGAAATAACTCCAACTGACTTAAAAAACAAAACAATCGACACTCCAACATCCCAGTTAAACTCATACTTAAATAAAATGTTGAAGAAGTACACACAGCAATCAGAGCTTTCATAATTATAAAATTTATTTCAAATTAGTTATATCATTCAGAACACATGTTCATCACACACAAGAGCTGAAAACAAACAACTATCAAGTTTGATCTTTTTCGTGTCTGATCAAACCACTTTACACCGATAAAAGATATACAGCATATCCTTCTTGAAAAGATTTATTGCATGGACTAATCTTTTAATAAAAAAAAACTTCTAAAGAGTTTTGTCTTATATGTTACAGTTATAAATTTTGATATAATGTATTACATAACATAAATCCTAAATCTCAGATATCTTTTTATAAAAAAGATTAAAGGACAACAATCACATACAATACTGGCTTGTTAATGCCGCTGATCGACATTTGCACATTTTTTTAGACTATATTGAAAATTTTCAGGTCTTAAATATCAGACTGTAAGTCACACTAACGCCATACACTTTTACTCCATTTGGCCATATAAAGACGGACATACACTATGAGGGAAATTTTGCCTGGAAAGCGGCGCTAAGGTCTACTCCAGAAATGGGGTTTAACGTCCACTTGAAACAAACTAGATGAATTTTATTTCAATAATTCGCTTTATGCGTAGGGCTCTTTAGCAGTGGGAGGAAACCAGAGTAGCTGGAGAAAATCCACAAGGTTGAACAAGCGACCCTACTCCCTGTTACACATACAACAGGGGAATCCAAACCAAGCCAGTTGACTCAATGACAGACCTTATGATACAACTCGCATGCTCTAACCAATCGACCATCAAACCCCCCTATATCGTCTACAGAGGATATCAAATGTTGACAATTTTTAAATACATCATATCCATGTAAATATTGAACAGAATCAAACCAGTTTGGACTGATATCAATTGAAGAAACTCAAATTTTACAATTTTTCAGTTTGAAAAGTATTAAAACTGCTTCAGAGATTTTAACATTCCTAGTCCACTAGTTGAAATCTCATTTTTTTATTGTATATTTTTCAAATCACATGGAAAGATAACAATACTTTCTTTAAAACTATCTTCTTTGTGTTTCGATTTCAAAAACCAAATAAATGAGTAATGAATTTAAATTTATTAGATACATGTACATGTCATGGCAACCTTTTTTATGTACTCAGTAACTATGCTCCTTGACTACAATATAGATAAGTAAAAAACAAAATATGCTGTCTATTTAACAGTAATACTTTGACAAGAAACATATACCAGCAGAGTACTGGAGAATGTCATGAGTTCATCTAATTAACATAATGTGGCCTAAGAAGAATGTCTGGATGATCAAGAGTCTCCCTGTGTCGGCAGTAATGCCCATGTGGGTTAATAAAGAAAGTTTGTCTAGTCAGTGGTCAATTCCTAGACTGAAAATTAAATTCTCATGTAAAATTTCTGGACAATTGAAATTTGAAGATGCAGGAAAATCTTTGTTCAAGCAAAATACTTGCCAAGATTGCAATCAAAAGAGAATATCAAAATAACATTGATCAGGTGACAAAGTTACCCCCCCCCCTCCCTACACCCCTTAATTATCATACAATTCTGAGCTCCTTTTGATGACAATAACTACAGTTAAATTTACACAGCTTGTATGTGTAAAAACATTCAAAAATATATTTAACAATGAAATCATGCTAAAAATTGTTAAATTCTTTGGAAAAATAGCTTGTTAAACATAATAATTGACCGTCTTGCGAAATTCTGAAGTAAAAAGGCTCAAATACAATATAGATGGACCATTACATTGTCTATATGTAAACTATAAAATTTGATTGTGACTCACTATACATGCGTACATTTGTACATATTTGATTGAAGATGACTACTTTAATAGACACAGATCTATTACTCAGATTAGAAAACATTTAAAAAGGCATTAACAGTTAATGCACCATATTATTCACACATATATGCTGTGTCATTTTCACATTTCTATTCGAATTATAAACTGAACAAAATGGGGCATTAATATGACATTTTATTGCCAGACAAATTCTAAACAAAGCTTATACATTATGTATTTCATGATTGATTGAAAAATGATGTTAACAATCTGATAATGGGTCTCGTGAAGATCGAAAAAATTCTTGACAGTAAGACGGATAATTCTTTATCAATTTATTTTTTTCTCAGCTTTTCCTTGGTTATATAGATTGTACTTGTTTGTTATTTCTTTAA
The DNA here is from genome assembly GCA_963678685.1 of Patella ulyssiponensis. Classification (NCBI taxonomy): domain Eukaryota; kingdom Metazoa; phylum Mollusca; class Gastropoda; family Patellidae; genus Patella; species Patella ulyssiponensis. The sequence goes on from OY783228.1 coordinate 19,769,734, forward strand.
GTGACGATTTTTCTATAAATGGGTGCTCCTATAAGTTTGTTTAACAATGGGTTGTTTTGAGTTCAACAAAAATATTTATATAAGCTTATTGCGTATGTATATATATTGTGCATGTATACCGTATAGAATAGAATGCATACAATCGAATGTGACAATAGATGACACCTAGATTTACATAATATACATGTACCTATATCATGATAGGTAGGTCCTGTATCAGTAGATCTATCTACATCTACATACAAGTGTTGAATAATTTCTTGTAGTCAGGTAAATATGTTGGTGTGGTTATAAAATGTAGGTTAACGTAACTCACATACCTAGATGTACACATCAAAAGCTTTACCTACATCTCACCATGGTATATAGGTATATATGTAAATAAACAGGTTATCTACCTGTTTCAGCTACTTGTTAAAATCTATTGTACAAGTTACATACATGTAGATGTACATTGTATCAGATATATTGAGAAAACCCTAACAATGCAGCCACAGATATACATGTAATATTAATATTATACATGTACATGTACATTAAAAAAGAGAGACAGAAAGAGAAAAAAAGGGATTTAACGCCCACTTGACACAAACTAGGTCATTTCGGGACTAACACATGGTTCAGATTTATTTCGATAGTTTGCTTGAGTGTAAGGGTCTTTATTAGCAGTGGGCGGAAATCAGAGGACCTGAACAAAACCTACGAGGTTGGACAGACGACCCTACTCCTGGTCTCAAACAGTCGGGAATCGTGCCAGTTGGTTACATGATGACAGACCTTGATGCAACAAGCACACACTAACCATTCGGCCATTCAACCCCCGTTATACATTAAAAAATAGTTCATACATTAAATCGACATTTTCCCTACTTGGCTTTACTTTCTTACCTATAATAAAAATACTTCAGAAAATATACGAGAATGAATACACATAGTAATAGCTCACGATTCTATTCATCGATTAAAGGTGTTAATTATACTACATGTATGACTATGCATTTAACTATGACATTTAAATCTAGATCATTAGAAAGAAAGAGTGAAGTCTATGGTCCACTTGATACTACACGTTTTTTTGGGACTAGGGCATATCATATTTTTATATTACATACTTTGCATTGCAAATCTGGGGCAAATATACCTATCAATTTCAAAATGCCAACTCACAATGTTTTCAAGAAAGGCTTATTTTACGAAATGGCTTACAAACAATTATCTTAAAATGGATGGCTTCATCTAGCACAAGGCATGCACATTTCATCAGCTATCATTTATGTGATTATTTCATACTATATTTCAGATGCAAATATGGTCAGTCTGGATTTATTTGAAGTAGCAGAGGAATTTTTTTTCCCTCCCCATTTCTATTCCCATCATTGGTTTTATTACAAAAACTTGACATTTTCAAATAAAATCCTTTAAATAAAATTAACTTCTTCACTAAATATATACAGGTCACCTTAAATGACCCTGAATGAAAGAAGGTTTACTAGTTTATTTGAATTGTAAATCAGGACAGACGTATTGCACATGACGATCTTTAACAATTCTAAACAGGTAAAGAAAGGTCAACCAACATTTTACAGCGAAAATAACTTTAACTGTGTGTTAAAATCGGGGGAATGAAAACTTGAACAAGGTTAATAATCAATTAAGATTTATTGTTCCAATCGACGGTTTTACCTTAAGCACAAGTTAACAGCTAATGTATTGACAAACGAAAAACAAATTTCCTACAAATGACGTTATTTAAATAGCATGGTCAAAAGGCCAGTTGTACAGGCACAACACCTTTCCTATACCAAGAAATATTTAAGTCACAAGTGTGTAAATAAATGTTAAAGGATGAGAAAATAACAGTAATTCAATATTTACTAAACTTCACAAATAGAAAAACAACACAGGCTTCTATCTTACAACAGAAACATACATTGTATAAATGTCAGGGGTTAAAACCAATCAGTTTTCTTCCTGTTTACATCTAATTCTGTATGAATTGCCATAACAATAACAGTGTTCGAAACAAAAAGCTCTAAAATCTTAGACCACCAGGAGTTTTGAAACATTCAAGGCAATTGTCCTCCAATCTTAACAAGATCCTAATACATATGTACAAAATGTCTGCCAGACATCTGACATAGCACGTCAGGTCCGATGTAACAAATATTGGCAACACGATCAATTAATGAGACCTCAAATCGTGCGTTTTTTCTGATTAGATAAATCTACCACGTACTCTACACTGTACGATTTAATTCATGCCAATTAGGGCCGTCCAAAGAAAATCAATTGTCGATTAATGCAATATGCAATATGGTCTTATACTGATCCTCTGCAATACATATCTCAATATTATATTTGGTGTCAATACATGTAGTGTTACTCTTTCATTTTGTTGGAAAATCGATTTGTATTAGCTGGCTTCATTTAACTCCTAATAATTCAAGTAAAACATAGCACAACAATACTATGTGTAAATTACTGTTGACTTCACTTCATACATTTAAGGGGGGTTGGATGGTCCAATGGTTAGAACGTGCACGTATCATAAAGCCTGTCATTGAGCCAACTGGCGTGGTTTCGAATCCCTGGTTGTATGTGACCTGGAGTAGGGTCGCCTGTCTAACCTCGTGGGTTTTCTCCGGTTTCCTCCCACTGCTTAAGACTCCTACGCGCAAGCGAATTATTGAGATAAAATTAAACCATATGTTAGTCCTGAAATGACCTATTTTGTGTCGAGTGGATGTTAAACCCCATTTCTCTCTCTCATACATTTAATTTCTGTACTGAAATTGTAGTTTGATGTTTTACAATCACCATCAAAAATTTCAATTCCAAAATAACAGTGAAAAAAATCTATAAATATATCTTTAAACTGTGTGATCTGAGGCATACTCTATAGAAACAGATTTTGAAATATATTGCAATATATATCGCACTGCAATATGATTTTGGGCAGCAATAAACAGTCCAGAAAAACTATAACCTGAATTTTGAATGATATATGATGTATTTCTATGAGAAAGTTGTCATGTGAAGACATTTATATTTGAAAATAAATCCAAAAGATTTAAAGTTGATGTAGATATATGAGTAATAAAACTAGATTAGATTTTATGAGTGTAATGTACATGTACACATAATCATTGTACTGTAGGACTTTAAACTTGGTGACCACTAATTAACCTTTTCAACAGTTCATGTATTACAGCTTGTGGACATCTACATACTGAATGAATATAATACAGATAAAATAGACAGGTGTTTGCATGTCCAGTTTACATACACTGTACCTATACACATACATCTACATGTATAATACCTACTTAAAGTATGGCATTTATTACAATGTAGCTTAAAACCACATTTCCATCGTATAACAATTTTATTTCAAGAACTTGCTTGTGTGTAGGGTAGTGCTGGCACAATATACATGTACATGTACAGTATCTTTGAACCGATGTATCGTAGGGGTCTTTAGCAGTGGGAGGAAACCGCAGTAGCTGGAGGAAACCCACGAGGTTGAGAAGGCGTCCCTATCTCCATGCCACATACATGTACGTTCACACCAGCCTGGGATTGAACCTACGTCACAAACCTTAAAACTGTAAAGACAAGGGCACATGATAGACAACTTGACCACCCCCAAAATATTACTTTAACTTTGGTGTTCACACAGAAACATAAATATCAACAACTACATGTATGAAGAAAATATTAAACAATTTAAAATCATTTTAGTTATATGTAATCAACGGATTAATAGCCACCTTTAATCACACGCCATGTACAGTAAAAACACAAAAAAATGTTTTGGCTAGGTTCTCTTATGGCGTAATGCCCAGATACACCAATCTGGCACTTCTCGGTGGACTTGGGAGAAAAAGTGCAGACAGATATCTAACAAAAATTTTATGGGGTTACTGGCTACACTACAGAGTAAAGAATGCATTCAACTAGAAAATATAATTAGGATTAGTCTAATCCTTGGTTATCCACCTAAATCAATACCAATCTGGCTAAATGATGCCAATTAACTAAATCTCTTCGTTAAGTGTCTGATGACACTTTTAATCATTAAAGGGACACAGTAATGTCAATTAATTCTACAGTACACGTATATATAGTACTTTAGTAACTTTACTAAATCAGGTTATAGTTGTTACACACAATTCCTAATGAATTTTACAACTCAAATTACTGGTTAAATTGATTCAGTAGTTTCACTGACAAAAACATTTTTTTATATTCAAATGTATGTATCCCACCAATATGCTACATTATGTAATAGTGTCGTGTTTGATCTGTAGGTGATCACTGATAAAACAACACTAAGGATATATTCGGCATCATACATCTAGCATTTGAAGATATAACTTCACTGAGTACAAAATTTATTCTGAGAGGGCAGTATTTAAAGCGTGAGAATTTTTAAAAGATATCCTCCTTCGTTTTTCAATATATCTCCACACAATTATTTTTTCGGATCATAAGGATATTAGAGATGTTTGTAACGGTATTGATGTTATATTCTATTTTTTTTACAAATTAGATCTTTACAAGAAATATACATATGTATACCATGAATAAATCCCACCTAATCAACTAGACACTACTAAGTATAAAGAGGTCAGGTTCAGTTCGTTGTTTCATTTTGTTACATGTACTTACCCACTATAGTTACTTCATCAGGTTCCATACCAGCCTTTAATCCCATTTCCATACTGTTTACAACTTCACCAGCAGCCTAATGCTCATAGGCTTAATTATAATTACTCCATTATGGTAACATAAACCTGGAATAAAAAACAATATTATCAGATTATAGAGTGTCTAGATGTAATTAATCATGTTATATTTCTGTATGACCAGTGGTAGACTGGACAACTCCCAGTTATTATACCAAATCAATACATGATACATAACATCACATGTTTCACTTGTTGACTTGTATGCAGTTCAGACTAACTGCTGAAGGGCTACACATTCATCTAATATCTCCATGGATTGATCAATAAATAACACAAAAAACAATACAGTGAAAAAGATTGAAACCACACGAAAAGTGTCCTTGATTTATTATTTTCAACCGTACATGTGTCCTTACATGTATCGAAAATTACTTCAGCCTTTGCCCTTTAAGTAAGAAACATCAGACTGAGTTCAATTAACGATAAAATATTTTCAGGAACTGTTACATGTACACATACTACATCTATCCAATCCATCAGATGATGACAGACTTTTCTACATGCACCTACTGTACATGTACATGTATAGTTATAACACAAGATGATGCCTCACAGTTACCTGTGTATACATTATACTACAACAATTCTATGAACACTAAGAGATTAAAATGAAATGAAAAGAAATGAGCTTTAAAGTCTCACTTTTTGGCACCAGTCTGGCTAATGAAGATGGATATATGTCACACTGTGTACTATGTACACGTACATGTAGGACTATGTCAGGAGATCTTTCACATTGACAAGAGAAAACAGAGATCGAAGTGGTACATGTACCTCCTGGTAGGTGAGTCATCACCATACCTGTACTCCTCAAGACACCACAGTCCCCATACTAAACATAGGATGTCAGTCTACAGTTAGTCAAAAATCCTATGTATACTGCTTCCTTTCAGTCTTTGCATGTATGAGAGACGTCAAACAGAGTAGAACCGCATTAGGGCAGAGGTCTATTCTCAAAGTATGAAGTAGATGGATATATATCTGTAGAGAGTTTGACATATACATGTACATGCACATGTACAGACAGTCCTGTCCTTGAAAAGACGTATATATACTTAGTTCACATTCTTAGGCTTTTCTCGACAGTTCACAAATTAATTACTCTTGTACACAATACATACCAAAGCTGTTATTTAAAAATACTTTAAATGATAAATTTTTGCTCCCCCAAAATACATGCAAGAGAAATGGTTTGTTGGACATGTATTATTTCCCAATTCAAATATTGTATAATTAGGCTACAGCATGTATGTATGTTGTATGTATGTATGTGTCATAATCAGACAGCTGTTGGTAATATTTAACAGTGTCGCAATACCTACTTATTATCAATTGGTAAAAAAATAATGTGTACACGATCAGGCGATCATGTTTGATCCGACTCCTTTTTCTATTACCATTTCTTTTACACCGAAAAACAAGAGGTTAGCCCTCCGTACTGTGTTCAAATGGAACTTTCTACTTTCTATTATTAGGGTTAGGATAAGGGTTACGGTCAAGTATTTAAGACAAAAACTTATAACACAAGAAAGGGAGTCACATCAATCATGAATGGCCACAATTACACACAACAAAGATAATGTACATGTAGGTCTGTATAGTTACTTGATTATGATAGCACTGGAAATCAGTAGAGTTTTGGAATTGGTCATATAAATATAATACAATTAATGTGTGTTGAGATCTGTCATACATTGACAAAGGGCAAGCACCTGAAACGCGTCCTGGATTAAAACTACTCTACTTATACTATACAGTCTGATCAAGTTCATTGTTTGGGGAATATTACCTTTACTATATTATCTTACATGTATTTTCGACCCCCAACCGTATCACTGAGATCTGATATTGCCTGGACTGTACAGGGATTCTTCTACCGATCTATACAGTAATAAATTTCAGTATGGAGTTAATTTGTCACAGTGTTGGATTTTATCTGCCATACATGTACATGCACATGATATTCACTATGGTACAATCACATTTTCGGCAAATCTGTATTTTTTAATACTATTTCATAAGGTTACCCTATATTGTAGGCCCTACATGTATTATTGTACAGCCAATACAATCTTTATAAATATCAATTATTTCCTAGAGATATAGGGATGTTACAAGCAACATAACAAAATACCCATGGCTGTTTTATGTTAACCTTTAAAACAGGAAGAGGATATTTTTAAGTTTGACATCGGGGATATTTTTTTTTTAACCACCACTAATTATTATTCTCTTCCTTTTTCTTTTAGCTATCTATATTGTGACCTTTTATTTATTAAATAATAATTCATTTCATAATAAAATGGAAATGCTGATGGAGAGCATGCACATAGTTTTAACTTATAAATTTATCATGTGTAAGCTTATTTTGAATTGTATCTCTGTACTAATATGGTTGTGTACTAAATTAGATATTTCACCTTCCTACATTATGTGATATCATCAGTCTACAAACCATAAACCACTGTTAACATTTATCAGAAAATCAATTCTGCATGCTGTGTAAGCTTATTAGTAGGGCCTACAAAATATGCAACATCTCCTGTCAGGAGACTCTTCATTTCAAAGTCACTGTGACTGATGTCTGTCATAGACAGTTAGAGATAATACATGTAAATATAACTTCACGTATAGTGGATTTCTCCGTTGGTAATCCTTTTAATTTAATAGAGTCCAATATAACGGGTGTGTTTTATTTCATCCCAAAAATGTTTCATTCCATCCAAATTTTTGATAGGGTTGTTTCACCCCGGGCTGTGTCATTCTTGCCTTGGTCAGGTTGGGCTCAAAATATTTGATGATGTTCGATCTCAAATCACCCAGTCCAGTGTGGGGTATGATCGACTGTTTGATTATAGAATATGTATATTGTCAATTGTCATCGTCAACAATCAAATAGAATAGAATCTATCAAATTACTGTTATTCAGTTATTCAACTTATTGACAACAAAATTGTCATTGGAAACAATCAAATAGAACACGATCTGTCAAATTACTGTTATTGACAACAAAAATGATGATATCCCTTTAACTAGATTATTATATTATATAAACTATCTTTTTGGCCCTTCAACTTGGCCCATAACAAAACAAATTTCTCAAATAAATCACAATTATTAATACACATTCACATTGATGATATTCTTATGAACATAGATTCAGTAACATGTACACCTATGTCGACATTCCATAGCCATGTATGTAATGTTTCACCTAATTTCAGAGTGAAGTGAAGAGTACGGACAAATGAGAAGAAAAGAAACAACTCTGGCTTCTCATTTCTGTCAGATTCCATTTCTCTGAAGAATGTCTTGCTGAATAAGAAATATAGAAGGTCTTAGTCTATCTGATTGAAGTAGGGTCAATTTGAGACACTTACCAAACCGTTATAATCCGTAAAACTGTTCTTAATATCACTTTTCGTCAACAAATAATGACTCATGAATCACCCGAAACACAATTAATAATCAGTTTGACGACAATATTAGTCTAGATCTACCAGATCCTAGAGAAATTTATTCATCAACGAGTGACTGGATAGAGGAGACTAATGACGACAACAATTTATGTAACCATGGCGTTGATTCGCTAAAATTTTTATCCAATGCATGAACGCTATACAATGCAAGGCAGGTGCCCGTAGTCTCGAATATCCAGACAAAAATATTGCTGACAATATTATTTCATGAATTTTTCCTTTTTTGACCTTTGGTTGATTCCAATGATGAACTGTTCATCCTTTTCAAAATTTTGTCAGTAAGAAAACAATACTAGAGTCTGTATAGTATAAATGAACTAGACAATTTCCAAGATGATAATAATATTGGGAATAGTTAATGTTAAAAACATTCTCCCTCATATTCTTTTTTGGTATTTCTTTTTTTTTAAAGAACAGAATACAGTTTGGTATTTTCTTATTCACAAAATCTGTCATCGTTCAAATTGAAATCATGCAGTTTGTTTGCAATATTTAGTGTTATTTTAGAGAAGAGCATCAATCTCTTATGAAATCGTGAGTGTCTGGACGTCATCCTCTACTTCCGGGTAAGTCTTGATCGAAAAAGCAAGAGATTCACAACAAAGAAAGGGGGATTCCGGGATTCCCTGCCTGTTCGGAACCATGCTGTTACTTCAGTGAATTAATGTTGTAAATATGTCAACACCCACTGAGGACACCCGTAAAGAAAAACTAGAACGTATATAGGCGGGTAAAAAGATTTAAATTTATTTTTTAAATGAAAGTATAATTCCCAGCTTGGAGAATCACGTCAAAGATACAAGATTTGAAGATTATAAGTCTGATCCGAAGAACGATTCCTGACATTAAAATAAGCTCTGAGATATAATTTAGGATATAATTCTTTCAAATACGAACAACTATTGTTTTGCGAGCCGAATAAAGACTAGATAATCACAGCCGAATAATAATGGAATTGTATTATCGGTAGAGGATTACATTAAATCTGTCACATGTTTGTATGGCTGTATGTGTATGATCGCGGTATATTTAATACTCAAATGAAAAAGCGTTTGACGTTGAGATTGGATTCGCTCGGAAGTTCATTAATTGTTAATATTAACCAACGATTCCATTTTGTTTTTAATATTATCTCTTAAAAGAGATTATAGCCTTAATCCTAAAAGAAAGTGATGGATCAAAAATGGAATCGGATAAAATATTTCATAATTGATACTACTGGCCCTACCCGTTGACTAATATAGTAATAAGGACATAGAAAATGCCATGTTTCTACTATGTACATGTAGTTTATTGGATAAAGCTACTGAAATCTACAATAATGTTACTAAACAGTGTAATATAGGCTACTGCAGTACTGAGATACCTAGTCAAACCATGGACCTTATAATGTATTATAAGGTCCATGGTCAAACCTTGACAGCGAATATAATATGGGTTGTTTTAAAATAAGAAATGTTGGTTTCATTCATTGAGAGTGCGTTAAAAGCAAGAACCCTTTCGTTTGCCGATTTTAAAGAAACCTGCAGTGAGAAATTAGTCATTTGGACTCATAGAATTTCGCCTCCTATTACGTGTGTTATAAATAAACCGTTATCTAATTTCGTACTATGAAATTAGAATACACCCCATAGTATATATTACCGGTAACCATACTATTTTTAAATTAATAAAGGAAGTGGGATGAACTAAAAAAAAAAAAAAAAAAATAGAAATAGCAACGACTTTTGTTTTACGTGACTTTTTTTCCCTCAAAACATAGGCAAATATAAATAATGCCGCTATAGTGTATATGAATCGTCATCTTTTCACCCAATATACAACGTCGTTAATGTGCAAAAGCAGCTGATAACAAATTTAGGATAGCCCACGCACTCGTTTAAGATGCGTTATGTAAAGAGATAAATCTGCATATATATCTTTATTTTGATCTCGAATGTAACTATTATTCACAGAGCAAGCCTATCACTAGATCGTCATTTAATAATTTAATATAAACATAGATGATCGAGACTTCGTACTGTTGCTACGATAATAAACTTCAAACACTAATAACTCGCTCAGATTATATTCATTTTGCATTAACTATTATAGCAAGAACGGCCTACTAAGGTAAGTAACGATGGTTCATCAAAAAGAGATTATCGTTTAGACTTTTATTTATCATGTAAAACATAAAATCAATATCTCTAAACTTGTATTTTTCAGCTATGAATGATTCCAGTCAAGACAGGATTTCGATACATTCCGAGGACAGTAATAATTCTACTAGTAATGGAGATATAAGTTCATCCGTTAGTCAGTCGGATAGCTCAAAAAAGAAGCTCTTGAGCAGTATGGATTTTCCTGGTTATACTCAGTCATCGGATTCTTTTTATGCCGACGACGATTCTGTTCCAAAGGTGATAGAGCTGAAGTTCCTGTAAAATGTCACTTGATCATACAAATCAATACCAAGTTAAAGCCAGCTCAGACAAATATTACAGTGCTTCGGAAGGCGCAGTAATTAATCTGCTTACAATTCAGTGGAGACGATCGCATGTTTCCTTTCCCGGTCGTAATAGCATATTCACATACACGTTACCGGTGTCATCCCGTACATGTATAGTCGCCTGAGTTAATTTCCACACTTATTGAAGACAGCGACTTTACGTCGTCCCTTGCCCCCCCCCCCCCGTCTCCTGCACTTTTGCGCTTGCTGTATAATGAAACCAAAGGTATTTTGGGGTGTATCTGCGCTTGCCGAAATTAGGTGAAATGAAATAAAACAAGGTTTAATAACGTCCTACTGTTCTGCTCCGACTGGGCCAATGAAACGCCATACGATGTGCTATGAGGGGCGTTTTTCCCGGGCAGCGGCACTATGGCCGTTTACGTGTACGCCAATTTATACACAGGACCTCGGTATTCGTCCCATTCGAAAGACTAGACAGCTGTCCTTGTCAGACCCTCCGTCCTGCACCACTAACAAGGGTAAATCACCACAACGCGGTCTTTTAAAGCTTTTAATCTTATTCTAAAGAAAACGTTAGTTCAAGTGGGCTAAGAGATAAAACTTTCTTATATCAAAATTGTAAACAGATAGACAGAGCGCAGCCAGTGGATATAAATTTCTAGAAAATGGTTTAAATTTCATAATTTAATATAATGCGTGCCACTCAAATTTACTTTCTGATAATACTATCAAATAATACATAATTTAACTTCGCGAATACTTTGGGTGAAGAAGCTTTCTGTAGTAAGTCGAAACTCGTTCAAGAAAATGTCTGTAGATTGAAAATGAATGTGTACCTAGTCCTTCGTTTTAAGGACGTAAAAAGCGCGGTCCATAATACACGTTGCGCCTAAATGGAACTGAACGGCATGGAGTGGGGGATAGCTCAGGGTAATCCAGATCCCCGCACGGACGAATGTCGTTATTTAATGTATCGTCGTATACATGTAGCCACTTTACTTGTATTGGAGATGACAACAAGCCGTAAATATAACTCACGGCGTTTACGTGGGGAAAAAACTACAACGAAAAAAAAAATGAAATAAACAAACACAAGTTAACGATCATATTTATTATCGAATCATTCAAAACAGATAAACAATCGCGGGAAAAACAACACGAGGTTAAATGAATTAGGTTTAACTTCCTACTGTTCTGCTACTCGAGGTAAACAAGGTTTGGTGGTTCGATTAAACGGGTTGAAATGGGGTTATATTTTAACGTCCTGCTTTTCTGCGCCAACTGCCACTGGGGCATACAGGGAAAATGTTTCCCGAACAGCGACACAACCGCGAATTCTTCTTCGAATTCCAGCAGTCAAGGTTCACGTCAATGTGAACACGAGAATTTTGTTTTTGTCCCTTCCGTACGACAAGACGCTGTTCCTAACCGGGATCTTCGCCCTGCATTACTAACAAGGGGAAATCGGGCTGGAAAGGCCCACTGATCATTTTCAGGCCATCACCGGGATCGATGTATATGACTGAATATAATATCTTTATACCGTATACTATAACTACATTGTACATCTCAATAATATTTTGATACACAGTTATTTGTCACTTAAACACACACGTATTAATTTAAATGGCCTCGTTGCTATTGTCACATATTGCACACTCCCTTTTTTTAGAAAGAAGATGAAAAACAAAATGTACTCTCGGTTTAGGTTTAAGTGTTGTTAAGTGCTTTAAGACAATGGGAAGAAACATATCCCGTGCATGTCATGTTTATTGTTCATTACATTCATTGATTATCAAAAGCGACACCTTGAAATCAACACACTGTTGTCAACAGTTTAGCCCACTCTTCTTCCACTCACATTCATCGTATAAGGCGAAGGTTTATTGACCTCTTCTTGATTCAAGTATGGACTCCAATAACATTTTTTACCATAATTAATATTGCAAGTTATATATGTACGATATGTGTTGTCTTTGTTTTGTTGATCATGCCTGTTCATGCACAGGAGTCTGACCTTCTATCTGTATGTTATATACACCATGTCGTACCAGACAATTATGTAATAAAAAAGAACAGGAATGCAATGCCTTTTGAAGAACTCGATTTTACCTGCTCTCGCTTCATTCAACTCGGTTTTATTCAACAATTCGTATCGTCGAGCAATTAACCCTCTGCCGATTCACTAAGATATGTTTTTTCTTCTATCTGGTTGTTTTGATTTGAATAAATAATCCCACAAATCCATATAATAGCCCCTTGTTTACAATATTTACAGCAAATTTCAAATCTCTAGGACCCCGGCAAGTACTAGGTGTACGAAAGTGCATACGCGCCATCGTTGGCAGTGTTGTAACCCAAAATCACCCTTTTAACTCGATTGTCAGTACTTTTGAGAATTCAGTTCCGGAACGTTCAAACGAGCATCCGCATTGTGAACCCATTGACAATTACTGCACCCGTGCAATATATATTCGTTATGTGGATTTAGAGGGGTTTTTTTTTGGCGATTTTACACTATATCATATAACATTATATCAATTGTTTATTTCAGACAGAAAAAGAATTAAAGATGTTATCTTTTGTAAATCCTGGAAAATTCCTTGATGACTTTGATCCTGAACGAAGTACAAGAGAACTGCGAAAAATGCAGAGAAAGTTAAAACCTAGGTATGGGTCACACATTGGGCTAAGCTGTGTCCGAAATGTATGGTAGTCAAGGACTATGTCTTCAAGAGACTGATTCCTCCTCCGTTACAATGTCCATCAGTGAAAAACACAAAGCAAGCAACTAATTCTTATCACTGATGTTTCGTTGGTGATGTATTTCGAACTTGCTATACACATGAATTCATCACTTGCGCAATTATCGGACCAAGGGTAGCTGAGTGAGGAGGCTGGCTTACTAACCAGAATGTCCAAGGTTCGATCCTGGCGTTGACCAATATATAGTGCCTCTGGATTTTCCAGCCTAGCAAGGAACAACGTCTAGTCATTCGGGTGGGAATTTAGCATGTACGGAAAAGAACCCTTGTCTCAAAATTAAAACTTCCCTCTTAGCAGACTGCATGATGTGTTTTCATTAACCAGGTTGGTGTAGGAAGTTAATCCCCATATGGTGGCATAGTCAGGCACTGGCTTACTTACCCTGAGGTCCAGGTTCGAACCTGTTATTAGTCCAGAAATATTCCAGTGGGCTTTCCCCATGTCATTAAAGCAATAAATAGGAAAACTGTTTTCGATTCATTTGTATTATAAAAGTAAAATTAACTGTGTTTATTTTCAGTACAAAGCCCAATAGTCTATATGATGAAGCGGGAAGGATCCGGGAGACAGGCGTGGATATTTGTGATTGTCTGGATCATGATTGTCCTGGATGTCATTTCCCATGTGCTAAATGTGCATCGGAGAAATGTGGAAATGAATGTAGATGTAATAGAAAATGGCATTATGACAGTATTTATGTAGAAGGAACAGAAATAAATATAAAATTTAAATAAATAAAAAATAAATCTATGGTTTTAATTCCCAGAAATTATTTTAATACATTTTTATTCACATCATTTGTACCATTTTATCATAAATCATACAAATTTACATATTCATATTTCTTATTCATATTTGAGCTAATTCATTGCATGTGACTTGAATTATTTGTAGATGAAATCGAAAAGACTTGGGATGTGATTTTATAATAAACAATACATATTATAATGCCATGGCCCTATTAAACAAATGATAGCTAGTTTTGCGGGTTGTCTGTGTTTTTACTTGTACAATTTTTTTTCTCTGTTTAAAACAAAAGGCTATACAAACTATATCCATCATATGCCCTTGTTATTTATAGTGGCCAATTTTCGCATAGCGGCAACAGTTGAGTTGGGCAAAGACCGCCGAGTTGTGGATCTTGTGTGCAAGAGACAAAAGAGTGGGATAATCGATCCTCGTATGTCTAGTCCTAAAACGATATACAAGGGCTGTTTCTTCTAGTCTATCTGTGGAAGACCTGTATAAAGTAGATGGTTTCCATTTATTTTTCTACATAATCCCTTCTGAGGAGATGGCCTACACACTTTTGCCTTGAGGTCGGTCTGAAAGAAATTTTTTTTCAGCCACCCTGAAGTCAAAGAAAGTAGTTCACAGCTGACATGTCATCATTGCTAGGACAATGTTGACTGGCTAGTTTCTTCACCATTTTAGAAATCTGGCCAAAGGATTATCAGGATTGTCAGGTATCTGACCCTTTCTGATCTGCAGTTAAGCGCTTTGGCACCCATCTTGCAGACACTTTTGTCATTCCTAAGTCATTGGCAATAATGTGCTCTACCCTCTCATGAGAAATGCCCACAACCCTGGCAATACGTCGAGTGGTCAATCGTGGATCAGCCATCACCATGTCGTGCACCCGGGTAATGTTTTCTTGAATGGTCGCTGTTGATGGCCTTCCTGAACGGGGATCATCGTCAAAGCTCTCTCTGCCACGCTTAAATTCTGCAGCCCACTTCTTTACTGTGGAGAAGGAAGGGGCATCATCCCCTAAAGTGGAGACCATGTCGACATGTATCTGTGTTGGGGTTAGTCCTTTCAGTTGCAGGTACTTGATGACTGCCCTATAGCCAGTTTTGTCCATTTGTAGCGATTTCAAAGGGTAGGCTCCCAAGATGGTCTGGCATTTAACTTATGGAGACAATATAATAACACTACTGCAGTTTGCAGTTCTCTTAGTCTTATCTTATAAATTTAGTCAAGTGGTTGATGAAGTGCACAATTTACTGAAATCCCTATTCTATATGTGTATGATTCATTCAATAAAAGTTTGTTTCAACCAAACTATCTATCATTTCTATGCTTAGAACTTTTCAGTCAGCCCTCGCATCTTATTATACTTGTGAGCGACGATGAATTCCTGATTGTCAAAATACAGCTCGCGATCGGCAGTCATAATTTATACGATCTATGATTTAATAAACTCAATGGCGGCAGCATTATGGTTGAAGGGAGATAATCATTTTTAAACTACTTTCTTGGCATGACAATCACGACTACATTAAATCACGTTGGGTAAAATATGAAAAAAGATAATTGCATTAGCCAAAAGATTTACAGAAAATAGGACAGAAAAGTACTCAGCATATATCATCATTTAGTATTTGGCTACACTACCGGTAAGCTTTGTGTGTTGGACCCACTTCGTCATTTAATTGCAACAGAATTATTGGATATCCTGGGCTGGAGAGTAAAGTAAAAGTGGAATCTCCTGTGTTATGTTATCATTATATTATCAATCCTAGTAAATAAAAAGAGAGAAAATAGATGTGGGGTTTAACGTCCACTCAACACAAATTATTTCAATAACTGGCTTATTGGGGACAAGGAAATCTGCAGAAAACTTGCAGGGAGCCCCGGCGCATCTTAGTCAGTAAGTGAATAAGACGCTGGCTCGCTAGGGTGGACGTCGCAGGTTCGTTCCCATGTTGGCCGAGAATGTTCGTCAGGACATTCTGGCGTAGTTTCCCCTTTTCAGTGGTTCAGGACGGAGGGCCTGACAACGATAGCTGTCTGTAGTCATTCAAATGAGATGAAAATGAGATCCTGTGTATATCTATCTGCGTGTACGTAAAAGATCCCTTGGCAGTTGGAATTCGATACAAGAGTATAGGCAGTAGTGCCACTGTCTGAGCAAAATTTCCCTCATAGCACATTGTATGGCATCATGTCTTCATTTGCCCAGTAGGAGCTGAACACTGCCAAAAGGAAAAGTTAATGGTGCATGAAGTGGTGTGAGTTTTGCCCATGATGATGCGTTTGCTTATGATGCTTACAGTCATTTATCTTTTCTGAACGGTAAAATGATGTTGTATTGTAATTTCAGATACAGAATGAATCGTAAAGAGTTATTGGAACCAGGCAAGTTAGCGCAATTTGTAGATGATTATGCTAAAGATCATCCAGAAGAATTTGACAAGTTCTCAAAGGAGATGGTAGAAAACATGAAAAATTCAAAGAACAGAGAAAGAGAAATCTGTAAATTACCTAAGGAAGATACAGTATGGTTGATAATAGAACAGGCACCAGGTTAGTATTACTGCTAGTCTTGGGGGCAGCGTGAGTAAAGCGCTCTCTACCTAATCAGGTGATCTCAGGTGTGATCCCTGCAGTGTTCTTTGGAATTTTCCAGAGTGGTTTGCCCATGTTAGAGTGCCAAGCAAGGAACAAAGGTCTTGTTGTTCAGAAAGTACAAAAAACTGAGCCACGGCGACTTATTGAGTAATGTGCCGTCTTAATAACCAGGATATGTACAGCGCCCGATCTGGTGTGGCAAAAAACTTTCCCCAGGATATCCATAGTGGTGCAGGGTGAGGGGCCTGACAAGGACAGTGTCTAATCATTGAGATGGGATGGAAGCTGAAGTCCTGTGTACATGTTGGCTTGGATAACCACAGTGGTGTCAGACGGGGGGGCCAGACAAGGAGTGAGTGACTAGTCATTCAGATGATATGATAACAAAAGTCCTGGAATTCTTAATAAGAGTAGTTGTATGCCCATCTTTGTTATCCCAGTCAGTACAGCAGTAGGACGTCAAACCAAATTTTATGTCCCCTGTGTGTTATTGACACGTGTTATAGAGTTGCATGAAAAATTTTGATTTTATAAACTTATCTTTATTTTTATACTCAAACAGGTTATTAAACTTTATGTATGAAAACATGTTAACTTTTTTTTCTCTAGAGATCGTAGATGGTGTAAAGAAGAGGACGTTAATGATGTCAGATAAAAATGGTGCCTATTTAGCTGTACATCTGGAAGATCCCAATATAGAATCTCTACAACAACAAGCTTATTCATTACTTTGTTTAGCTTGTCTTTATCCCTTGTCTGGAAAATCAAGACGACCAAAACTTGTTACATTTAAGGATGCAGAAATAGCAAGGTATCAGTCAAGGATCATCCAAGTTTTTTTCCACCCACAGTTGTCGCTCCTTGGTTCCAGGGTTATTTCCTTGATTGATAAATGAAGAATACCAGTCTCATACTTAGTTTTGGGTTAAAAATCATTATCGATTTTGAGCAACTTCTGTTCGTTTAAATTAATACCCTGCGGTGAAATTCTATAGAATAAGTATGATAGATGATCCTATAGAAGCTTATACATAAAGTGTGGTTTAACGTTGGTACTAATAAGACAGACATACACAATGCAAAGTGCTGTGGATGTTGTCTACACCTAACCTTTGAATTCCTATTGCCATGTGTGATTTTATTTGCTCAGCTACATGTATGTGTACACAGGACCTCAGATTTTCATCCTTTCCATAGATTCAAGATATTTGTTGGTGCCAAATTCCCCGACTTTACGTGACAAGGAGTAGGATCAC
The DNA here is from genome assembly GCA_963678685.1 of Patella ulyssiponensis. Classification (NCBI taxonomy): domain Eukaryota; kingdom Metazoa; phylum Mollusca; class Gastropoda; family Patellidae; genus Patella; species Patella ulyssiponensis. The sequence goes on from OY783228.1 coordinate 19,787,795, forward strand.
CTGTCTAACCTCTTTGGTTTTCTCCGGGTCCTCCAGTTCCTCCTACTGCTAAAAACCCCTGTGCAGAAGCGTATTATTGAAATAAAATAGAACCATAATTTATGTTAGTTCTGAAATGACTTAGTTTGTGATGAGTAGATGTTTAACTCTCTCTCTCCCTTTTGTGATGAGTATACAGTTAACTCCATTTTACTCTCTCTATCTTCCCACTGAAGCAGACTGGAAAGTACAGCGGATAGCTCTTGGCCAAAACCAGGATCGAACCCGGGACCTATTGATTAGTGAGCCATCTCCGTGCTCATCGTGGCTCATCAACAAATAAAAACAAATTCATGTAAGACTTAATTTTGGTTTTGCCTATTGATCGTTTCACATGCTATTTACAGGAATACCCATTTAGATCTGTCTAAGTTGAAGATTAAGTATATCAATCCTGATACCATTTCAAATAGATCCGAGGAAGATGAAGAATTATCCTATGTTAGAGAATGTTGTTCTTGTAGAACTAGAGGAACTCCTGAACTATTTAAAACATGGTATAATTATTAACACTATTCATATCTTCTCATCTGAAATATGGTGTGACATCAATCCGATTTAAATACAGATCTATATTTCGTTTTGTTTTGTAAACTTTTGATGGCTTCCACTACATGAAGATCTGACCAGTTGTAATAGAAGGTTGCTTCAAGGGGTCGAATGAGTAGCTTTTGACCCGATGACTTCAGACTTTGATTAACCAATCAGCATTGATGTTTGTATTACCCAACGTTGCAGGCACTGCATGCCAAGAACTCGCTGTAACAGATCAGAACGTAATGAGGGTTATGTAACAACTCTTTCAGTTAGGGCTGCAACGATACGCCAGGCCACGATTTGATGCGCATCAAGATTCATAGTCTACGATACGATTAATATCGTGATAGGAAATAAATTTAAAAAATAGGCCTTTTTTATGGTTTACTTTAAATGTGGCATTTATTCGGTCAACTAATAAGCCACTTCAAGTGTCAAAAATGCCTTAACACTCTCTGAAAGTAAAAAAGTTATTTTGCTCATGGACTTGTTTACGCATTTAAAGGAATATTAGTCTATTTTTGTGAAATTTTTATTTGGATAACATATCACGATACGGACATTGATTGTATCGTGCATCGTGGATTTTTAAAACATCGCGATTCATCGATGAATCGTTGCAGCCCTACTTTCAGTTGTAGTGAAGACAACTAAAACAAAATTTTGAACTATATAAAACGAAACAAAATAGGATCTGTGTTTTAATCAGATTGATGTGGCACCAACATTAGGCCATACAAAACAAATATTCCTATAAATGACATGATCAGATAAATTTATTTCCTTGAAATGTGATTTGAGAATTCATATATCGAAAATAAAACCTCCTTCCCGTATAAGATTTTTTGCAAGAATTGTCTTATAAAGAGAACATTTTTTTTCCATGGCACTACCGCACTAATGCAAGATTATAGTACAAGCTTACACATTTGCTTGTGCTATCTTTAATGTTGTTTGAACTCCGTCTGTCAGATTTTGTATCTGATCTTGCTGCTATATTGAAATGGATGTCAGTTAATTGCTTGTTTAATAATTTTACAATATCCTGGTTTGAAATATATATATTCAAATTGTGAAGATAGATTGTTTTTATCGTCATAAATATCCAATAAGTAGCAATGATTTAATAATAAGACATATTACTACATCTAACATACATCTTTCATGTTTGATATTTTAGCCTTGGTTAAAATAAATTATGTTTTCTCATTTGCAGTTCAGCATGTGAAGGATTTCAGTATTGTTCAAGAAAATGCCAGAAAAATGATTGGTCGAAGAAGGGTCCGATGGCACCGCATAGTCATAAACATTGGTGTAAGAGGATCAAAGTTTATATGGAGAAAACAGACGAACTTGCTACATTTCCTTTTACATTTACACCAGGTTAGTTATCTTTATGATTTATATATACAACTATTATTTATCAGTTAAACTGTCGGTTGTAGCAAAATATGAGACGTTGATTAACCCTAAAAGTTTCAGTAGTTAGTGATCTGAACAAATTACATCATATAGATTAGTTGAAGTGAAAAATGTGATGTCAAAATCAAAACCTTTGAGCTTATTCAAATCTTATTGGATTCGGAGTCAGTATAATTGTGTTCATGTGATATCTCCACATAGTAAGTTGTATTAGGTCGTCGATTTTCTCAGTATTCTCCGATTATCACCCCCTACTATAAAGACAGCTGTGGAATGGCACACTTGATATGAAGGATTTCCACAGGTTTTTCTTAAAATGATATAACTATTTTGAGTAGGTATTTAATTACACAATGTTACCTTTCCTCTTTTTCTTGAGTTGTTTGGGTGAGTGTGTGTGTGTATGTTTGGGGGGGGGGATCAAGTTGTCAAACTCATGCATTTTAGATCATAAGGTCTGTTGTAGTGAAGTGGCATGTTATTTCTATTCCAAGCTTGTATGTGACTAGGAGTAGGGTTGCCTGCCCAATCTCGTAGGTTTTTCTCCAGGTCCTCTGGTATCCTCTCACTGCCAAAGATCTCTACGCTCAAGAGAATAATTGAAATAAAATTGTACCATATGTTAGTCCCTAATTGTGTGAAGTGGATGTTAAACCCTATTTCTATCCCCCTTTGAGTTAATAAATTTGGAAAAAGTACCACCATATACCATTTTACATAGATGGTCAAAATGGTATATAAATACTAAATATTAATTCTGATGTTATCGATAATTTTCTTATTGTGTTATTAGAAACAACAGCAGCAGGTTTTCATCTTGAGAAATATAAAAGATTTTTACAACAACATGGTGTTTATAATGATGGTTTGTGGAGAAGAGAATGTCCTTTAGGCTTGAATCTAGTCAATATACATGAATGTCCATTCGGTAAGACTTTCTAAGTCTATCAAAATATTACTTAAACACCCGTAATCAAAATACACTGGAAGCAGGACAACTGCCCATAGGAAAACTGTTCTATTCGCCTGGATTATTTTGTTTTTAATTAGAAACATCTGACCTAGTCATAAGTTTATTAATATCAAAAAATATTTATATGAATGTTACCGTGAAAGCCAAACCTTCTTAAATTTCTTTATACAGAATCAAAATATTGAATAATTATGTAATTGTATTACTGTATGTTATGTAAATGTTTTAGCTTCAAAGGTTGTGAACTTAATGGTTTAATTCTTCTAGAAAGAAACTATTCTTTAAAGGGGCATTTGTCCTGGACCCAAATATATTATATTTCAAATTATGTGGATCTTTAAATTCTTGTGTGTGGTGGTCCCACACAGTAGAACTGACGATTTCATGCTTACTTAAACACAACTTATTGGTCAATTTAAATCAACATTGATGTTATCTTACTGTGAGAACGTGGGTCCCTGATATCCAATATGTAATGAAGCCAGAATACTTCCGGTGTTGATTGGAATAACCAGACTCCAAAGACTGGTATTCAAATTGGACTCTCTGTGTATTTTGTGATTATAACTGATTATAATTAAGAGTAAAGAAGGAAACGATTGAATGTAAATCAGTCAATATACATTCATATTACATTATTATATGCATTGCGACCCATTTGTATCCATTTCTAGGTACCAAAGAATATTGATTTAGCGCCTTTAATTTTATTGAAATAACAGCATTCAGTATCATTCTGAAAAAGTTGTCCCACCATGGGGACGTGATGGTGAATGTTACTACTTTCACTCTAATAGATTTTTATTTTTTCTACCATAAACATATAAGTACTTGTAATTTATATACCTGAATCTAAATAAATATATATTATAGATGCAGGTATATAAATTACAAGTACTGTTTATGGTAGATAGATACATAAAAAAATACATCCAGTTCAAAAAAATTTTAAACAATATATTTATATATTTTAGGTCAGCTATCTTCAGATGGCAACCCTTACATTTTACCAGTAGAATCTTCAATATTAACATCAAAACCTGATAATACAGCTCCACCATTCCATCAACCATTTCAAGATTGGCAGTCATATTATAAATGGAGAGGATTACCTTTAGATTCACCAATAGCTATATTACTTCATTTTCCTCTAACACTGTATTATATTATAACATCTTGTTTTATACCTGATTGTAAGTATATATCTTTAATCACGGATCAGTCCATGCCCCATGGGATGGGCAGCGATTGTCCATTCCAAGGAATGCTTCAACCAAAATGCAACAGACTAGTATGTACAGCGTGTTTAAATGTTTCAACGATTCATCACCTTCGTACCTTCAAAGAACTGATACAAAATTACATTCCTACACGCGACCTCAGATCATGAAATCAAATGAGACTTGACAATTCAGGCTACAATATGAAGACCTTTAGGTACAGGTCATTTCCCATGCTGCACCATTACTCAGTAAGCAATTGATATTGATTTACCGCGATCTGATAATCTCAGAACTTTAAGTCAAAACTGAAAACATTTCTTTTCAACTCCTACTATAACTGAACATTATGACATTAATACGCTTCATACCATCTCCAAGTGCCTTGAGCATTTTTATTAGTAATCCCGATTGATATCAATTATTCGGCCCAATTTTTAAATATTCCTGTTGTAACATACTGCAGAGTAACTTCCTGTCAACAGATTCAATAAACACACCATAAAATAAAAGTAGAACCCTGATTTTTAGCCTCACCAACCTTTGACAATAAATGTGCACAAATAAAAGCCTCCCTCCTGCATAAGGATTGTCTTAAGAAACAGTAAATTTGTTTTTAATTTCAAATTATGATTGATTTTGTCTATCGCTAAATTTTGCTGAAATGAACAACGTTTTAACCACAAGATTACAAAGAGTCTAAAAGTGTTTTATATTTGAAAACATGGAATTGTTTGACTGACTGAAACAGATTTTGAAGGTGAAATATACTTGTATGAAAATGCCTGTGAGCTAATAAAAGTTGTATTTCACATTAGTTCCAGAGAAGTTTTCAGAAATTGAAACCAGTGGAAATATGACTATACATATAGTAGGTGTAGAAAAGGAAGTGGAAATGTTGATGGTATTTCAGGTGATTTATTATTTAATGAGTCCGTTAATTGAGATATACAGTTTATATGCTATTTTATTAAGTTTATTTTACGGATGTGATGATAATGGGAGTCACACTAGCTCAATGAATAAGATGCACGCTTGCTAACCAGGAAGTCCCAGTATTGATCCTGGTTTTGGCCTTGAAAGTTACTCAGGATTTCCTCTTGTTAGGGCCGGATCAGAAACAGTGTGTAGTCTTTTGGATGTTGCAAAAAAACCACAGGTATTGTGAACTCTTGGCATGCACATAAAAAGACCATTGACACTTGAAATTCAAAGTAAGAGTAGGCTGTTGCACCAATCAGTACGATGCCCATCTTCACTAGCCCAGGGGGGTTAGGTGGCCAAATGGTTAGGGTGCACGCGCTGTATTATACGGCCTGCCATTGAGTCAACTGGCATGGCTTCGAATCCCCGGTTGTACGTGGCAAGGAGTAGGGTCGCCTGTCCAACCTCATGGGTTTTCTCTAGGTACTCCAGTATCCTCCCACTGCTAAAGACCCCTACGCGCTAGCAAATTATTGAAATAAAATTAACCATATGTTAGTCCCGAAATGACCTAGTTTGTGTTGATTGGACGTTAAACCACATTTCTCTCTCCCTCTCACTAGCCCAGCCGATGCAGAACAGTGGGACAGAACAGTGGGACGTTACATTTTGTATTGATGTTACTTTTTTAATAAATTATTTTTGCTCCTTATATACTTATACTATTTAAATTGACATGTAATATTTGTTTATGTTATTACAGGAATTAGGTTATTTAGTTCCATCTATAAAGTTTGATATGCATATGGTTGGTATAGAGATTATGTCTAGTTTAGATGGTAAACGTGAAGTATATAATAACGTATCTATAACAATACATCAAAAACCATACCATCAGTACAGGGGAGACAACCCTCATCTTGTTGTTGGTAAGATATCCTACTTTTTGTCAATAAAATGGAATTTGGACCGTTAAAATAAATAGTAAAGTACAATCCCCTTGATTTTGTTATCCCTAAATCACAGACCAAAAACAATTTTTAAATAGTATATGGCTCCCCCCACTGCTAAATACTCATATGAACAGGAAAAGTGTACTTAAATATGTATAATATCGTTATTACAGGTTTTAATGCGGGTATCGGTGCATATATAACATGGGGTGAAACTATATCTAAATTAAAGGTAAGTAATCTATGATATATTATATAATATCACTTCCAATTATGAGTTATATCTTATGCGACACATTCATTTGCTGTTTTGGCTTTTTCTGTTTGTCACCTAGTTGGGATAGATTGTGTTGGACTGTAGAATAATGTACTGCTCATGTGAACATGACATCAGATATGTATTAAAATTACAATAATTTCAGTTTTTGGTTAAAGTATATTAATAAAGGTATTGAATATTTTTTAATATTTTTACTTTTAGAAAGAAGATATACCAAGTTATTTTACAGATTATTGTCAGTATAGTTGTGAATGTGCTAGACAAGCAGTGACATCAGTTGGTGTAACTGTCGAACCTACGTTTATCAACCCATTTAGAAACCCTGTTAGAAAAGTTTGTACTGAAAATAACATGCCTTGGTATAGTAATGGTTTTATTATTAAACTTACCTATACAGACATTAATGATATTGAGAGGTAAACTGGTTTGTGGAATCTGGTATGAATTATTGTTTAATGAATATTTAGCTTTTTTTTACTACTTTCAAAATTAATTTCTTTGAAAATGGCCATATAACAATCAGATATTCTGAATAAATGCCTTTAATGTTACAATTAATTTGATGTATCTAAATTTTATTTGTTGATGTTTGTAGCATTTGTTGTTGGTTTGACCGTTACAAAAATATAATAGTGCCAATGAGTTGCATTTCAGTCCACGGTGGACTGGCTCACTAGACGCTGAGCAAGAGGTTCCAGATTCGATCCCAGTCTTAGTCTTTTTTTCACCCATGTCAACGGTGCCAAAGGAAGCAGTGGGGCTCAGATTAAAAGTTTCTAAATTGTTGTGTTATGTGTTTTTTTTATTATTTCTGTTAAATGTCTGTATGGTTGTCTTGCTGTCAGCTTCTCTTCACAATATGGAGATATAAATTATGTTCTAATCTTGTTTGTCCAACACAAATTTGTTCCGATTGCATATTCAGTTATTATTATCAGCATAATTATCATTTCATTTAAAATACTTATTTTATTTCAATATATGGAAAAATAAAGTATAACATTAAACTATTATTGTCGGTTTGTTGAAATTAAACTGTACCTGTAAACTTTTGTAATGTCATCTATTTGTGCTAAACATAGTATTTAGGTGAAATTAAACATTCATTATGCAAGAGCTAAATCTGCCTATTACAGGTCTTTCTTTAGGCCTGAAATGTTTTCTAAAGTATTAATTAGACATTAATTAACTGATCCAGGCCTTAATTAACTCTTCATGGAATAAGATTTCTCCGATATTAAATAGATTGAAACGGTTCAGCTATACTTTGATTTAATCAAATATGGAGGAACGAGACTTAGCTTCAAATAACCAGGTCGGTGGTTGAAATTATTGCACACGTCTGTCAAACCTTCAAAGGCTAATATCTTTGCTTGCATTAGAGTAATTTGAATGAAATTTTCATTTTAGATTATCTACTTTCTAAGTATTATAGGAAGAATGGCTAGTTCTTTATCTAAATCTTACATAATGTATCTGTAATGTAACGTTTACTTAGACGAAAATATCAGCCAAATAGCTCTTGGAATGACTACAGATGCAAGGAAATGATGGATAATTTTCTTGGAGGCCCCCCTCCCTCTCAGCGGCGTGCCCCGTCTCCGCGGTCAGTGCCCTCATTTTGCGTGCCCCCCCCCCCCATTTCAAAATTCCTAGATCCGCCCCTGTCAGTCAGGGGCGTTTTAAGGTTTATCATGGCGGAGGCTACACTATTTTGAGGGCCCTCTTTCGCGGGGGGGGGGGGGGGGTCTTGATTGATGATTTTTATGCCTATTCAATGACTGCATTCTCATTCAGTAAACGGATTAGACAGTAACATTGTATAGAAAACGCTTGACTCGGACTCAGGGCCCTTTCCCTTGGCCAGAGGGGCCCTTTTGTCAGACGTAGGGGCCCTTTTTGTCTGCCTTTAGGACACCCTAACTATGGTACATTTTCATTTTCTCATCGGTTTTAGCATTTTTCTCCCCTTTTACTTTTACAATTTCTTTGATTTCCTTTTCGCGAGGAGGCTGGCGCCTCAGCTATAAAACGCCTTTGCTGGCAGTCTGTTTCACAGAGGTATTGCAAAACGTTTTCTTATACTATGGTTTTGTAAAAGAAGACTGCTTTTAACCTGTGACGTCACATGTCAATCACTGGCTCCATGGCGCATGTATTGTAAACATAAGACGTTACTGGTTCGGGAAGAATTGCGCCTTTTACTAGTTACATACCCATTTACTCTATATAGGAAATAATTTTTACCTACATACACTTCAAACTTCTTTATTTATTTTTCTAATACTCAAAAAAAAATTGTATTTAATTTGTCAGACAGAAAAAGTTAATATTTGTGGCTCATTAAGTCGCATCAATGTCATCCTTATCAGTGATAGTAGTGGCCTAGCAAATATTCACTGCTGATCAGTGTGAATTTGTTTGTACATGTATATTTATTCTCTCTTTATAAAAAATTTTTGCATAAAAGCACTATTTTCCAGACTGACGTTCCCAAGTCAGTAGTGCAGGAAGCAAGACGAGCAAGTAGCAAACAACTGATCTAGTGATTCGATGAGACAAATATCAAGGTCATGGTATGCCATTGGAAGCAGATTAAATGGATCCATTGACAGTTGGACAGTGAAATAAGAGTAGGATGTAATCCAAATTATAGCAGGTCCACACACTTGGGTTTCTCCGGCCCTGAAAAAAAGGAACTCTCCACAGGAATGTTTGCTCCAGTTTAAAATAATAACCACAAAAGCCTCGTCAACTTCCTAATCTGTACACGTATAATAGGCCAAACAACACTTGGTCGTTTTGTTGTGACTTTACTTTTTAGCAGTGGCCACAAATGAAATGCCATCCATAAAACAATCTGTCAAAAAAACACCTAAAACATTCCTATTTTCTCACAAGTAACCCAGCACTGTCGGCAAATTAAGGTGCCCCACCCTTCTTTCTTATCACCTGAAGAGGAAGGGCAAGTGAGGAAAGCGTGTGTAAGTCACCAGTACAATGTGTACCAGGGCCCTGTTTCACGAAATTTTAACTTAAGATAAAATCCAATTTTAGTAGATACTTCAATTTTGATTGGCTAAGCACTAAAATCAATCTAATATTATCCAATCAAATGACTAAAATTGGGATCTTATCTTAGTTAAAATTTCGTGAAATAGGGCCCAGGATCCCAGCTTATTAGACCAATTAACAAGATAACTTTACACCTAAGTCAATATTAACTTGAGAACATTGACTTATCCCGCAATGGCTATTTAAAACAGTTTTCAGGGATTCAACTTCTTTTTAAAACAGAAAAACAGGAATAATTTATTTAATAAAATATTGTATGCTATTAACATTTTTTAAACAGAAAAACAGAAATAAATTTATTTAATAATAAATTGCATGTTATTAACATCGAGAGATAAAAATACGACGTTGCACTCAGAAAGTAGAAAAACAAAACTCCACCGTTATCTGAAGACTTCTTACTCATCCAACAAAACAAACAATAAATTTCCAATTGAATTAGGTAATTAAGTCTTCAGAAACAATTTTATGAGTCAATCAGGACCTTGAAGATCAAAAATCGCCTGCCGATTTCTGCGAATTTTAGATTAGCCTATAATTGTCACGAAACTAATTTTGGAAAAGGAAAGATGACATTCAAAACCAAAAATGCCCGTCTGACTATTTCCAAAAAGTATATGCGACATTTTTGCTGTTAGAATAAAGCTTCTCGAATTGTCAATAGAGTCAAAAGTTTTACACACCATTATGATTTCTTAAAAAAAATGGTAATCCAGTAGAAGCTATATCATTCTTCCTTGTCGGTATTTTGCCGCTTTGTTAAAATTATCTATAACTATGTCAGTTTTTAATTAAATCATTTGAATTTTAATAATAATGAATAATAACGAAATTTATATTGCGCATCAACACATCCCACTTGGAGATGCTCTGGACGCATGAAAGTTTTCACATAGGTAAACAATGGTGTTAGCGCATTCAATAGAACTGATGCATTTAACTGAAAGTCCTTGAACCAAATTTCTTCATCTTATAAACCGGTACATCTAACAATAATTTATTCGCTGATCTCAGTGACCCTTTTGGTTGTTAGTGTGTCAATAGATTCTGAAGATATATTGGCGCTGTTTTTTTTAATGTGTTGTATGTCAGAGTTAAAATTTTAAAGTTAATTCTCTCGCGTGAGTGATGTGTAATTTTGATCTACCTTTAGTCACAATTCTTCCAGCACGATTTTGGATCCTTTGCAACTTGGAAATTTGTTCATCAGTTACTCCATCAGAAAGTACGGTATTGTAGAAGTCAAATTCTGGACAGCACGAATGTTCGAGCCAGTGCAGAAGCTGCACTTTCAGCCTTCAGGTATAAGATGACGGATTGATCCTATTCTTGGATGATGAATAATAACGAAATTTATATTGCGCATCAACACATCCCACTTGGAGATGCTCTGGACGCATGAAAGTTTTCACATAGGTAAACAATGGTGTTAGCGCATTCAATAGAACTGATGCATTTAACTGAAAGTCCTTGAACCAAATTTCTTCATCTTATAAACCGGTACATCTAACAATAATTTATTCGCTGATCTCAGTGACCCTTTTGGTTGTTAGTGTGTCAATAGATTCTGAAGATATATTGGCGCTGTTTTTTTTAATGTGTTGTATGTCAGAGTTAAAATTTTAAAGTTAATTCTCTCGCGTGAGTGATGTGTAATTTTGATCTACCTTTAGTCACAATTCTTCCAGCACGATTTTGGATCCTTTGCAACTTGGAAATTTGTTCATCAGTTACTCCATCAGAAAGTACGGTATTGTAGAAGTCAAATTCTGGACAGCACGAATGTTCGAGCCAGTGCAGAAGCTGCACTTTCAGCCTTCAGGTATAAGATGACGGATTGATCCTATTCTTGGATGATGAAATTTGCAAATTTTGTCGATATTGTTTATATGAGAGTTAAAACTGATATTTTGAATCTAAGAAAATGCAAAGATTTTTCACACCCCTTGATATCAAAATATTTGATGCTCTTTTTGGGAGATTTCACAATGCAAGTATTAAATTTGTGATCAGGTCCAATATGGAAAAGCTCAGATATACATAATGTTAATATTATGTATCATTCACCCAAATTTATCACATGGCACCTTAAAGATACATTATGGGAGATTAGATAACGAGTTGGCAGTTCTCACCACAATAATTAAAAACTAGCTAATGCAAAGGCTGAAAATTTCAGTCAAATTGATCCACTATTAGCATAGAAGTAAGCGATTGAAATTTCCGCTTAGCCTCGGTCATCATTACTAAAGTCGGTAAGACAAAACCAGTAGTCTCGGTTATCCCTTTTTAAATTAGTGGTAAATCACAAAGGAAAATATTTCAGCGAATCGAATTACAATCCAACAAAAATCTCATGCTAGTCTCGACATCTAGAGTTGATCATGGTCTGAATAGGTTAATTAATGTCTAATTAATAGTTTTTATAAGATTTCAGGCCTAAAGAAAGACCTACAATAGGGTTTAACGTCCGACTGGGATAATGAAGACGGGCATCCGCCATACAGTGCGCTATGAGGGAAATTTTGCCCGGGCCGAGCAGCGGTACTATGACCTACGTCTTATATGAAATTCCAACTGCAAAAGGATCTTTTACATGCACACCAATGTATACAAGAGACCACGGTTTTTCGTCACATCCGAACGACTAGACAGCTGCCCCCCGCCCTGCACCACTGACAGGGGGGAACCACGTCGGAAAATCATGATGAACTTTATCTGCCAATGCGACCTCCAGGCTAGCGAGCCAGCGTCTTATCCACTTAGCCACCGTGGCCCCTCTTGGGCTACAGGGGCGACAGCAAACTAAGCTAATCTCTAAGTATAATTATATTTGTATTCTCGTATTAAATTAAACATGTATTATGCAAGAACTTAATCTGCCCATTGTACGTCTTTTATTAGAACCGAATTTTCCTCATTAATTAAACATTAATAAAATGAGCTTATCAAGGCCATAATCAACTCTCGATGCCATCGTTAGCCTTGAAGCAATTTGACTGAAATCCTCATCATATTCTATTTTAACTATCATAGCAAGAACTGTCCGCTCTTTATCCGATCTCCCAGAATGTCCCTTTAATATATTTATATGATGTATACCCATACATTACGTTTGTATTGTATGCTGTCCTGCAGTGCCGGATTAACCTTGTGGGGGACCGAGATCACGTGGCTAAGGGGGGTACGGTGCTGGCTCGCTAGCCTGGAGGTCGGGTGTTCGATCCCTGCATTGACCGAGAAAGTTCATCTCGATTTTCCAGCGTAATTTCCCCTCGTCAGTGATGCAAAACGGAGGGCCTGACAAGGACAGCTGTCTAATCGTTCGGATAGGACGAAAAACCGAGGTCCCGTGTACACATTGGCGTGCACGTAAAAAATCCGTTGGCAGTTGAAATTTGATATAAGAGTAGGCCGTAGCGCCACTGCCCGGGAAAAATTTCCCTCATAGAACAATGTATAGCTTATGCCGTCTTCATTAGCCCAGGTTACGTGCAGAAGAGTAGGACGTTAAACCCCATTTCATTTCATTTCGTGGGGGACCCGGGACATACCAACTGTCCGGGGGTCCCATTGTTGTTTGTTCAAATTGTTTCGTACTGACCGCGGATCGTACTAGTATGTACTCAACCCCCTTGAGTGCCTGGGGTGTTTTCCTCCAGGATTTTTTTTTTAAAAATCAGGATTAATTTCAGTACATCTGAGACAATTAAGCCCTATATCCCTTACTGCACAGGGTCACAATCCTCGCCCCCTCAGCCCAGGTACTGGTTTGCTCCGTCTGGGATAAAATATCAGTATGGCACAGAATTGGGGGGGGGGGGCTAAATGTGTGGGGCCCGGGACATCTGTCCCACTTTGCCCCCTCCCCCCTAGATCCGGTACTGCTGTCCCGAATGGATGTGTTGGTACAATAAATCTGTCTATATATCTATAATTTATATGCTATTTTTTAGTTGGCTTTTGACTAGAATTCTGATTAATCTTGATGCTGTCGAATATGATGTGATTTTTTTGTGTGTAATTGAGGAAATGGCCATCGTTTTAGACATAATTTCTGTTCTTTATTGTTGTTTAATTGCACTAAGCTTCTGTTTAGTTTCCTGATTAATATTAATGTTAATATGACGTGATATTTTCGCGCACGTAATTGAGGACATGTGCATTATTTTTCTTTGAAGATGAATCCATTATATTCTTTTTCTTTTTTCATACCTTTAATTTTTCTTATGATAGCTTCGAAATTCATGCGCTGTTGGAGTTAATGCAGGAAAAAGCCTATTAGCTTGTAATGGTATTATTTCATGGGTTGTTGAGTTAATCACTTTTAGTCCTATGGAACTGATATTATAATAGTTACCGTGAAAAATTCGCAATTGGGCTTGTCGATCAACCTTATTGCCACAGCAGACATGTTTTGTAGACTGCCAAACCCCAATTTACATAGTTGTCCTTTCTACTCAGGCTTTTCAGTAAACCAGAAGATTCAAGTATGTAATTCCTAAAAAGAAAATCACGTTCGGCGATTACCCGAACCAAATTAGCAAGAATGTGCATAAACTTTAAATCACTAACTGCGATTCATATAAAAAAATATGTGCCAATTTGAATTTCTAGTAACGCCTCTTTGAAAACGTAATTCGTGCATGCTTAGAATTTTACAAAGTTCAATGCATTTTTGCTTAATAGTTTTTATCCTTGTAAAGCGCATCATAAAATTCTTTGATACCTTTATGGGAAAAGGAAAGGCGGTGTTTTCGACAGTATTAGCATTTAATCTTGTTTAAGAATTTGAGTTGAACCCTCGGGATACTGTATATGGGATGACTTGACACTGCGTGTAGTCAGTATGTACAATGTGTTTGTTAGTGTGTTCAGATTATTTAAATGTTAATTCCACTGGTAAATACGACATACGACATATAGTTGGTTGTGTTTATTAGGTTAATATAACTAACTAACATCAAATAAACTTGAAGAGGTCGAATCAAGAATAAAAGGCAAATCGACACGAATTAGAATTCAATATTGGTCCTCTCCAATTCTTATGGATGTTGATATCTTGTCGGGAAAATATGAGATCCTAATGTCCAATATATAGGACACAATGAACATCTTTTTAATCAGCACACGAGTCGTGTATTCTATGGTTCCGGGCTCCAATTGTAATAAACAAAAAAAAAACATATCCTACGTATTTGATAAGAAAGTATCCTCTTTTTTTTCAAAATTGAATATAAATCACTTTAACGTGTATTTACATTAATATGACATAGATGTGTGCTTTTAGACACGTTGTCGGCTGTTTGATGGCTCCAGAAAATAGACTGAAAGAATAGAGCCAAATGCCCATTAAAGAACAAGTTCCTGAAATTATTTGTGAGACCCGAAATACGCGATCTATAATATACGAAAATTGTTATACGTATTTTTCAAGATACCCCCCCCCCCCCTTGACACCACTGCACTTGTTGCACAGTTTCAACAACATATTTGACTAGTAAGTGTCCACTCATTGTCGTGAGACCCTAAAAACTCCCCATAGTAGAGACGCCTCGTCGCCCGTCTCGAATCTGCGGCCTCTTATTACAGATTTCAAAGTGAAGTGGATCTAGACTAGAGAATGGGCTGGGCCAGGAAGGAACTTTAAACAGCATTCATACTACAGGTTGTTTTCTTTTGGTTTGATCCCACAATCCACGCAATTCATGGGACCTGTCTTCAGATAATCTACCATGATTACGCCTTTAGAGTCCCAGAAAACGTAGGCCACGAGATTACTTCTGGAAGACGCTCTTTATGTTCCCGTGGCATTTTAACCTTTTAACCAAAAACTTGCTTGATTCTGTGTTGAAATCCCTTACAATCGTCTGCCTAAGGGCCCAGCAAATAGGCCCTAACGTGGAGCTGTTTTGTTAATGCATGGTATGTTAAGTAGCTAACTTTCTAAAATTTAGTTGCCTGTCCTGAATATTTTGTGTCGAGAACATCATCAGCGTTATCGTGGATCATCACAAGATCGGTCAGGGCAGACTGCTCATCGTATTGAGTGCTTATCTTGCCCCTTGACTATTCAGCAAACCGCTATTTGACTGTACAAGACAAAGGAGCATTGCCAACTAATGTTTGTTTCATGTCATCATTAATTTGCTCTGGCGTAATCTTTTTTCAAATGAAGATACTTAATCACTGCTCTGCATTCAGTATTCTCCATTTTAAAGGGCTAATAAGATAATTTTTTTGAGAATAAACCAGCTTAATTCTGTGTTCAAATCCCTTACAATCTTCTGCCTAACGGCACAACAAGTAACTTAATATTTGTGATACGTTTTCAAACAACTTTAATCCGCCAGTCTTCATCTGGAAATGGAGGCCGGTGTCCTAAACCATATTTGGATAAAACAGGACAATTTTTTTTTTTTACAAAAATATTGTCTGCGACTCGATGTTTTGAGTTGAAATTCACACGTACTCGGGTAGTCCCTATAGGAGAAAATGAGAGGGTCATGATGTATGTCAGCTTGAAACATAGAATATTATAGCACGTGAAATTCTAGTTTTGTATGTCAAGCACACACCGGAATACTAGAAACATGAGCTGATTAATTGAGATTGGGCGATCGGTTCATGTGGAGGCTGGAAACTTTAAGAACACCGTTTCTGATACCATCTTCTTATTCATGGCTTAATTAATTTTAATCACCCAATGCACCACATTTTCGCATGCGACGGGGATTGGGAATCCCGTACGTATCACTTGCCAATCTCGATCCCAGGGATAACTTTAGCTCTTAGTTACCTCAGAGCATGAAATTGGTTCCCAAGCTCCACCCTGTGGCTACTGATTGGCAGGATTTGTTAGAATGAAATACTGCTGATTTCTCGACAATTAGGCATCAATTCGTTGCATGAGTTACATATTAGTGACCCTCGGAACATTTTCCACATCATTCGAAATGAGTCGATGTGATGGAAACTATTTTTAGCGCATGATATTAGTGATTTGGCTAAATACGTGAAATTTCTGAACAAACGTTAGTCTCGGTCACCCAGAACCCCCTAGTCTTCAACGTACGGAGGGTCTGGGACGGTAAACGTTTTTTACCATCCACCGGAGCCTGGTCTTATGACGTCATGTGTGGATTGTGGGTTAGGATAAGGGTTAGGCTTGGCTCAGGGTTAGGGTTAGGGCTAGCCCTGTCTACATCTCGAGACTGTGTCGAAATCTGCAGGCCACAGCCCTTACCCTAACCCTTATCCTAACCCACAATCCACATATGACGTCATAAGACCAGGCTCCGGTGGATGGTAAAAAACGTTTACCGTCTGGGACGGTTCTCAATTGTTGACGAAAATTACTGGATAATCTACCCCATAAAAAAACCAAACTCCCGGTCACGCATGGGCAATGGAACCTTTTGGCTAAAGTCTCGGTAAGTGCTAGATCTTATGAAGCCGGGCCGATTTTACTAGATTCTATAAAGCGAGTCTGAAATATATCCCACAATTCACTTGGCACATCTATTATTAGAAACAAAATAGATACGAGGAAGGAAGCGTGAATCGCGATGAAGAATTAAGAAGATTGTGAGAAGCCATACGTCTGATTCATGACGAGAGAAAATTACCATTTCAATTAAAACCTTTACAAACAAAATTTTAGAGAGTGTCATTGTTGACAAGCGAGATGTTTTGATAGATTCAGTACGTGGTAACTTAAAAGACTGGATAATCCAGACAATGACCTACTTTCCGTCAAATTTTGAGGACCCATCCAGACTAATATTCGTAGAATATTTGTTTGGATGATAGAGACTAAAGAAACGTGTATTTGAGCTGCCATCTTGGATCTTTAAGAAGCGAAAGACGGAAGGATAAGTAACGTGACATTCAAAATGGCCGGCGAGTTTAAACCGAGATACACAAGAAGTAAACTTATCTGTGGGATCGAGTTTAACCACATGCTTCATGCGAGATCAGAAATCTAGATCTGATCATTGTTGTAGCATGTTTTATATTGCCCCAACAGGCTACACAATGTTTCATCAGCATGCATTAAACTGATTTAGGCAAGATTCTAGGACTGGAAAATAATGAATAAAATTAACCGAGAATGAATCCATGCAATGTAGAGTTAATGTGAGTGTAGATCTAGTTCAACAAATAAAATTCCTAGATAAATATACTTACCTCCATGTAGACGTTTGTTGTTTTTAATAAACATTTGAATTGACAGAATGGCGGTTCTCCTATTATGCTAATATTTACATAGATCGCATTAATTGTTTTGTCTACAAAAGGATAATTGCCCAAAAGTCTTTATATTTTGAACCATATAAAACAAATTATTAGACCAGATTTGAGAACTTTATTCAAATAGAAATCATATTTATGTGTGTAAAAGCACATTGGGTGTTGTTTTCTATGGTAAAATAGTTCGGCATATCAAAGCCAGAGACATCATTTTCTAGCACAGCTCGTTGGAACGTACACGAGCCACTAACATTAACCACACGTTAACAAGGTTGTGATTAGAGAAACATGATTGGCAGATGCTGGAACTATATCGCCGAATGATATTAAAATGGGCCTTGCAGTGCGTACCTTCTCTCTCGGTTTTGATTCTGGACCTTCTGATCCGATTTTGATTATTGACCTTCTGATCCGGTTTTTATTCTGGACCTTCTGATCCGGTTTTGATTCTGGACATCCTGTCTCGGTTGCGATTCTGGACCTTCTGTCTCGGTTTCGATCCTGGAGCAAATCTCATAATTTCTCAGATTTAATAATCGGTTTTGATTCTGGACCTTGTGTCCCGGTTTCGATCCTGGACCAAATCTCATAATTTCTCAGATTTAATAACTTTCGTGTTTCTTATCTATTATTATACATGAGAACCATTATCGTTTTGCATTTTAGCGACTGGTTTGGGTTGACAGGCATATCAAATCACGCTTTCTCGGGGGACTTCTAATTTTAACAAATCTACAGTACTCAAGTTTGGTAAACTGTCACATTGTACACACTAATAAGATGACGTGCATACATCCAATATGTAATTAAATAGTGACACCATGTACATTATGTGTGTAAATCCGTGTCCCGTCAGCTCGGTAATAAATTTAATGAGTGGTTACTGTAATATTTACCGCTGTAACTCAGTTCATATACGCCCACAAATATTGAGATACACTTAGTTAAATATAATCGGAGGCGCAAACCGGATTCAAAATTTCCATATTAAGATGATTGTATTAAATGCAAATTGGACGTACAATATTTCTTAAAATCGCAATTGTATATTTAAAGAATGCAATACGTAAGAACTAAATCTGCCAAATTGCATATCTTTATTTTAGCTTCAAATGTTATATAAACTATTATTTTAACATTTTATAACACGACACACCCACAATCAACTCGATAGGCCGCCGTGTGGCTCCGATTTCAAATAGATTAGAATTATTCGGCCATTTAATGATTTAATTTAAAAATGGAGAAGCGAGGCTACGTCCCGCATAACAAGTCCCAGTAATAACAAACAAGCAATGCCACATAGTGATAACTTCTCACAGCATAGAGTAATTTGAATAAAATTTTCGATATATTCATTTTGCATTATCTATTTTCGAATTATGGTATCTTATAAATAAGGAATATAAAAAAGCTTTCAATAAGTGGATCTTCCACACCTGCCAAGATTTACTATATAATAAATGAACTGTCAGCCAGTTTAAAAATGTAAGTTATGAATAATATTATATTAATAAATTATCGTGACTTCTCTTCCGCATATCGAAGCACAAAGTTATTTATTTTAAGGGTGTGCTATATAATGCACATGTCATTAGGGTGCTAGATTGTATGCTTGTGTTATTTTTTTCTAGTCAGATTAATATCTTTACGTGAACAGAATCCCCATAAAACCGATTTAGACAAATTAAACATTCACACTCCTTAGAAACACCTACTTAAACAATAACAGTGATAAATGGGTAAAATGTACGCACCCGTCTCCATTTTCTTTAGATTTCTAAATTATTTTCTTATTTTCAGCCTTTCACGTTAATGAAATACGGTTTATCGTTCCACCTTTATTATTAAATTCTAAGATAAGGATTGAGGTAGTTCCTTTAGGAACGGTCTCTGATCGGAAGATGTCCGCTGATATCGCCCGGTTTTTGGGGATTGGGGTTACTGCTGTGAGGGAACTAGATTGGGAACTTAAAAATAGCTTTTCTCTGTAATGATTTTAAATAAAATTGTTAGTAACAAAAAGGGCACAATGACTAAAGCCATCGATCGATAATCCGGTCAATTTTTAATCTGAACGGGTATTAAGCCCCCCCCCCTTCCCGTCTTAGTATGACGAACGCCCAGAATAAATGCTGTCTCTCGTCAGTTAAGAGGTGCTGGACAATATGATTGATAACCACGTAGAGTCCTTCATGTAGTTTAAGTTGTTATAGTATCTTTTAAAAAAAGATCAGAGGAGGTAAGCCTCTATCTCAATATTTTCCATATTATTAAAAACACAAATGACAATTCGTTATTGGTCCTATTTCAATTACCTTAGATGTCGTTATCGTGCCCTAAAGATATGGGACCTAATATCCAATCGTGTATTCTATGGTTTCGGACGCAAATTGTAATGAACAAAGGAAACATAATCCTACAAGACGATGCTGAAGTATTTAGTAATGTTTGATTCATAAACCACACAATAATCTTTTTTTTTTTTAAAAAAACGTGGAGAATGGACTTAACAGGCGTAAACGACCGCCGCTCAATATGGACTGTTCACGTATTTCACCCGAACATAATTGATTAGAAACATTGAATAAGAATCACTTTATATTCATCCATATAACATTAGACCCATTTTCATTTTAAGGTTCCAAAGAATAAAGTCATACACCCTTTAAGTTTGTAACGATTCAGTAATTATTCCTTTATGTTTGGTAGATATTCATGTACGTTTAGCTATATCAAGACACAATCTGTTTAAGTGAATCACGGGTGTAACAATTCCTTTCACCGCTTATTGACCCTTCACCTTTACCTAAAGTGTACTTGATATAATTGTGACAGATAAAACAATTTGGAAGGAAAATGTATATGTTGTCTGACTTATCTTTGAGCTACAAAGCAAATACATTTCATTTCGAGTTGGTTTTGTGACAACTAGTACATGTAATAGAACGTTTTATAATCGGTGTACATTACCTGTCACAAGAGCGTAGTGACAGATTATGTTGGAGCAGAAAACCTAATATTTGTGTGTTTGGGTGGGGGCTCCCTAAATTTGCACTGTGTCGAGCATGCTAAAGTTGATTTGTAAAATATCTGAACCACTGGTCGGAATATAAAGGCTCTTGGTTGGAACCTGCATGGTTCTTTTGATCCATTTCACAGGGATCGTAAAAACTCAAGGGGGTGCAGAAATACATGATGCAGGGCGCTTCATTGCGTCCCCTTCACATAGACCTTGTCATAATCTGAAATTCTTTCCAATTTATGTCAGTCTGCCTGATAGGTTTATCAATTTTTAAGATTATTATTTAATCACTACGCCACATGAAATCTTCTCCAAACAGAGATCACATCCCTTGGTTCTTCAAGTTAAGTTGACTCCCCGAACACATGTGTTTATCTGAACAGAGTGACTTAATGGCATTGATGCTATTGAGGATCTGGGTTTCTATCCCACTCACTTCCATTCATACCCCCTCCCCTCGACTATAGTATAAAACATATTCAATCTTATTTGTCTCATAAAAATTTATTTAAAGTTGATGATTGATATTTGAATTTGTTTTTCGAACAGTATAGGATATTTCACAGCTCAATCCTGACTCTAATGCATTCAAATTGATTTTTTAACATTTAGATAAGAAGACAAAACCAAAATATCAATGGCAAATAATCCCCAGACTTGGTTTCAAGCGCATTAAAAAAAGAGCCCCAAGACGTGGCACTGGCTTGTTATTTGTTCTATAGATAGACATTGCCTATTACGAAATTTATAAATACCGAACGGAATGGAACCATATTTTGATATGATATTCCTTTTAGAGTCCCAACTTTTGCAATATTGCAGTTTGCAACGAATACAAAATTCCTCAAATGACGGCTTTAATTTCACAAATTTGAATGATGTAATATCCGTGTGAGTTTATCCTACTGTAAGTGTCAGCTTAAAGCCAACCAGTTAACATCATTAGTAAGACAATCCTTTCTCACCTCCTTTTGCAAACGCTAGGTTCCTCTCACAAGACATCCGTCAAGTGGTTAGCAAAACGTCAATCTAACAAGTTATTTGATTGGTGGAAACACACTTTCGAGCACATATATCTATGACCATGTCCTCAGAAGACGTGACGTAGGCCTGTAAACACCCCCAGATATATATTTATATACATGGGTGGATGTCAGAGTTGACACAGTCTCATTCTCTTCAACTGACAAGCTGTCTATCAACACGAACAGCAGACAAGCCCGCGGATAATAACAATTCATTCTACCAAGAGACGTGCAAAATTTTAAAACGAAAAAATAATCAACAATTTTGCTTTTCGACTGATATTCTGTTCCGAGATTTGCACAAAATTTCTTTACGCTGAAAAAAGGGAATACAAAGGATAATTTCAAAATATCAAAGGACTTAGTATTCCAGTGAAAATGAAATTGTTGATTATTGCTGTACTGTGTTTTGTAGTTGGAGGAGTATGGAGCTTAGACTCGTGTCGTCAAGGAAGTAACTGTAGATTACCTGATTGTTTGTGCTTTGGTTATTCTCATCAAGTCAGGGATACTAAAAAATATCCGCAGATCGTATATTTTGGATTTGACGATGCTGTGACCGGAATAATGGCCAATCATTACCGGTATCTTTTCCCCCCGGATAGGAAAAATCCCAATAACTGCCCGATTACCATGTCTTTATATATTCAGCATAAATATACGGATTATGCCTTAGTAAATGAGATGTATAAAGCCGGGATGGAAATAGGTGTTCATAGTGTTACCCATGACAATATAGATACCAAAGCCAAACTTTTAGACGAAGCCACTCAACAGCGCTTGAATCTTCATAAAAGAGCTAAAGTTCCTTTAGATGAAATCGTCGGGTGGAGAAGCCCAAATCTGAAAACGGCTGGCGATGATCAACCCGATATTTTACAACAAATTGGATATACATACGACGTGTCTTTAACATACACCCGTAGAGTGTTAGGAGATACGAAACCTCTCCCATATACGTTGGATTATGGTAACCCGATGCCATGTATGGTAGAACCGTGCCCCCTTCCAGGAAGCTCCCACAAAGGTTTTTGGGAAATCCCCATCAATTCTTTGACAGGTATAAAACAACAATACCCGTGCCCATATGTTGACGGTTGTTATAACAGACCTGCAAATGAAGAAGAAGCATTCCAGTATCTATATCAGAATTTCGCTGATTACTATGAAGGTAACAGGGAACCACTTGGATTTCATATGCACGCCGCTTGGTTTGAGACTCTTCATAATAAATTGGGAATGGACCGTTTCATCAAATATATGGTTAGTTTACCAGATGTTTATATTGTGACAGCCAAACAGATGTTAGATTGGGTGCAAAACCCCGTACCAATATCTCGGTTACATACTCTACCATCGTGGTCATGTAGATCCACGACTAGAAACACCCTTGCCCCACCACCACCGCGAATCCAGTTTCCATCAAACGAAATCAGTAAACCCATACACAATGTAGCATCGAATAACCCACGACGAAGCTCTATGCGCCCGACGAACAACCGACAAAGTGTAGCACCAGTTAATCCATCCCGCATCATGCGACCGTCGAACACTAGACAAAGTGTTGCACCAGTTAATCCATCACGCATCATGCGACCGTCGACCGCTAGACAAAGTGTAGCATCAAGAACCCCGACGCGTACCATGCAGCCATTAATAAGGATGACATCGAAGCCAAAGTACCAGTACAGACCAACACCACCGAGCCCAACGACCCCAAAGAGAACCCAAGCCCCAAGAGCACCCCAAAGAATATGGTGGGGCGGACAAACCGAGAGACCCCTACCGCAATCACAATACCAAACCTATCGACCAGTGCATCAACAACCGACAAAAAAAGTAACTCGTCAATACATCCCAAATACCCCACCACCTACAACAAGGACCATGACTATGGCGCCAATAAATAAACGAAACCCGTTTTTTCAAAACAGACAGCCAGTTACCAATAACCGATATAATTCAGAAAGCAGTATACGTGCACCGGTTCAACAAAACAATCAAAATACAAGGCTAACAGCGAACAATGCTCAGTGTGTTCAAGGAGACAATTGTCGTCTGCCAGATTGCCTTTGTAGAACAACGGCTCCACCTCGCGGATTGTTAGAACGCGACACACCTCAGATGGTTTATTTTGCATTCGATGGTCCAATAGAAGGGCGAGTTTATTCTGAATATATTAGCCTTTTCGATCCATCAAGAAAGAATCCAGATGGCTGCCCTATTAGTGCTACATTATTTGTTGCCAAGAACGGTAACTATATAACATATTTGCAGAATCTGGCTAATCGCGGGTTTGAAGTGGCTTTACGTGGCGGGCATCGTGGCGCTTATAAAGATATACGTACTTTGGAAACAGACTTGGACCAAGAATTATCCGTAATGAAGCAATATCTACCAAATTCAACTTTCACTGGCTGGAGAAGTCCTGCTACAAAACCATTGGGCGATGGACAATACCAAGCCTTGGAAGCGAGACGACTGAAGTATGACAGTACCTTAATCATAGCATCTGAAAGTAGTCAAGATACTATGCCATGGCCGTACACTCTTGATTTTGGCTGGAAGGAATCTTGCTATGCATTGGATGGTTGTCCCAACCAATCTTACCGTGGATTATGGGAAGTGCCTCTTTACACCGTGAGAGATTATTTGGACAAATTCAACTGTATCTATGCTGATGGATGTATGCAAAATCCCACAACCGCAGAGGAAACCTTTCAATTTTTACTAAGCAACTTTCTCCGACACTATAATGGAAACAGGGTCCCATTTGGGATTAATCTCCGTCATCTGTGGTTTTCACACAACGTGTATGTACCTAATAAAGCTGGTTTGGATAAATTTATTCGTTATTTGGTTGAAATAGCTGATGTGTACATTGTAAACATAAATCAATTACTTGACTGGATGCGTAATCCTACCCCTTTAAGTCAATTACAGAGCTACCAGCCTTGGATCTGCCCTACACCATATACCCAGTGAAGATAAGAAGGTTTAGAAACACGAACTATCATAATATACTCCCATAATATTCTCTACTCGAGAAACTTTTGGACACATTAGGAATTATTTTATAATGTTTACACGATATCAAAAATATGATGATTTTGATTACGTGCATTAGCACTCACAGAGAATTGAAGATATGCGAAGCTACTTGTTTCACAAACTATCCTGGTACAGAAAAAAACAATATTTCAAACGAATGGATACAAGTAGCTAAGCATTCGGTGTGATGTTTACTGCCAAATGTTAAAATCTGTCAACAAGTGATTATTTTATCTATAAAATGAGTTTGAAATGTTTTTCGTTAGATTTGATCGATGAGTAAAGTTTGCTATGTAATTGTGAAACTATACAAAAATAACACATATTAGAATAAATGTAAAACCCCTTACAAAAAGAGCACTGGATTTAAGTTTGCCATTCACATGAACTCTATATGATAAATTATAATATAATGATAGTGTCGGTATAATATAATGATTACATCGGCATGATATAATGATTATATTTGTATAATATAACGATTATATCAAGATAATATCGTTATATTTTGGTAATAACAGTACATAATGATAATACAGTAAT
This sequence comes from Patella ulyssiponensis, assembly GCA_963678685.1. Lineage (NCBI taxonomy): Eukaryota > Metazoa > Mollusca > Gastropoda > Patellidae > Patella > Patella ulyssiponensis. The sequence continues at coordinate 19,813,115 of OY783228.1, forward strand.
ATTATGGTTATATCGAAATATACTGATAATATAGGTATATAATGACGACATATTAATATCGGTATATCATGGAAATGTCGATAAATTGACTATATCGATATATTATGTTATTATCGATACACTGCAATGATAATAATAATAATAATAATAATAATGGGAACTGTGATAATATGACTTTTACAGTTATATTTTTTATATTTCCGGAATAATTTTATATAACGGTAAAACTTTTATATTACGGTAATATTTTTATATTACGGTAATATTTTTATATTACGGTAATATTTTTATATTACGGTAATATTTTTATATTACGGTAATATTTTTATATTACGGTAATATTTTTATATTACGGTAATATTTTTTATATTACGGTAATATTTTTTATATTACGGTAATATTTTTTATATTACGGTAATATTTTTTATATTACGGTAATATTTTTTATATTACGGTAATATTTTTATATTACGGTAATATTTTTATATTACGGTAATATTTCTATATTACGGTAATATTTCTATATTACGGTAATATTTTTATATTACGGTAATAATTTTATATTACGGTAATATTTTTATATTACATTAATATTTTTATATTACGGTAATAATTTTATATTACGGTAATATTTTTATATTACATTAATATTTTTATATTACGGTAATATTTTTATATGATGGTAATATGGTTATATTATGGTAATATGGTTATATTATGGTAATATGGTTATATTATGGTAATATGGTAAAATGGTAAAATTGGTATATTTAGGACACCCTCCGTTTATTATGGCAATATTGTTATATCATAATCATATCAATGTATTATGATTATGCTATGATAATAAATTTAGTCGTTTTTTTACGATAATATCGATATGCTATAATGAAGTATGCTATTATAAATTATGGTGAAGTTTAGATCTCCAGTGTCAATTTAGAGTTATTGCTTTGAATTGTGTTATATATATATTTTCTGTCTATGTTAATTATTTATTTTACCACATGCAATGTTCATTTTTACTGCCTACATTTAGAAAAAATCTTTTGTAATAATTTATATTTCTATGTAAGTTTCTGCTTTATATGTTATGTACAATAGGGTGTTGTTTAGGCTATAATTTGTCATAGGGAGGCAGACCATCATTAAAATTCACTCTGTCTCTGTCTTTTCTCCCCTTTTGCATGTCCATTTTTGTTAATTTTTTGGTCTAGATTGGACGAAGAGGGTTTAAATTAAAATTTTCGGCTAGGTTTTGATAATTATGCATGATTTTGAGGCGGAAGGATAATGCGGTTATTAGGATGGCTTACGGTGATATGTGCGGAAACTAGTTACATGTTTTTAGTATGCTTTTTCAAGTTTTTGTATCTCAAAATCAACCCCACACAAAATTTAGTGCAAATACATGACCATTTGTTCCTCTGGCGAAAAGTTAGAAGTGGGCAAATCGACCAGAATTAACATTAAAGTCAATGGTGGTCTGCCTCCATGGTGGTTTTGGGTAGTTGTCTCCCCCGATCGCAAGGAATATATGAGGTTTTGGGATGTAAATGCCTGTGATGATAACCAATATGTACTACTTTCTATTACTCAAATACATGATGTACCAAAAGCGCATAATTTTCAGTTTACATCATCGGCATTGCCCGATTGTTTCTTTGCCCCGGATTTGTCAACAACATCTCGGATCAGTGGTATTGGAAATGATATACATGTAATTGACCTTTTGGGCCAATCTAACATGAAATGTAAAGAATGATAATTGTGTTGGATAGTCAAGATTTAGTTATTTAAGTAATGGTGTCAGCGCAAATTCTTAATTATTTACGAAACGTGAGCTTCACTACGAAATAATTTATTATGTCAATAAGGAGTTTTTTTCTGGATTGTGGGTTATTCTAAGTAAAAACAAATGAAACATGGTCATCAATATGTGTGAAAAACAACAAGGGCAACACTTTCCTCAAACTGTAAATTAACATAATTAGACTAAAAACTTTAGACAAACACCACTACAAGGATAAGCTTTAAAGTATAGTATATACGAATTTGTGGACAGCATTATGAAGTAAGTTTCTGTCGTCCAGTGCTTCACATTGTTGTCATCCATGCTTTAGTGTGGCGTTACTCAGGTTCCATGCTGTGGTGATGTTAAAGGGAAATACAGAACAGGATCACCATGCACTCTGATTATAATACAGACGTATAATATTTCGTTTCGTTTAATTTATACTTTCGATGGCCTCCACTACATGAGGTAAATAAAGACAAATAAAACGAAATTGTGAACTATAAAAAACGAAGCGAAATAGAATCTGTGTTTTAATCAGATTGGAAGATCACGCGTATTTCTTAAAACTTACAACTATCAGCTATTTGGAATCACAAAAAAAAATACAAATGATGTCATTCGTGAGAATCTATCCTAATCGTTTGCACTGTAAATCAAGTTACGCTAGTTTGAAAAGGGTCTAAAATGGTTCGCCTAAAAAAAACTTTTGTTTTGTGGCATTCGTAAATCATGAGAAAACGTCGTAATTTTGGTATTTCAAAATGGAAAGGGCCACGGACTTAAATTGAGTAGGCCTACACGAAATAACTAAACGTATCGATCAATCGAGATATCTTGGATTTTTGAGAATGAGAGAAAACACACTAGGACCATACCATGCAGGCAAGTTTTACTCGAATCTTAGGCACTTTTTTAAGTATTCATAGTGAAATGCCTATTGCCATAATATGTTTGAAGCGAATGTATTTTAGACATGGGACGAACATTTACTATAATACTAAGAGTGATCGAGTAAACTATGTTCAATAACCCTGGACCTAGATGTCCATATATTGAGATATAGTATTTTGTCTTTTTATTGTGTTCATATTAATATATTAATATTCTGACTGTTTTAAGATAGGAGTGACACCAGGTTATAAATAAGGTTATAGTATACATTAATAGACATAAGAGAGAGAAATGTTCTCTAGGTATATTTTTACCGGTATCAACACCTCTACCTTGTTTTTGTTACGTCATAATCAGTGCCGGGCTGATAAGCCGAATGCCCACCTGTCAGGTCACTAACAAAGGCCCACACAAGTACGCGCCGAAGGCGCATCACGAGCGCGCGAGCGTCCGTGGGGGGGGGGGGGTCTCCCCCAGGAACATTTTGAAAATTGACAACCGCAAAGCTATTTTCACGGACAGGTGGACATGTGGGCCCAGTCCGGCACTGGTCATAATGCACTATTGTAACACGTAATTAAATCTTATTTGACGCATCCAGAAACATATTGTATTATATTTATATTTCAAAATGACGATCATGTCTTTTCAACCTAAGTCACCATGAATCTAAGTAATTGACAGAACACAGTTTTTATGGGTTACAATCACTAGTTACAATCATTGTGCTTGATAACGATAAGAGGATACTTGTCGAAACGTCGTGCTTTTAGCAAAAAAAACTAGTGATTGTAACCCATAAAAACTGTGTTCTGGTAATGTGTTTACCGATCGCTAAATGCCACTTAAAGACTAAGTAATTGACATTTTAAAATATAGAAAAATAAGCATAATGTGAAATTGTAGCTAAAGTCATTTGTATATCAGAATATATTATTTTGATTATAATTATTATTATGACAAAGAGCATATTTTTTTAAATTGGGCACTACAATTTTGAATAATAAGGTTTATTTCCATGATTTTGAAATGAAATAAAAGAAGAGAAATTGTTTGTGTTTGTAATGTTACTTTCATTCCGCGGATGTATAATTATAGATGAACAGGGATGAACCATTCGAACTTGAGATGCGGGTTATATCTAGTCTTCCGCTCTTTCAACAAGAACGGTGCAAAATTGAACCATACCAGATTAGATTCTTAATTACCTGTAAGACTGTTCCTTTAAAAAATAAAAAATACTAGTCCAAGGCTAGTCTCCCTTACCACAGGTGCCGCTTGTCGCTACCGGAAGTAAATATATCGCCATATTGAATCATCATTCTTTTCTCTTAATCTTAATGAAATCTAGCGGGGAGGGAAGTGGGACATTAAGTTATTCATTCAGGTAAGTATAAGAAAAATTAAATTTACTGTTAAAATTTACTAGTAAAGACTAGTGCTTAAAAATAAATAAAACTCTACCAGTTATAAACTTACACCTGAATGATTTTCTGAGCCACAGAGAGAGGACCAAAATGCCCTCAAAAGATTTCATCTGGAGATAATTTCAATAGGGCCAAAGCAACATTATAAAGCTTTTCAAAAACTCAACAAAGTAATTTGTTCCTTATCGTGTTCATCAGCTTCTAATGAACAATCCATGGAGGTTTTAACTTTTATGCGGTTTCTAAGCCCGAACCTAACTGGGGACATAACTCTGAAACGTGGTTTTTCAAGAGAGTTCTTGCCTGTACTTACGGAGTATATGGCTCTATACTCCAGAACCATGAAATCGAAGAAAATTGGTCAAAAAGCACTTATTAAAGACGTATTATGTAAGGGCTAAATCTACTGGTCCTTATTTTGGCTTAAAATTTTATGTAAGCCTATAACCAAAATTTAAACGGATTGAATCACGGTCGCCATTTTATGATTTAATTTAAAAATAGAGAAAATAGCGAGTTAGAGGTTATGAACACTCACTTTAAAATTTAACTTAAAAAAAACCCCAAATCCTACAACTGTAGTGTATATAGTTGAAAATCTAATCAGTCACCTGTAAAGTGTGTAGTACATGTTTCACCTCTATGGGTTTGAATATTTGAAAAAAAACTAATGCAACATTCTAAGCACGTTTCTGTTGAAATCGGGCTGTTCGTCATATAAAAATATATTCCTTTAAAGAGACTGTTCATGAAAATCGAATCAAAAATGGTTTAAAGATTCAACCTTTTGACAAGTTAAGGGGTGAAATTGGAACCAGGAACCAACGCAAAGCTGGATTTTTGAAAACGCTCCACAAGATATTGGACGTAATATTCTCAGACATAATTACATTTTTGATGATACGAGAAGAGTTGTTGTCAATGCCAAATAAATTGAACCCTTGTAAATTTAGCTCTATTGTCATTCTACGTCATTAAATTAATTTTAACGACCAACAATGCCGTACGTATGTAAATCCAGATTTCAACATCAGAATTTGTTTAAGAAAATTAAAGAAAGAAACTTGGTTATCTTGAATCGGAATACGTCACGTAAATCGAGTACTGTCTCAAATCTGACTGGTATATAGACCCTCATTAACACTATTATAGCGAGAAGGTGCACCGCCATAGACAAACAGATCGTACTTGCGTTTTAATTCATTATAACGACAAAAAGTTAATTTAAAGTTCACAGTGATCTATCCAAATTGTGTCGAATTTCAGCATCATATTTTGTAGGCTATTTGTATAAAAAAAAATATTTAAATTTCGAATTTTTATTTTAAAAGGTTTAACAGATGTTTATTTGTTTTTACTTCTAAACAACAAAAGACTCATGAACTGGGTTTACTTCTGGGTTTACTTATCGGCCCCTACGTCATTCGCCATGATCTAATTCAGATCGGCCCAAGTCCCAAAATCTTTGAAAATGGTCGGGTTGTTTATTTATTAGTTTTTCTTATTAATTATGAATTTCGAAAAGATAATTCAACACTGTTTCTACCTATATGGTTAACATAAGTTGTACATCAACATACTAGTATTGATCAATTTGTAAATACATGAGCGTGCACGTAAAAGATCCCTTGGCTGTTGGAATTCGATATAAATGGAGGGTCTATATTCTTTTTTCGTTATTGGATTTATCAATCGACTGCAGCCTGACCTCTTTTAGTATGTTCGTAAGGGCAAGGCGAGAACGCTTGCCATTACAACAGATTTTGATGTTTGACATTCACAGCAGCAGAAACGGTGTCAACATACGTTAACGGAACATCTTTCTTTAAACCTTTGGCATGTTCGTGCTCTTCTGCTAGCCGATTTCTTCACTACCTCCATTTTCAAATTTCCATTCATGTATTCAAATCCATAACTTTGATCATTTCTTCTAATTTGTTCGATCTTTTTTAATTTTGGGGTACCCGCTTTGGCTTGTTAGAGGCTGGGATCTTACCACACTAGGCTTCTGTAACAATTGTGACTGTGAGGTTCGTCAGATATTACAAGACTCAAGAGCCTGGAATGGTTCTTCAAATCTTTAATACTGGAAAATTATCTACATACACTTACGGAACCGCGGATAACCGACTAGTACTTAATACTTCTACGTCGGAAAGACTAACGTATCAAATGCAATTATATTTATATGGAATTACTTCAAGATCAAGAGTTGACATAAACGGGCATTGATATAATAATTTACAATATAAGAAATAAAACATTTAATAGATGAATCATATTCACGAGACAGGCCATATTGGCAGGCAGAGAGAGAGAGAGAGAGAGAGAGAGAGAGAGAGAGAGAGAGAGAGAGAGAGAGAGAGAGAGAGAGAGAGAGAGAGAGAGAGAGAGAGAGAGAGAGAGAGAGAGAGAGAGAGAGAGAGAGAGAGAGATGGGGTTTAACGTCCACGCGACACAAACTAGGTCATTTCGGGACTAACATATGGTTTAATTTTATTTCAATAATTCGCTTGCGCGTAGGGGTCTTTAGCAGTGGGAGGAAAGCGGAGAACCCGGAGTAAACCCACGAGGTTGGACAGGGTCATATTGGCAGTTACTTTCTATCTATAGAAATGAAATGAAATGGGGTTTAACGTCCTACTCTTTTGCACCGAACCTGGGCTAATGGAAGACGGGTCTATCTATAGAAGTGTTATAATAAATAAGGATTATATAAATTAACACGCCTTTGGCATTACATAACATTTCATCCTTGGCTAGTCATCTTTTAATAGCACACGCACAGTTAATGTTTTGAAGAGAAAGAATAGTTAAATGAATTTAATTTCAAGACTTTTACTTTTAAAATCAATAATGTATTATCGTAAATATTCAACATTTAAATTATAACATATACATGTATAACTGTTATAAGCTGCCAGGTTATATAAGAGTGGGTCGTAGCGCCGCTGCTCGGGCAAAATTTCCGTCATAGCACACTGTATGTCGTATGTTTGTCTTCATTAGCCCAGACGGAGCAGATCAGTGGAGCTGTAAACCCCATTTCATTTGAATTTGTAAATGCAATACAGTCTGCTGCATAAAAGGGAGACAAATATAATTTATGACCGAGTTGGGGGCAGACCACAATTGATATTCTCATTCCCTTCAGTGTCCATTCTATCCACTTTGACCAAGATTTGTATGAGGTTGACATTGAATATTTTGAGATGCACAAATTCGAAGTAACATGCATGGTCGTCTGGATGGGACGAAAAGTCGTCGCCCCGTGTATACTTTGGCGAGCACGTAAAATATATCTTGTCAGTTGGAATTCAATATCAGAGTAGACTGTAGAGCCGCTGTCGGGGGAAAGTTTCCCTCATACCACACAGTATGGCATATGGGGAGCCACGGTGGCTAAGTGAGTAAGACGCTGGCTCGCTAGTCTGGAGTTCGATCGCGGTGAAAGTTCATCGGGATTTATCGGTGTGGTTACCTCTTGTCAGTGGTGCAGGACGTAGATTCTGAAAAAGACAGTTGTCTAGTAGTTCGGATGGGATGAAAAACCGAACATTGCCGAGCACGCTAAAGATCCCCCGGCAGTTAGAAATCGATATAAGAGTCTTCATTAGCCCTGTCGGTGAAGAACAGTGGAACGTTAAACCCCATTTGATGGCTATTGGCGACAAGTCGACACATGAAGGCGACGATTATTGAGTACATTTTTTCGACTTGTCGCCTTCATAAGTCGATATAATGCAATTATTTCGACTTGTCGTGTCGAGAATATAGAATGGCTGCTAACAATCACCATAACGAAGATCTACTCAGAAAAAATTTAACATCAACACTGTTTTTGTCATTAAACGTCAAAACCTTCAAAATAAAAATTATTCCACGATTTCTACCCGAAAAGCCGACACATGGGAATTATGTAACAAACCAAATCGCGCTATACGTGGATACAGAGGGCTTCCTACTGTCAATTTCTTTTCCTTTTTTGGGTGGGGGTGTCTCTAAGATTAATAATCGAAAACCTTTATAAACTTGCAATATTGCTATTGTTAGTTAGCTTTCTGCTTTATGGGTTGTCATAATACTACACGTTAATACGATTATAAATCAGATTCGAGGCGTACCCCGACCTGTTGAAAAAATTAAAATGTAACTATTATGTTTAAGAATGCCTTTCATACCACATCACCCAACGGGTCATCGTTTGGGTGTAAATTATATAAACTGTCATAAGGTACATTCAGCATAATAACCATTAAAGTAGCTAAGTCTCTAACTCAATATGACCCAAAATCTTCAACATTGAAAACACGAATTATTTGTCAATTTAAATCAACATTGATGCTGTGATCTTACCGGGAAAGATGGGCTGATATCAAATATTTAAGACAAAATTAACATTTTACCATTGGTACACGAATCTTGTACCATAATGCGTTTCAGCCCCAGTTCTAGCAAGAGACTTGAGGAACGCGGCTAGAATTATTGCACCAAATCAAAAGGCGTATGTAGGCTGGAATAACCAGACGCCAGAAATTTGCATTCGATTGAGACTGCAGGCTTATTTCGCCGAAAATAACTGATTTGAAATTAGAGTAAAAACGGAATCCATTGAATGTAAATCAGTTTATACACATTCATATTACGTATTATATGCATTGCGACCCACTTGTGACAATTTCTAGGTCCCAAATGTTAGCGATTTAGCTCCTTTAATATATATAAACGTAATAAAAGTTTACATTTTACCCAGCTTCAAATAGCTAAAAGAAATCTATTTTGTTCGTTCTTGCACGACTGCCGATATATTAAGTATATACTTTATTATATAAAAATATGCAAAATACATTTGCATTAATTAAGCCTAAAAAAAACTCCTAACATATCTTTATCGAATATATTGTATGCACATATTAAAGATGGGTTCCCAGAATAGTATTTATCGGGTGGTTATTGCCTTTAAAAGTATAGCAAGTTTGGTACATATGGAAAGTAGAGATATCCAATCTTACTAGAAAAATACTGGCTTCCCTGAAAAATACTCATGGATCGTATACCGGACAAAAATGTAAAGGGTTTCTCTAAACTACAGCCCGACGATTAGGAATATCTGCGCGCGTGACGTCGAAGGCTGCACGCGAACATTGAGTGCTTTGTGTACAAGTTGATAAACTTTATGAAGAGCTAGACGTACAACGCTTTCTGGGATAAAAATCACGGAAAAAGACGCGGGCAGTGGATAATCCGTTAATTTAATTAGGATTCGATATTTGTAATAAAATAGTCAGCGATTACAGACAGCATCGCCTTGTGTATGCAATGAATTCTCCCACGTCTTCGCCGCCGTTGCTATAGGTACAAAGAAAGGGGTAAGTCACGTAACACAAACATGACCACTTTTGATCGATTTTTATAGCAGGGTATTCATTGGCAATTACAATGTCTTGAGAAGGATTTGAAGCAAAATTATGATAAATTAATTAGTTTGAATATGTTTTTAGTTCTAATATATCATCAAATCACCCAGTTTGTACCCGGGAATGTATCTTTACGACAATAAGAGCGTTGAATACGATAAAATGCCAATTTTAAAGCTAGCGCTGTGAGATATATTACAAGTTTTGTTATTTTGGGTGATAAACACGTATCAATCACCATTGTGTAATTGTTTACTGCCTTCGTTACATAATCAATAGATAGCTCGAAATAAAACAGTGTCAAATACCTCTAGTATTGGTGTTTAAAAATAATAATTCACACTGCGTTGATGGAGTTCTTAATACGAACAGGGCGCGGTAATCAAGCTTGCATTACGTTTATATGGCGACCATGCTTTTTATGCGCGACTTTCTATTAAAAAAGGCGATTAGTGTGTATATCGTCTTCATCGTGTATATATCGTCTTCATCACTATGTCCGAGGGTATTCAGAAGTTGCCAATACTACAACAATTGATTGATTATTGTGCACCAATATGCAGACAATGATGTTGTAGCTCTGAACATCACCAAACAGCAAAGAAGAAGGGGGACAAGGGGGATGAGGGCAATGCAAAGAAGATGTTGGGTTAGACCATGGCTAGGTGAATGGCCGGGTGATGTCCGAAGACCCCAGTTTCGACACTTCGAACGCCTGAAGCCAGAGCTGAGGCACGAAGATCCTGCATTTTTCCACAGTTTTCTCAGAATTCCGTCAGATATGATTGATGAGCTGCTCACCAGACTTGCCTCAGGAATCACTAAAAAGATACCAATTACACAAAGGCTAAAGATTGAGGGATGCCAGTATGAAGTTTGACTTCAGAATCCCATCTTATACCCTGTCCTCGTTGGGAAGGAAGTCTGCCAGGCCACAGTAGATGAGTACAACCGAGAAAAGAACTAGAATTACATGATTTTTAGTTATGTCTATATTCCAACAACAAGTTCTAAATTTCATCAGTACAGCCAAAATCTTACTTAACCAGATAGTTGCAAATATATTAAGGACTTTGGTCACGCGCGCGTGTGTCCGATTACAAGAGATAGAGGACATATTGGTTCTTTTATTAACAACCGTGGACGTTATCTGTCCTCGGTCAGATGCTATTAAACACATTTATATTAAACATTGGTCCACCTAATCGAGTATTTAACAAACGGTTGAATTGTCCTGTTATTGGTTTTTGTGTAACAATAACTTAAGAGAAATAAACGTTCAGTTAAAAATCAATTCGCCATTTTATACCGACTAACGCACTAATCGCGTGATTGTGTGTATGCGTTTAAAACCGCTCTATCGAGGACAATGTTCCAGATATGTTCAAATGAACGAGGGCGTACATTTTCAAGAGAATACACACCATAATTTTTTCAGGTGAACACACCATACACACTTCATGTACTGTACCGTCAACCGAGGAAAGAACTAGAATTACAAGATTTTTAGATATATCTATATTTAGGCCCTCCTAAGCATTCCCAGCAAGTCAGTTCTTGACCTGGGACATCCTCGATTCGACCCAAGTCCTCAATTAGAAGGTGTGTATCCAAGCGTTTATCCTCGTTGTACATAATTTATATATTATACACCCCAACATGCCCCCCCCCCAAAAAAAACCCCATCGAACTAGCTCCCCCCAAATATTTCGCCAACAATAATGACTTCTTAGGAGTATTCCTAGCCGCCCACATCCTTAGCCCCTCCAAAATATTACGTACCCCCCCCCCCCCCAATTTTATGAGCTGGCTACGGGCCCTCCCCAACACCCACACAGACACCCCCCATACACACACATACGCGTGCATCCCCATACAATGTGCTATAAGGGGAAATTTCGAATTCCAGCTGTCAATAGTCCTTTCACATGCACACCAATGTGTACACAACCCCTCGGTTTTTCCTCCCACCCGAACTAATAATATACGTTATCTTTTGCCAGACGGGGGGTTGGGATGGCCTAGTGGTCTAGAGTGCCGCGCTTAAACCTCTAGCTGGCTGGTCACCTCTGGCTTGCGGCTGTGGTTTCGAGCCCTGGTGTGAGCGTATGTGGCATGGAGATAGGGGCGCCTTCTCAACCTCGTGGGTTTCCTCCGGGCACCCCGGTTTCCTCCCACGGCTAAAGACCCCTACGCGCAAGCGAACTATTGAAATAAAATTAAAACCGCATGTTAGTCCCGAAATGACCTGGTTGTGTTGAGTGGACGTTAAACCCCATTTTTCTCTCTCTCTCTCTTTTGCCAGACCCTCCGTCCTGCACCACAGTAAATTCCCATGAACCTTCTCAGATAACACTGGTATCAAACACGGGACATCCGGGTTACCGAGTCACCGTCCTACTCACTGAGCCACCGCGACGGAGCGAAATGAATTGAATCTGGTAAGCTACAATAGTTTTACATATAGGATTACCACAAACGAATTATCGAATTTGTGTTGCGAGAACATTAAACACCATTTTTAACTGCCTTTTCTACTCATCTTTCTCTATAAAAATTTGAGAATTAAATCTCCACGCCACACCACACATCGACATCCTCAATCGAAAAATTGAATATATAAAAATAAATAGTTCGTATTTGAGCTTCCGAAGTGATCGATGATTTAACGTAAAACTGGATACTCGAGACTTTGTTTATTATCGCATAACGGTATTAATGACGATCGAGGCTAATTTAAAAATGAATCGCTTATCCCTCGGTTTAGCGTGAAGCAATTTTCAGCATATTCTGTTTTCATTATCTATTTTAACTATTATAGCGACATCTGTTAACTTTTTATCAAATCTTACTTGATACCCCTTCAAATATTTGCAGAATTGTCATAACTTTTAAATTACCACTGCCTTTCTGGGGCTCCGTAGATTTTGTTTTACAATGCACACACATATTCCAATATGTTTTAAATTGTACATAAACAACTGCAAGTGACAGTCTTAGATGAAGAGATAAGGTTAAAAGATATTCATGTTCCCAAACCAGGACGCTTTGACACGGTTGTAGAGTAGAATTACCAAGCGTAAAACTTTTACAGATGATAATTTGTCCCTCGATTGCCGCCGTATTGTAACAATTATGGATTACTTATTTCTGATAAAATTTCTACTGCTTTATCACGTGACAACCTTATCTACATTATGAATGTCTGGGATATCCAGTGAATGACGATTGACACTAAATGGACCGAGACTAAATGGAAAGGACGACATGTACGTACGATCAAAGAATAAGAGATAAGTGCAATTTGATCAAAATGGACTAGAGTTGTGCTGGGACGGATATTCTCCATTTAGCAACAGTTTTTATAATAGATCCACGATGCGATTAAACGGTCGTATAGTGCTTCGTTATGGGATTTTAACAATTAGTGTTTACATTTTACTTACATTTATTTATATATATGGTTTCAAATCTAACAGTCGGAAACATAGTTTCAAAACTGACGACATCAAACATCGTATTATAACAGAAGCAGAACAAGAAGGGGTTAAAAAATTAGGATTTTTACCAGAAGGAAACAATGTCTATAAACCAACATTAGATCTCATTCCCAAAACTCTTAGCGACAAATTGGAGGGAAAAATACGTGTACAGATATCTGCTGATGATTTTAGAAAAAGTGAATCTATTAAAACGGGAAATCCCCTGATTGATCTGTACGGAGAATCGGATTACATGCTTTCTGGGGAATACGGCCGAGGATTAACGTTTGTGGCGCATGAAAAAGACATGGTTGAGCAGTTGATGAACACGTATCATGTGAATGTGTATGCTAGTGATTTAATTCCATTAAACAGACATGTTCCCGATTCCAGAACAGCTGGGTATTTTAATAATTTTACATAATATAGCTGATATATTTATTAAACCATAGACATGGCTAATTAACTAATTGTATGGAATGCGGTTTTAATATGCCAGCATGAAAATGAGATACAAAAACGTGAGAAAATATCTCATTATTATCCTATGTAGAAGGTCTTTACTTTACGATAAAATGAACAGACATTTTTTAAAGTTTAATTCGAAATATCTGACTTGTTCCGCGTCCCATTCATGCTGGTGACCAGGGTTGCTAACTACATGCCCCGTTTTGTCAGTTGGAGTAGTTGCGAACTCTCCCATACCTTGACGGAAACCTTAAAATCGACGGACAATGTTTATCTATTGTTTTTAATGGTCTGGTATATACAGGGGAGGGGGGGGGTAATAATTCATTCTCCGAGCACTACATAATATAGGGTATATTAAGTACTTAGAGTTTATTCATTGCTCCAAAAGTCCATATCTATTTTCTTGTTTGATTATCTTGGGCTGTGTGAATATATATAGATAGAGATACCACTGTAGCTATACAAGATTAGGACAATAGATAATGAACTCAGATTGCTAACAAAAATATTTTGAGTTCACATACACAGTTTAAAGTGGGGAGAGGGAGAGAATGGGGTTTAACGTCCACTCGACACAAACTATGTCATCTCGGAGCTAACACGTGGTTCAACTTTAATTCAATAATTCGCTTGCGCTTAGGGGGCTTTTAGCAGTGGGAGAAAACCCAAGAGGTTGGACAGGCGACCCTCCTTCTTGTCACGTACAACCAGGCAATCGAAACCACGCCAGTTGACTCAACGATAGACCTTATAATACAGTGCCCACGTGCTGATTATTCGGCCATCCACCCCCTCAGTTCAAAGTGCAGGCGTCGGTGTATTTTACACTAGACTTGACTAAGTAATGTAACTTTACTAACATACAGGTCACAATAATATGCAATGATAATGTCCAGAGAAACCTAGTCAAAACTTCGCTCAGTAATAAGCAGTATTTGTATTGAATAGAATTGTGATCTGTATATTCCAGCTCTAAATGCCATTGAAACTAAACAATTTAACTGATTTTCTGGAGTGGCCCCTCCTTGTCAGTGGTGCAGGACTGGGGGCCCAGCACTGGACAATGCATAGTCGTTCGGATATGACGAAAAGGAACCCTTGGCAGTTGAAATAGTTGGCCGTCGCACCACTGTCAATTCAAACGTTCACCCATAGCACACTGCATGGCGTATGTCCGTCTTCTGAAGTTCGTTCAGTGCAGGGAAATAGGACTTTAAACCCCATTTCATTTAATTTCATTTCTAACTCTACAATGCGTCTATAAATATCCCTATTATCCAGACAGTTATTCTCTTTATATGATAACCATAAGTTTTACAGGGCAATAGCAGCTGGAAAGTGGATGGGAACACGTTCCAGATACGGAGTTAACCGATCTTGACGTATAAAAAACATCTACGATAATAGATACTTTATGTCCAACTACAGACCTACGAAACTTTGAATACGGATATCTCCATATATAAGATTCAATTCACCACGATAAATTATTATTCAAAGTTTAAAAAGTAGATAGAGAGAGAGAGAGAGAAATGGGGTTTAACGTCCACTCGACACAACTAGGTCATTTCGGGACTAACATATGGTTCAATTTTATTTCAATAATCCGCTTGCGCGTAGGGGTCTTTAGCAGTGGGAGGAAACCGGAGTGCCCGGAGGAAACCCACGAGGTTGAGAAGGCGCCCCTATCTCCATGCCACATACACTCACACTAGGGCTCGAAACCACAGCCGCAAGCCAGAGGTGACCGGCCAGCTAGAGGTCGAAGCGCGGCACTCTAGACCACTAGGCCATCCCCCCCCCCCCCCAAAAAAAGTAGATAACATACTAAGTCTCTTCTGGGGGTCAAATATAGACACTTTATTATTGGTACGAGTGATCTTTTTGTTTGGTCCGAGTAATCATTTTGTATGGTCCGGGTAGTCTTTTTGTTTGGTCCGAGTAGTCTTTTTGTTTGGACCGAGTTGCCTATCAGTTGGTCCGACTGGTCTTGGTCCGAGTGGTCTTTGATCCGAGTGGTCATGTATTCCAACTGTGGAATATATCTTTGAGTTTTGATTTTTTTCACTTATAATAATGGATTATTTTAGCAGTCCAAGAAGCTTCAACATATTCAAATTTGTGGTTCTTTATTGGTAGTAAATAGAAAGCTACAGAGGAACTCAACTTGTTGCCATTGTGGCGGCCGCTGCTTCAGGACCCTGATATATGATTTATATCCAATTTGTGGTTCTTTATTGGTAGTAAATAGAAAGCTACAGGAACTCAACTTGTTGCCATTGAGGTGGTCGCTGCTTCAGGACCCTGACATATGATTTATATCCAATTTTTAAAGGATTTATTGTAATTTTTAATCTTTTATGTTCGTTGGAATACGCCAATGACAGTCGTCTTGTTGGAAATGTGTTTTTTGTGCCTCACAAATGAGGCCCGAAAAGACAGAATACACGACTCATATTCATCCAACGTGTCTTACATATTGAATATTAGGATCCATATTTTCCAGATATCTACATCAATATTGATTGTTTTCAATTTTGAATGTTATCAAAAGTTTTGAGTTAGAGGTTTAGGTAAATTTTATGGATACTATTTGAACGCAGTTATACTTTGACATTAAATTTACACGCTATGGAGTCCAACTTGATGTACTGAAATTCCTTTCGGCAACCAAAATCGTCAATACATATATAATTGAGATGGGTTGATGGATTGAAATAATTATTTGATATTTAATTTTGTTGGGGGAGGAGCGTGGGGATTGGAAGTATGGATGTGTTTTTTTGCCTCCCTACATTTGATTTTAATTATTATTTAATGCATTGTCGGGATTTTCCGGTGTGGTTTCCCACTGTCTAATCGTTCGGATGGGACGAAAAACTACGGTCACAGCACTTAAAAGATCCCTTGGCAGTTGGAATTCGATATAGCAGTAAGCCTTATCGTCACTGTCCGAGCCAAATTCCCTCATAGAACACTGTATGACGTATGTCTGTCTTCATTAAGACGCTAAACCCCATTTCATTTCATTAATATAGGTCCTGATAACATGTCCCAGATTTAAACCATGAAAGTTAACAAATTGTATCACCCTAGTCCCTAATCAATATTCCTTTTATCATATATAACTCAGACCAGGTCCATTAATTACTCTATTAAAGCTAGACATTGAATGTTATTACATGTATATCTATTACACTAATTATCTGTAATAATAATAGACCCTAATTACAGTCTTCGTTTATCAAAATATGTAGTTGTGTCTATTTTTAAAGCACACGTGTTATTTTTAGGGGTGTGTGTGTGTCGCTGAATGGTTAGCGCGTGCGCGTTGTATCATAAGGCCTGTCATTGGGTCAACTGACGCGGTTTCGATTCCCCGGTTCTGCGTGTCCAACCTCGTGGGTTTTCTCCGGGTCCTCCAGTTTCCTCTCACTGTTAACGACCATTACGCGCGCAAGCGAATTATTGAAATAAAAATTAGAATCCATATGTTAGTCCCAAAATGACCTAGTTTGTATCGAGTGGATGACAATTCCCATTTCTCTCCCTCTAGCATAAGTTTTAAAATATGGTCTGTACCCATAGTGAGAAGTCAACTCGCTTGGGAATGGGAACAGTTACACCCGACCTTATTTAGGTCCAATGTGTAGCAGCGTGTTAAAAATTCCAATTCCAAGCCATGTTTCTTTCTAAAGCTTAACACATGCTATTCCCCCAAAGATCTGCTCTTCCCGCCCTCTTCTCTTCCTGATCTCTGTCGACCTGCTTCATCCTCGTCGTGTACCAATGATACACCGATTGTTACAACCTCATAATCACCGATTTATTCGCAGAAATTGAGTCTGCAAATGAACTCGAATGCTAGATATGACAAATGAGTTTAAAAAGAATCAATACTATCAGAAATTGAAAACTAGCATATTAATTATTTTAGCATTTTTCGCAGAAATTACTTAGACATCAATTAAAACCGTTAATCGTCATTCACATTTTTCGGGTCTTATCAAGGCTCTAATGTTTCCATATTTAAAATAATTCGGCCAGGATTTTAGTCATATTAAATGAGACCCACAAATTACAAAAAAAGTATAGGTAGCGATGGCTTGTTTATATATCTTCTGTAGCGAAAATTGCGAAATTTTCAATTGATGATATCATTGTAAATGCCGAGCGGTATTGAAAAAAGTCAGACTGGGGTTAGACGTCCACTCGATACAAATTACGTCATGTCGGGACTAACACATGGTTCAATTTTATTTCAATAATTCGCTTGCTTTAGCAATGGAAGGAAGCCGGAGGACCCGGAGAAAACTTCTTGCCATGTACACGCGGGGAATCTAAATCACGTCATTGAATCACAGACCATAACTACTCGGCCAATCAACCCCTGACTTTAAGATAATCTGTCTGTCTGTCAGATCTGTCAGATCCGACATCGTACGGGGTCGTTACAATATGTCGTATAACGCAGAGTGTCGGAATACCCATTTAAGTCAAACCGGAAATATTGTTACTTCGAAAACCGGAAGTGTTATTATAATGTAGCATTATTCCCTTTCTTACATTAATTTGTATTTTATTTAACATGCGTAGGCATTTTGAATAGGTCAAGTCTGCCGATAATTTATCTTCTTCGTCGTCTTCAGTTGATCGCACACTTATGTTTGCTAAGATCGCGTGTGAATCATTGATTATCTGTTGTTTTATGTCAAGGTCGTCGTCACTTAGGTTTTGGGTTTTATTTTCTTTAAATTAAATACGTCCCAACAATATTTCAATCTTGTGTTGCCATTACAGTGTGGCGTATTGTTTTGTTGTTATTTGTAGATGTCAGAATGTAAAATATGAACATGATTTGCCAACCGCCAGCATCATAATTCCCTTTTTTAATGAATGGCCGTCGACGTTATTGAGAACAGTTTACAGTGTTATTAACCGAACACCAAGACATCTACTTAAAGAAATCCTACTCATAGATGATGCAAGTACAGAGGGTAAACTTTTCAAACTTATTACTTTAATCTAAGAAAGGAATGAAAACGGGAAATAAACCCAATTAATTGATATATCGCGTAAGCTTACTACAGGAATTGGAATAAAATTTCTATTTACAAATAAATGTTATAATACAGTAACCTCAAACCACGCCTATCTGTCTATATAATTAGCTCCGCTTGAGAACAAAGAGACACGCGCCTAGTTGACCGACATTTTAATTTTCAAAATCGACGATTTTAGTCGAAAACACTAAGTATATTTCGTAAATTTTGATAAGTATTTATTCTGCTTTCATTTAATAAAATATTAAAGGCTTCTGTGTATGGCAAATTGATGTCCAGAATGTTCAAGCATAATGCTCAAAACCAATCTGAGTAAAACACAGATCCTTTTTCGTTTCGTTTAACTCGTATTTAATACACCACATGAGTTGTGACATAAAATGTGTTCTGGATGGCGTGAGATATTAGCCAACGAAACCATTTGTTACGGCAATTTCTTGGCGTGCCTTGCACGGATTTGTGGGTGAACCACTAGAAACGTCAACGCTGATTGATTAATCAATCTATGACGTCATAATGTCAAAAGCCGCTCGTACGACCCCCAACACGACGTTTCAGTAAAACTTGTCGAAAGTATAAAAATACGAAACGAAATAAAGATCTATGTTTCAATCAGATTGGCTCAAAACATAATTAGAGGAGCAGATAAGAGCAATTTTATCATAGGTAGAATGGCTAAAGATAAATTCGATAAAATATTTTACCTCAACAAGAACACCTGTGACGGCGTTGTATGTTTCCGATGTTATCAAGCCACAAATAGATTACAATTCACGTTATATTATATTAACTTTCATTTCAATCCTGCAATATGAGAATATAGAAAGCAAATTAAATAACCTAAATAATATATCACACGAAATAGGTTTTAAAGTTCCAATTTCATATTTTCTAAGAAAGTCAAAACATAATTATTTCTATGTCTTTTGCTCAAAAGGTTGTCAACTCACTATTATACGATCATGGGCAAAATTTTTTGGGCATTAGAAAGGCTGACACAGGCTGATTGAGGAAATAGTTACTCAATTACCTCCCTTGTTTTCCCATTCCTCTCCATGGACGGCCATCTTCAAACGTTTGAATTTGAAGTTGAAAATGATATTTTTGCCAATTTCTCAACTGACAATAGTGAATTATAGGATTAATAGGATTATTCTTTTACAAGGTAGGACTGTTTATAGGTTCAATCTATTTTAGGGCTTTATTTTAATACATTTTAAAAATATAACTTAAAAAAATGCTATTGGAACTTTAACGTCTTGCTGTTTTGTTCCGACTGGCATACCTCATAGATTGTGCTATGAAAGAAATGGCTGCCCAGACAAAGGCGCTACGTCCTACTATGATGTCAAATTCCAACTGTCGAAAGTCATTATGTACATAAGATTTCGAATTTCCGTTCGACAATATGTTGTCACTTGTCTACAGGCCTGACCTGCACCACTTGTCCCGTAACACATATCATGATTGACAAATGCCCTGTACTCTATACCCGTTGCAACCCGAACGACTATATGTTGTCACCTTTGCACCACTGTATCATTTGCCCCCAAACACCTATCAGAATTGGCAAATATCCTGTACTCTATTACTGGGGGTGGCGGGTTAGATCGTTCGTAATTTTCTGTCGTGGTTTTCACTTGTCAGTGGTGCCGGACGGAGAGCCTGACAAGAACCAGTCTTGTCGTTCGGATGGGACGAAAATCATAATTCTTGTGTACACATTGGCGTGTACGTAAAGATCGCTTGATAGTTGGAATTCGAGTTATTTTCCTCGACGTTTGGACTTCGAAATAAGATTAGGCTGTTTAGCGATACGTTAAACCCCATTTGGTTTCCTTTCCAACCTTTCTGAGCTTTCTTCAAGATTGATAATCAATAGCCAACATGTTCATCTAACTCACAGTAACATGCATTGAACACTTGTTCATCATCTAGAAAAGTCCCGTATGAATATTCAACAGCTTGCTGTTTTACAACTAGTATCCAAAATGCTTCCTAATTAACCCAAGATGGACAGGACGTGCCAGCCCCACAGAGGCGAAATGGTTCGAGATTTCTCTGTCACCGTCGATCCGCTGCTCTGTAAAATAGTCGGCAAACTGGTTGATTTGGAGATGCAATTTATTTAAAGTTAAGCTGAGCGTTCGCTATGTGTTGTTGTTTGATTCAAAGGAGCTATATACCAACTCATAAGCTGTGATTAAATATCAGTAGTTTATTTGATTTTATTTCAAAATAATTGTTACATCAAAATAGCTCACAATGTAAATTTATTAGTAAATTGATTTCACGAATTTGTCAAATCTACTGATAGTGGGAAGTGTTCACCAATAACAATAATTAAAGTGAGAAGTTTACACCAGTGATACTAATTAATTAAAACAGACTATAGTACTACACCCACGGTCTACTAACCTCCTGATCCTTTATCAAAACAATCAAATGTGGGGAAGGTGAAGTTAAACCATGTGGTTTACATTACTCATTAATAATACTTTATTCTCTGGCTATAAGTCATATAATTAAGTAAACAATCAGGGACTGGGGCCTGCAGACGTTTGTTTTGAACATTGTAAAGCCGCAACGCCTATACCATTAAAATAATTTATTTATTCGGCCACTGAACCAAGAAAGATCACCAAAACACGATCCACATTTGGTTAATGACCAATCAAAAACGCTCTAAAGATTTATATATTTTGTTATATTGGAAGTTTATATTTTTAAAAGTTCAAAAGAGAAGTCTCTTTGCGAAAAAATTAATCAATTTCTCCCTTAATCCATTTTTGAGATGATTTTCCTTCGAAAGCGGATTGAAATTATATCTTTTTTTTGAGTTCAGGTTTATCAATTATGTTTCCTATCTACCTATGTTGTTTAATCAATATATATTTTATATGTATGTATATTTTTGTTTAAAGAAATATTGAAAGACCCATTGGATGAGTATATTGAGAATCATTTCCCTAAAGGTTTAGTTCGTATAACACACTTACCAACACGTGTAGGATTAATACAAGCTCGTATTAAAGCATGGAAACAGTCTACAGGAGATGTCATTGTTATATTTGATAGTCATATGGAAGTCAATGTGGATTGGTAAGCTATAATAGAAAACAAACAATCAAAACAAAACAAAAACTCAACCCCCAAACCCTTTCCAATTCATTGGTTACAGTTATAAGGACCACTTTTAGACTTAATCAGACCATACACGCACAAACGTTTTCATCAATAGTATTGACGTCAAATTATTTGACGTGTTAATGATGGTATATTGATGTTGATATATTGACGGAGCTGTTCTAGATATATACATATTTTTTTAGCGAAAACCTCCAATAAATTTGTGCCTGTGGTATCTCATCAATGTTTTGCGCAAACTTCACTTTTTAGTTTCAACAATTAGAAAGCTCATCGTTGAAACCATTTATTTTGCGACAATTTCCGTTTCTTTTTCGGTGCTTTTTGCTTCCAAAATCGCAAAAGCAAACGCTGTTAGTCCATTCAAATTGCATATTGAGCGTGTAGGGCAAACGTCAAACTGTAAATACTATTGATGAAAACGTCTGTGCGTTTATTGAGGGATGGGTGAGGCTTGACCTGTTTACTCGACATGGGTGGACTGAGAAGGTAGGCCCCATCTGGGTAAGCTCGGGGACTCTAAAAAAGTTAATATTTTCACATAGTTGGGGGGGGGGGGGCTTTTGAGAATGGGAACTGAACGCTAACCGCTACTCATCTTGTTCTGCTTCTGGGGATATGCTCCTTCTTTTAACATTTCCACATCGTTAACGAAAGGTTTTCGAATTCTGTTTTTAGAGTGATAGTAAAAACATGTAACATATTCTTAAACACCATGGCCAGTTTCTGGTCACTAGTACGCTCGCATTGTTAGGTTTGCATTTACATGTACGCCGTGTTTGATGCATTGATAATAAGACAAAGATTCCAGGATACACTCTAGAATACACCATTTGCTCTTCGATGAACGTTCTGGTCGAGATTCCAGTGCCATGACTGGTTCAATTCCTCGCCCGACACGTCCTCAGAAATATTATTATGGACAAAGAATATAAGCTAAGCTATAAATCTGCGCATGTTCATTTTTCAGGCTACAACCTCTATTAACAGAAATAAAAAAAGATAGAAAAACCGTTGCCATGGGAGTATTAGATTATATAAATGCGGGATCTTTGGAATATTTTTACAATAGAGGCTACCTAACTAGATATGGATTTGATTGGAATATGGTGTTTTTTGAAACATTTTTCCGCCAGGATCAAATCGGTCCTAAAGATTACAGTCCAAGACCGTGAGTTTACATTTCTTTCTTTTTTTAAAACAAAAGATATATTTTATATAAACTGTCTTTTGACTTTGTTGGACGTGACTAGAATTGTAGACAATTTAAAATGCTTTAAGCATAACTCAATTAATTTAATTTCAACATTTACACGAGACCTCGGTCTTTTGTACCATCCAGAGAACTAAAGGCTCTTTGCCAGCTTAACAATACGGAAAATGGTGACATATATTCTTTCACGTCTGCCGGATGGCGTACTGGACACTACGAGCCATGATTTAGACCCTCTTCTTTAGCTGCAAAATGAGTGTAAATGAAATCAATAATATTTTGATGCAGTCACATTTTCATGTTGACGTTATATTGTCGCCTCCCCTGTCACGTTGTCCGGCCACAATTTGTTTGAGGACACTCTGCAGGTCACAATTTTTATCCGATTTTGACGAATCTCGAAATATAAGTTTATCTGCCAAAGCCTGTCGATGTTGGCATGCATCGGGCCATAACTTCATGTCTTATGGCCCTTGATTGTACGAAAAATCACGCTTTAAGCTCGTGTACACTCTAAACGTTACAATTTTTATCCATTATGAAAATGTATGTTTATAACCAAAAACGATCTGCATTATACCCATTATTTTGAGAAAAATCACGTGTTTAGCTTGTGAACATTCTAGAAGTCACAATATTTAACCGAGTCTAAAAAAAACATTTTAATATATCATTGTCTTAATCATGGCCGCTCCTTGTATAGTGTAAAGATATGTAATACCAAGGTTGTGGACCCTAGCTCTTGAGGTCACAATTTTTATTCCACTTTGATTACATCCCAAGATCTCGGTTCCTTTCCATATTCAGGAAAACCGGATCGTAACCTCCTGGATTTTGGCCCCTTATTAGCTATCGTACGTAAAATCGCGCTTTTAGCTTGTTGACCCCAAGAGGTCACAATTATTTTCGATTTTGATGAAATTAATCATGGTTCCTTTTCATATTGTCGCATGTCGGGACGTAACATCCTGGATTATATATGGTCCCTGATTGTACGAAAAATCTCCCCTTGTTTTAACTTGTCCTCTGTCCACCTCTTGCAAAATGTTGGGCGCATCTTGCATGGCAACCACTTGTTTCTTTATTTAATTATAGAGGCACAGTTATGGTTGGTGCTGCATTTGCTATAGATAAGTTATATTTTGGGGAAATAGGGACCTATGACGAAGGCATGAAAGTGTGGGGTGGCGAAAATTTAGAACTATCGTGGCGAGTGAGTACAATATTCTTACAAGGGTCTCCCCTGCCCCCCCCCCCCCCGATAGTCAGTCTGTCGTGTGTATTTATGATGTTATTTATTATCCATTTCTTAAACCGGAGAGAAATATTCTGATATTAGGACTATAACTGGCTCTTGAACTGCATACAGTAAACGGATTAGACTTTGACCTTACCTTAAAGGAGAAGTTCCCCATTTGCAGATTAATATTTCATACATTTTTTGTCATTGTGAGTCACTGGATAAGATATAGTCGGGGAGGGATAACGTTTTACCCAAAACAAATTGCAAAAGAAACCAATGCAGATTGGTTCAATGATACATATGTCAGACAACATCATACTCAAATTCGCGGTCTTCGGGAACTTTCGGAGAGCGATATCTCGTAAACAGTATGTTTTAGTGGTTGGAGAATAACTAATTCTTTTGTTAAAATTCTTCAAACAAAAACTAGTATAGTACCGAATCTGAAGAAAACAACCTATAAAATGTATTTTTTACATGGACAGGTAATGTCTGCAAAATTTGGTAATAAAAAGGCCCTTTCCCTATATTATAACCAGCGAGAATATCGTATAATGTGACGTTTACTGTATCTTTTATATGGTTTTCGATGTCTCTGAATTTAAAGATATTTTTAAAAAATCCAACATGGTAGCAAATCAAAATCGCAGCCACAATATGATTCAACAAGACGGAATTTAAGTTAATCGTCGTTTATTCCTGTTAGATATGCCTTGTAACATATTTGAAATTCCACATTGCCGCAAAAATGAAAACGAAAAGGGCGGAGTTTTAATTAATCGTAATAAAATGTCATTTTTTCCCGTATAGCCAGCGAACATATTGTAAGATATGACCTTTACCATGTCTTTTAATGGCTTTTGATGCCTCTGAATTTAAAGATAAATTTCGAAAGATAAATTCAAAATGGTGGATTTTAAGTTAATCTTCAAGATGTTGTTGTCGATGACGCTGGGTTCAATTTTTATCTCAAATATCAATTTCGAGAATCCATGACAGCAGAAAATCCAAATGAAATCCAAGTAGAGGAATTTTATTTAATCGTCATTTGTTTCCGTTTGATATGCCTTGTATAATATGTCTTTTTTAAGGGTTTTGAGGTTGCTGAGTTCAGTTTCTACTCAAACACCTAGCCAAGATGGTATCAATTTAAAACGACAATCAACATAGAATCCAAAATTGTTATATTTGTTCGTGTGGATATTTTTTTTTCGAGATTACTGAATTCAATATCGGGTTCAAAAATCAATTTTCGATAAGACTGCCACGCATCAAATTTATGCGTCTACTAGAAACACCAGGGCAAACTATAGAAAACATAAATTTACAAGATTACTGAATTCAATATCGGGTTCAAAAATCAATTTCAATAAGACTGCCACGCATCAAATTTATTTTATGCGTATACTAGAAACACCAGGACAAACTATAGAAAACATAAATTTACAATCAGTATTTCAAGAGAAATTTCTCGCCGGGGAGGAGAGGACCACACCGAACCCCCATAGAGTGGGAACCCCTCGCGAGGTCATGTTCGGAAACCTTTCGGCCATGGTCCGTATCTGGTATGATCTACACCGATGGTAATCATAGGTTCATTTCTGTGTGTTTTTCATTTCACATGGTTGTGCAATTGCCACGGTAATAATATTCTTGTCAGCAATGGACACTATACAATATATTATATATATATATATAATACCAGAAACGGGCTGATCTTTGTCCCGTGAGGGTAACGGCGGGGTTCTCTCCAACCAAACTCGTAATTTTCCTTTAATAAACTGATTGTAAATGGCGGTTTCTAGAGTATATCCTGGTGTTTTTAGCTTATGCAGATAGCTTAAAAATTCATCAAAAATGACGTAAATTCATCACCTACATTACCAATTCTAGGGGCCCCTGAAACTACCATACCACTGAAAAGGTAGGGGAAAGATAGGATGTTCAAACATGTTGCAATTTAACGTATTACTTGATTGCTTTAATTATCAGTAAACACATATTCGCCGTATAAAATGATAATTCGTATATTATTTTACAGTTGCAAACTTCCGTATTGATCGGTAGACCTTATCTTATATATCATATAAACCGTTGGTATTTATTTTACAGGTATAAAAACATGTTTCCGTTTTATCCAATGAACAATTTATTTATTGTTCATTCGCGTAGAAAGATATGCTGTTAAACGTCTTTCAAATTGACAATTGGTATATTAGTCATACATCGAAGTTTACGTTTAATTGTAAATTCCAATAAGCAAATTATTTTTGTACTGAAAGGAAAGTGCCACAGATGTTAGGCCATATTCAAATTAATGTTGTTTAAAGGAACCAAGTCTTCAACTCAATATCATCCAGAGTCTCTGGAATTGCAAACACGACTTATTGGTCAATTTAAATCTACATTGATGTTGTTATATTACCGAGAAACGATGGACTCCTGATATCCAATATTTAAACCAAAATGAACATTATAAAATTGATACACGTTTCGCGTTCCAGAATGCTATTGAGCGCCTTTTGTATGAAGCGACTCGATAAATGAGACTAAACATATCCCATGTAGGAGAATATTACCGATGTAGCCTGGAATAACAAGAGGCCAAAGTCTGCCATTAAACTCTGACTCTTGGCATATTTTGCTGAACATAACTGATTAGAAATTACAGTAACAACAGAAACGTTTGAATGTAAATAAGTTTATACATTCATATTACATTATTATATGCATTTTAACCCATAAGAATCCCATATCTAAGAAACAAAGAATAGTGATTTAGCTCCTTTAATGTGTATTTTCTTAAATGAACCTGTCGTTACTATCAGTCTATAAGACACCAGGGGTTGACTAGGGGTCCAGATCCTTGATCCGTTATAGGTTAACACACTATTTGAAGAGGCTGGGGTCGCTCCAAACGGGCGCGAAATGTATTTGGAAAATTGTAATGTAAATGCTTCTTTCTATGGCACATCATGGTGTTTCTAGCTTATGCACATATTTAACCTGTGGCAATCTAAACAATTTATCAAAAGCAACGTAAATTCATGACTAACTGGGGGAGGGGGGGGGGTAATCTACGCAATAACTTTAATTACGTTAGAGAGCATTGAAACTATCATAATCCTTTTCAGTCCACGGATCGCATATTATTATCCATTCGTGACCTTATATTAGGGCGGAAATTCTAAACAACTAGATATATAACAACTTTTAACTCTGGTGAAAATAGTGCAAAGAAATACAAAATGAAGAAAATTGCATTTGAAAAGGGAAAGCTAAAATATGTTTGGAATTCTTAAATTTAAGTTTAAACCCAAAATAGAATTCAGTAACCATGAAAACCTTAGTAGATATATCTAAAAAGAAATATCCACATAGAAAAAAATCCCCATTCAGGGGCGGATCTAGGAATTTTGAAAAGTGGGGGGGGGGGCGCCGCAAAATGAGGGCACTGACCGCGGAGACGGGACACGCCGCTGAGAGGGGGCCCCAGGAAAATTATCCGTCATTTCCTTGCATCGGTAGTCAATCCAAAACCTATTTGGCTGATATTTTCGTCTAAACGTTAGGAAATCGTAGAAAAAGAGCCTCAAAATCGAGCAAAAAAGCTGGTTGAAAGGCACTTTCAGTAGTAAAAAAGGGCACTGTCGAAAATTAGGGGGGCGCGCGCCCCTTGCGCCCCCCCCCCCCCTTGAATCCGCCTCTGCCATTGTGGATTATATTTTGATTGTGGTTTTAAATTTATAACATCTTGGCTATATATAGCCCAGCTCTGAACGTACGTCTCATTACACTGGAATGATACGTATGTTCAGAGCTGGACTAGGCTATATACCATTCAATTTTAGTTTCAGAGCTGGACTAGGCTATATACCATTCAATTTTACTTTTAGGCAATGACGTAACCTTATATAAGACAAATTACAACCCATTTCCAACTGCAGAATGTGACGATTAATGAGATATCCATTTTTATGGAGGGGATGACAGAATGGTTAGCACGTGCGCGCTGTATCATAGGGTCTGTCATTGAGTCAACAGGCGTGGTTTCGATCTCCGGTTGTAGGTGACAGGCGGTAGGGTCGTCTGTCCAATCTCATGGTTTTTCTTAGGGTCCTCCGGTTTCCACCCACTGCTAAAGACCCCTACGCACAAGCGAAGTATTGAAATGCAAGTCAAACATAATTTCGTTATTCTCCGTCAATTTGGACTTCATTTTAGTGGCCAATCTGGACTTCGAAAATTAATTGTTTAAGATCAAAATTCAACTAAATGACATCGAAAACCACGTGAAAGATATCCAGTGGGAAAAATAACGATTGATTTAAAATCTGCCATTTTGGAATCCATTTAGGCAGGAATATTGAATTTCTACCATGTAGGATTTTCAAAATTCATTTTTAAATCCAGAGACATCGAAAAACATATAACAGAGATAGTAAACGCCATGGTTCACAATGACATTTTATTACCAAATTTGGCAGCGCATTTTGAAAAACAAGATTTAGATTTTCTGTATGCCATAAATTCCTCTATGTGACTTACCACTCATGCTTTGAAAACTAAAGTTATTTTGGAAGATTTTTAAATCAGATATTATAATGCATCGCAATGTGACTCATACTCATGTAGTTTTGAAAAAACTGTTATTATTATTATTATCGCGAAAATCGAACTTAATATAATTTAGCTCATATGTCTACAACATAACTGTTTTACATTATTATAAGGTTTGGTCTTGTGGTGGCAAACTAGTCCATCTTCCTTGCTCACATTTCGGACACATTGCCAGAAGTCAGCCATACTCTTTTCCTGGTGGCAGACGACAGGTGGAATTATTTAACTATAAACGAGCTGCTGAAGTTTGGATGGGACCATATAAGGAATTCATATACCAAGCTCTACCAGATATCAAGGTCAGTTTAATTGGCATCTTTCCTTCTAATTCATGTTAAATTCAATTTGATTTTAACACAAATCCCTTTTCGTTTTGTTTAATATTATTCATTTTGAATAATTCACTGGAAGGTATGGGTCTTTAGCAGTTGGAGGAAAGCGGAAGGCCCGGATAAAACCCACGAGGCTGTACAGGCGACCCTACTTGTTGTGGTTCCCCCTCGTCACGTTTAACCGGGGAATTAAAACCACGCTAGTTTACCCAATGATGGACCGTATGATACAGCGCGCACGCTCTAACTGTGGTTATCTAGCTTGTAAATATTCGTTACTTACGCAGTGAATAATCATATTTTACAGAATATAGATGTTGGTGATATAAGTGAAAGATTGGCGCTAAAAGAAAAGTTACAGTGTAAGAATATTACCTGGTTTCTACACAATATATGGCCTGAATTAGCTATATATAATGAGAATGTACAGGCGTGGGGTTCTGTAAGTATTATTTCTAGCGAATATTTAAATAATTTTTCATGAATTCTTATGTATAACTTTAGCCCCACCTGTACGACTATAAAGTGTCAAACCTATTCCGTTTTAAAATGCCGGGGTAAGCCAGTTTTTAACGCTTCGATTTAAAAGAGATGATTTGTATCCGTGTCAAGTTAGGATTATAATGTGCTTAATTGTAGTTCGATATGACAGAAATGTATTAATCCATCGTTGTCTTGAAAAAAATGACAATTTTGCTTATTGAAGTACTATACTATTCAAAAAAAAGTAGGGGATATTTGATTTTTAAGTGTTATTAAAGTCACCTAATGAAACTGACGAAGAAACAAATGACAAAATGAAATGAAGTTCACATTCATCGATTTATTCCAAATGATCGTTAGACTAAGTAAGGCACAGACTGACCATTATAAGGGTAAAATGATACCCGGGGTCAAACAGCAAAGTTACCACAGCATCACAACAAAGTCAGTAACGGGTAAATTCTCCTCTGTTTGCCAAACAAGCATTGATCCGATGTGGCATACTCCTAATGAGACGTCTAAGGTCATTTTGGTCCAGATTGTCCCATTCCTGTTGCAACGCAGCAGCAAGGTCTTGGACATTGGCAGGACGTTGTTGAAGTTGACGTAACCTCTGTCCAAGCATGTCCCAGACATGCTCGATGGGGGAGAGGTTGGGACTCAGTGCTGGCCAAGGTAATGTGGTGATGTTCTGTTGTTGGAGGTAACCTGTAACGATCCTGGCCCTGTGACATCTTGCGTTGTCATCCTGGAAGATGAAACGGCGGCCATGACGTCGTGCGAACGGCACAATATGGACTGCCAAGATGTTGTCCCGGTAGTACTGGCCTGTAACACGCCCTGCAACAACATGTAAAGCCGTTCTTCCAGCAACAGTGATGCCTCCCCACACCATAACAGAACCACCCCCAAATCGATCATGTCTGATGACGTTAACGTCTTGGAAGCGCTCGTTTCGACGACGCCACACCCTCCTACGTCTGTCCAAAAAATCAACAGTGAACCTTGACTCATCTGAAAACATCACATTGCTCCAGCGTCGATTATCCCAGTGTTGACGATCCCTACACCAACGACGTCTTGCCTGAATGTGATGATCTCTCAAACAAGGGATCGCGCGAGGACGTCGGGCGCGAAGGTGATCCCTATGCAGTCGATTCCGAATCGTCTGGCCACTCACTCTCACACCAGTGTCTGTTTGAAGACGAGCGCTGATCTGATTTGATGTGATGACACGATTTCTCAAGGCCAAGGTACGGATAAATCGATCCTGAGCTTGAGTTGTCGCCCTTGGTCGACCTGAGCGTGGTCTGTCCTGTACAGATTGTGTATCACGGTATCTGGACCATAGCCTGCTTATGACAGACTGAGAAACATTCATCGTCCGCGTCACAACCGCCTGTGTTGTGCCGATCTGTAGCATGCCAAGGGCACGTAGCCTTTCTTTTTGGGTAAGCCGACGCATATCAAAATTTGTTTTCTGGTCACTAAAACAATTAAACTGATGTTTCCACCCTGGAATTCAATGCCACAATGACTGTAACATTCAAAGTCAGAGTCGTGCAAATCTTGGGTTGGACCTAGGGTGACCACCCGTCCCGCATTTCGCGGGACAGTCCCTGAAAACGCTCTAAAGTCCCGCGTCCCACAAATTCTTCATAAACACCCAAAATGTCCCGAATTTTCTCACATGGAAGGTTTCTGTGTAGTAATATGCATGAATCTAGTCTCAATTTTGCTACTTTAACGTTCGACTGTTTGTTGAAATTCAATGGCTGTACACAATTCTTCGAATTATTTTATTTGCAAAATTTTAGAAGTCATCATAAACTAATTAAACAATTTAACTGTCTTGAGTTATGTATTCAGGAGAAAATTAAAGGTTATCACTACAAAATCAGAGTATTCCATTGCCACATTTTTTGTGTCAGATTGCTGGAAATGGCGTTTCCGGGCTTTTCTACTTTTCAAAAATTCTAGGGGAGGGCCCCCCGAACCCCCCTCGCTGTTTCGTGCCTACGGCACTCGAGGTAAGCGGCTCCGCAGATAGTAACAGGGGTTTGGAGCAAAATATATTTTTTCATAAATGTCCCGCAATATGATAAAGTAAAGGTGGCCTCTGATGTTTTGGCCATTGGCAATAAGGTGGAAAATCAATCACGTGAGAGAGTTGTACTATGTGTTCGATAAAGGTGAACCTATTCTTGATCGTCGATAAGAAGCCCCATCTCTCGACCATGGCAGAGTCCAATGTGGATCATATATACTATTAAAAAAAAGTAGGGGATATTTGATTTTGGGGGCATAATACTAAAATATGCAAATGACTACGAAAAAAGTCACTATAGAACCTAACAGAAGAAACATTTCCAGTTACATGTGACGCCCAAACGCACCAATAGCTACCGCATGGAATGCAGGTGATGCTTGGGATCATCATGGGGGTCCACCTTATTGCCAATGGCCAAAACATCAGAGATCAAGATTTCATTTCTGTTAAGTTACAAGAATAGTTTGTTGAAATTTGGGATTAGATCCGATGGGAACGTGCATTTTTATATTTAATACATTCATTATTCAAAGACTAAGAGGCTTGCAACTCTTTATTGTAGGCAAAAAATTTAGGAACCGGAATGTGTCTTGATAATCACAACTACTTGTTTCAAGCACCTGATAAACTATATGCACATCCATGTCACTTTCAATTTGGTACTCAGGTAATACATGGCTTTATTTCTTATACACTTATGTATTGTTGAATTAGACACGGGTATATGTGTCTTTAAATACTATTCTTTGATTAAACAATGCAAGAGCTAAATCTGCATGTTCCAGGTCTTTCTCTAGGCCTGGAATTTTATGTAAATTATTCATTATCCAGACCATAATCAACTCTAGAAGTCAACGCTAGCCTGCGATATTTATTGGATTAGGATCCGTTTTGCTGCTCAACTTTCATTCCTGATTTAATAATTAATTGGATAATCGCGACCATGTTTTTTTTATCGTACTGACTTTAGGGATGATGATCAAGGCTAGACCAAACATTCAATTGCTGAAATCTCAGTTCAGAGTGGATAAATTTGATTGAAATTTTCAGTAAATCCCCTTTTATACATTATCTAGTTTTTAACTATTGAAGTGAGAACGGTCAGGTCTGTATCTAATCTCCCATAATATATCTTTAAGATAAAACAGTTTGATCGGATGTGTTACATTGATTAACAACGAGCGAAGTTCTACATAATTACATTTTATTACTGAAGTAGATAAACACCGGAAAGATTTCCTCGCTATAAAAAAAAAAAAACAAAAACAATCTGGACTAATAGAGTCCGTGCAATTGTTTGTTAATATTTCGTCCTATTATTTTACAGGGATTCTCATTAACTAAAGATAATTTATTCAAAACAACTTTACAATGTGTCGTGGCAAAAGTAACACAGCCCATGTTAGAAGATTGTATTATTGGACCAAAAGATAAATGGACTCATGTCAAGGTATGCCCACTATACTCTTATTTAAAGCGAGAATTTCATATTTTCAAAGAAAGTCAAAACATAATTGTTTCTATGTCTTTAGCTCAATAGGTTGTCAACTCACTCTTATACGATCATATGCATTATTCCCCACACCTAAAAATCCTTGACACCGGAAATAATAACACAATTACCTCCCTTGTTTTTTCTATTCCTCCGTGGAATAGCTATCTTCAAATGTTTGAATTTGAAGTTGAAAATAGTATATTTGCCAATTTCTCAACTGGCATTAGTGAATTATTGGATTAATAGGATTATTCTTTAACAAGGTAGGACTGTTTATAGATACCATCTATTTTATGGCTTTATTTTAATACATTTTAAAAATATAACTTAAAAAAATGGAATTGTAGCTTTAAACAAACAGGTATGAATGCACTATGGAAGAGAGTATGGTGTCAATTAGAAATGGTTCCACTACTGATGTCTTCCGTCTTACTCCTGGCACAGTAGTGGCTTTTCCTTAGCGCAAGTTTTTTTTAGTCAAATGACAACAAAACGTTTTCTGGCCCATAGCTCCCTTAATTTACACATAAACTAATCCAAAACTGTACTGCACATAGCTTAACACAAAATAAATCATTTCCCTTTGAAATAAAGGTTAAGCCTTACAGCATAATTATATGATTTGATGAAACCCAACTCCTACGCGAAATTTCAACTGGCCGGTGTCATGGCGGCAAGTTGCGTATAATACGTCATTAGGCCTACAACATAAACATCGCTATGCAAATATAGAACGCATTAGCATAAAGAAAAACTGTTCGGTAACCATTTTAATGGCCAGTCTTCACTATATGTGATAGAATTACTCATTCCAATACAAACTGTAATTATGCGTGTTGACAATTGTGCGTTTGAGCCTATTTGAAATTGCGTAAGGGTTCTTAGACTGTATCAATTGTAACCTTAAACAAACAGTTTATGGTTATAAGTATAGTAACTAAGTGTCAATCGACCCCACTCGTGTGCTTGGATTGGCAGAGCCTTTAATTTTTTTCTGAAAAGCGTTGCAATAGGAAAAATACAGGAGAAATGGGGTTTAATGTCCACTTGTTACCCTCAAGGTCATTTTGGGACTAACATAGCGGACAAAGTTAATTTCGACATACCGTTATTTGACTTAATGATAAACCTTTTGACCCCGCCCCCACAACCATTCCCCACGGACACGAACAAATGTCGTTGATAAAGTATTTATTGTTTGTTGTTTATTCGCTCATTTTCTTTATATATTCATATTCATTCTTGATTTTAGGAAAGCCGTCATATGGATCATGCCTGTTACTCAATCCCTTTGTTTAAAAAGAAACCCTAAAATGTTTTATAACCCAATAACACTTTCTACAGTAGATATCGCTTGTGTGATAACTTTGATATTCTACTGCGCGATAGTTCCTCGGACATATCGCTTTATATCAATTTGTATTATATTTATTTATTTGTGCATGTAAGAAAAGGATCGGTGATGAATAAAATCTGCTGCTCGTTTTTTCTTATATCAAAAAATACGGAAAAGGACTCGTAGGCGATTTTCTATATAGTCCGAGTTCTTCCCGAATAAAAATCATAAGCGTCGTGATGGACAGCCTAACTTGCAGCACAGCAAGTACTCGGTGTTCTAGAATTTTGTATTGAACTTGAAATATGCTTCTCTGTGGGTTCTCTGTAGGTGGCCGTTTGCTTAATAATAACTCTTTAGAATTAGTCTCTAGAATGAATAAGACTGCATGTCGTTTTATTCTAGAATGGATATACATGTATACAAAATTTGAATATTATACTGTTTTATTTTGTGATGGATATATACAAGATTTGATTATGATATTCTTTTATTCTAGGATGGATAGAAACAAGATTTGATTATTATATTGTTTTATTTTGTGATGGTTAGAAACAAGGTTTGATTATTATATTGTTTTATTGCAGGATGGATATATACAACATGTCGACAGTAAGTTATGTCTCGATCTGAAAAATGAAGAACCAATCATGGAAACATGTGACCCCAGCAGTCAAACACAAAGATGGCAGTTCAATCATTATGTTCCTTAATTTGTATATTTACAAGTAAATGATTTATTTTAAAGAGACATTATGCAAAACGTAGCGAAAGGTCTGGCCATTATTTCGATAATAGTTCAAAAACGAAAATCTTGAAAATTTCAGTCAAATTACTTTATTCTGAGCGAAGTTATGATTGTTTGGGGTTTTTTTTGAAAGAAATAATCATATTCTCAGGTTTTGATTGTCAGTCCTATTTTATCTGCTACATTAGCGTTAACGCAGATTTGGCGGACATTGTCTAATTCATTCGATGTCTAATCGATCCAGTGGTCTAGAGAGTTGAGTATATTGCCTAAATACTTATAGTATATAAAACATTCGAAGCAAGAAACTATGGAAGACGGCATAATGACTTTTATAAAAAGTTATAATTATATCTTGATTTAAAATCCTGTAAATCGGGATTTAAAACACAAAACAATACAAGTTCAATGGAACTGGCAAGATTGTCGAACAGTTCCAACTGTAAGTTGTTCGGCAGTTCCTTTTCAATAGATCTTATTATTCTAAAAAAATATATTATTTCTAATTACCTATACATGTATATAAATTATGTTTGTCTACAACACATTTCTTCTCTATTTTAGCATGTTCTACCAAGAAACACTCCTATTTATGAATCTTTTAGTGAATATAAATCTTGGTTCTATTCAGATGATTAATGAAAATCCATTCAGTATTATTCATATATAGCTATCGGACTTTCTAATTAGACACAATATGTTTAAAACACAGGTTCTATTTAGTTTCGTTTTTTATAGTTCAAAGTTTCGTTTTACACGTCTTTACTGCACTAGTATCTGGATGATTTGTTATATCACCTGCGTTCTGGTTGATGTGAGGGATTAGCCATACTCCGCGCAGTGTTTCGTTTGATTAGAGGTAATCCCACTACTCACTGTTGTTTTGAGTGGATATTGTTGTTTTAAATTTTGATTGGTCAGTAGTCCGACTACCAACCAATGACTAGCTGCTCTACAAAAGCTTTACATTTAAAACGAGTGCCAATATTGGACCAAATATGTTTACATAACGTTACGTCATGGCTCACGATTTTATTATGCCCAATTAACCCGTGCATAGCAGAATACTTCAGTACAACTAATTGCGTGACTAACGAGGCTACCAAGTCGAATGAAATGTAAACAATACTGTTTGGAAACGAACATGCTTTCACCGTTTTTAATACCTTAAATCACTGTCCATAGTTTTAGGGAAGACCCAGATTAAACGAAGGACTGTCATGTTGCTGTACTTAAGTGATAGCTTTGATTGGACGGGAAGAGTAGACATACTCCGGCAAAAGTTCAAGAATCAGAAGCTAATCCAGCAATGGCCAGAGAGGGATTTCTCGGGCCATTGCTTCAGGAATATGGGGATTAGCCAATGAAACGGTTTGTTACAGTGAGTTCCTGGTCTGCGATGCACGGAAGTGTGGGTAACCTACGTGAAATATCAACGCTGATTGGTTAATTAATATCCTGACGTGAGGTGAAACGCGACCCCCGACTACAACTGGTAGGCGCCTGTTTCACGAAATTTTAACTAAGATTAAATCCAAATTTTAGTAATTTGATTGGATAATATTAGATTGATTTTAGTGCTTAGCCAATCAAAATTGAAGTATCTACTAAAATTTGGATTTTATCGTAAGATTTTGAGAAACAGAGAGAGAGAGAAATGGGGTTTAACGTCCACTCGACACAACTAGGTCATTTCGGGACTAACATATGTTTTTTATTTCAATAATTCGCTTGCGCGTAGGGGTCTTTAGAAGTGGGAGGAAACCGGAGTGCCCGGAGGAAACCCACGAGGTTGAGAAGGCGCCCCTATCTCCCACCCGCAAGCCAGAGGTGACCGGCCAGCTAGAGGTCGAAGCGCGGCACTCTAGACCACTAGGCCATCCCAACCCCCCTTTCGAGAAACAGGGCCCAGATCTTCAGGAGTAGAGGCCATCGAA
The DNA here is from genome assembly GCA_963678685.1 of Patella ulyssiponensis. Taxonomy (NCBI): domain Eukaryota; kingdom Metazoa; phylum Mollusca; class Gastropoda; family Patellidae; genus Patella; species Patella ulyssiponensis. Next base: position 19,850,268 of record OY783228.1, read on the forward strand.
AGTATAAAAAACCGAAACGAAATATAGATCTGGGGCCTGTTTCACGAAATTTTAACTAAGATAAAATCCAAATTGTAGTAATTTGATTGGATAATATTAGATTGATTTTAGTGCTTATAATATTATTATATAGCCAATCAAAATTGAAGTATCTACTAAAATTTGGATTTTATCTTTAGCTAAGATTTCGAGAAACAGGGCCCTGTATTTTAATAAGATTGTTATTAGACATAAAGTATTTATTACCTTAAATGTATCTTTGTGCCTTTAGTCGCGGGTTGATATTTGTATAGTCAAAGCTTTCCAGATTTATACTGAGACATAAATATATTTTCTGAGTCCAGATCGAGTATTTTTTCAATGGACGTTTTTTCTGTTCATAAATATATTTTTGAATTGAAGCTATGAAGTTAGGTATTATATATATATTTTGTAAAATTCAAATTTTCCAAAGAAGATTTATTACATGTTGCATTTTCAACTTCGGTTGAATTCCCTACATACCTCATGATACATTACTTTATTCCATTTAAGATACTTGGATGTTCACTGATATTTTATACTAGTTGATGCTGATATTTTATACCAGCTGACATTGATATTTCATACCAGCTGACATTGATATTATATACAATGTTGACACTGATATTTTATACCAGTTGACACTGTTTTAAGCCAATTGACATGTTAAGTTTAGATTATGAGGAAAGTCGATAATAGTTTATTACTGTATTTAACCGTAAGGAATTCATATGAGACTTAATTAAATGGAGGGCTGATATATTTTTGAAATTAAATGAAATGGGGTTTTACATTCAACTGTTCTACACCGATTGGGCTAATGAAGACGAGTATATATGTTTTAATCCCAAAATACTCTCACATATTGCATATCCCTATCCCTCCAGGCTTCAAGACTGATATTCTTTTTATATTTTCACAATGTCTTGGTTTACTAGCTATTCAAATTTCCTCAAATCATGATCAACTATAACGTTTATGGATTTAGAACCACACTTCTTGGGCGAGTTTTTTCATGGAAAGGTTATTTTTGTTTTTTGTTGTTGGGGTTTTTTGTAATCGTTATGTTGGGGATGAATAAATGGCATAAAGGAATGGTTCTACAAGAATTTAATATTGGTTATAATACAATTATATTCATATTTGTGTGTATACTATCAATAGTTATATTTATGAATATACTGGCAATACAATTCTATGCAATACAATTCTAAATGTTTGTATACATGACATCAGTGTTTTGTCTGGTAAATATAATTGCATTTTTAAAAAGGCTGTAAAATATGTGAATAAAGTGAGTTTTTATTTTCATTGTGAAAAGGGATACGCTAAAAGTATTAGAGATGAACGTAAACAAATCTGTAGCTGGTCCGTGGGTAATACAATATTTAAAATGGTATTTCTCGAGTTTAAAATGTCAATCAATTTTTATTTATTACAAAATAAAATATACATCAAGTATCACAATCTAACCAATGGTATTAGTTTTAAAATTGGTGTTAAAATATATTATGACATAGCAAAATAGATGACGGTCGGAAAACCATTTCTGACAGCATGTCATCAATACAAAATTTAGGCATAATTATTGTTTGAGGATAGCCATACTGTGTTCTTTATTATAGTACACATAATGTGCTCCCATAAGTGCCTGTCAGAGAGACCTACCTGTCCAGTCATTAAAGGGCCAATCCCGATAACTTTTTGGGGAATAAAACTGCTTAATTTTATGTTAAAATCCCTAAAACCCATTACCTAAGGCCGACCAACTAACCCGGTATTTGTGATACGCTTGTAAATAACTTAAACCTGACAGTCTTCATCTGGAAATGGAGACCGTTGTATTATACAGTATCTGGATAAAACCAGACTTTTTTCTATAAAAATAATATGTAGGTGAAATTTGTGAGCCGCTTTACCGAAACCAGGTGGTTCTCGCGCGACGTCATTTTGTGCTAAGGGCACAAAAGCATTGTTAAAAATGGATTTGGGTCAAATTCTCGATTTTGAGATTGAGGTTGGAACATCAAGAAATACAAAAGAACTTTGTGATTTGAGAAGGATTTTGACGATCAGAGAACTGGAAACGGTGTTTTGGGGGATTTTTATGAGCCTACCTGATTAAAAAGGCCCATGAAATGGCGTCTTTCTGTGAAAAAATCAGCGAAAGTAATCCAATGTTTTGAAAACGCACGCAGTCCTTGATTCTAATCTCCATACGTCAATGGAAAGGTCGTGAACTAAACTTTCCATATTTGGAGAAATCAAGGGCAAATTGTTTGTCAGAGTCAGTTTAACAAGATAGACCATACTGCCCCACAAAAGAGAAAGGCAGTATCTGCAAAATAGCCATTTTGAGAAAATCGACTTTAAAGTTTGTCACTTTCCTATACTCATAGTTTTGTATAAAATAATGTGATTTCTTCAACGTAAGGAAATATTATGGTTCTCTTTCGATATAACTTGTCGATTTTCGTATATTTCTTTGAGGGACTGAGATAATGCAGATACTGCCCATTTTATGGCTCGGGCCTTTTCCTGTGCCCATTGTAAAACCAAGGTACAAAGCAGCATCTACACATGCTCTCTAATTGTTTCTGTGATAAACAGACAGTTTACAAACTGCATATTTATGCATAAACATTTTCTAGGCATTTCCCCATTCAGTAGAGTCCAAATCCTTGACATTATATACTGTTTTTTACCTTAGTTATTCCAGGTCACTTTACATTTACTGCCAGCACCTTATCTTAAGGTACATACATGTCCCAAGTAGAACGGCAGTATCTACACTTACTGCTTTTCTCCTTAGTTATATAAGAGAAATTTGCATTTACTGCCAAAATTTCGCTCTGGGTTGTAATAGATATCTTCACTTACTGCTTTCATCCTTAGTTATACCAGGGCAATTTACATTTACTGCCCAAATCGACACTGTAAATCTCTTTACCTAATTGAAATATAGCAATTAAATTTTTACATGTGATAGAGCTGATACTGCCGATCACAATTATACCAAAAACGTATTTTGGCCAAAAGTGTAGATACTGCCTGCCTTCTTCCTTTGCACGGCAGCATAGGCCTTCTCGTTGCCAAGAAGCTTTAATGAACTGGAGACGGCATGACGTCATTTTATCATTATGACCAAAGCCGTATATAGGTCTTTGATTATGACGATTGAAGCCAGTGACCCCATATTGGTTAACCCAGAACATTAGAATTAATATTGGTTGTGTGGAGTAAACAAAATCTTTTTTTTTAAAAAATGGGACTATATTTTCAAACAATATATAAACTAATTCGTTTTTAGGTTTAATCGGTAATAGTGGTATTCTCAAAAGTCAGATTAGCTAATCTTAGACTAGAATTTCTCTTCGTCAACGGTTAAAATTAAGTTTTAAAATTTGAATCACTGATTTCATATAACCATTGATTAAAGAGGTTTTTATTGTCATTGACGAAAGGGGCCGGTTACAGTAAGTAGATTACAAAATTAGGACATTGTGTTTGAGAAATGAGTTTCCCAACCTGGGATTCAAAAGGTGTAATCAGGGAGAACAAAACTAATAGGAGTATGAACTTTTTAGTATTGTAGAAATTTTTAGTATTGGTACAGCAAATTTCAGTAGTTGTTATCCGTCACATTTCCCAAAAGCGACAAAGTTAAGCCCAAAAAGCAAATTGCAGTATGAAGTTATTGGTATTATAGAATGTTTAAGTATTGGGACATTTCCCACAAGCGACCTAGTTGAGTTCACAATGGGTGTGGGGGTTCGGTGGTGTAATTGTCTTCACTACAATAAAAAATTCTCTCGGATTAATATCCATATCCAAATTTACCCTTTTTGTCAATTTTGTATAAACTTGCAATATTACAATTTAAAGGGAACATCCTGGATTTGAACAGCCTCAGCAACAAGAGTGTATGTATGAAATGTAAGCGCCAAAATATAGAAGAATGTTGTATTTCCCGTTATTGTCTCAACATTGCTTATCCGGATGGGTTCCGGGTATACGCAACTCTTTTTGGGGTTCGATTCAATTTTTTCCGTTGGGTAATCTGACAATCTATTGTCGTTCCTCTGTGGATCTATACAGTACATGACCCAAGGGCTGTACTTGATAACGAAAGGTACACTTCACATACACGTTATTTTTGTATAAAATAAAAGTCTGGTTTTATCCAGAGACCGTATAATACTGCATGGGACATAGTTCTCCGTTTGCAGATAAAGACTGGCCGGTTTAAGTTATTTGAAAACGTATATCATATATTGAGTTAGTTTTTTGGCCCAAGGGTACAGGATTTTAAGGACTTTAAACACGAAATTAAGCAGTTTTATTCTCCAAAATATAGTCGAGATTGGTCCTTTAAATAAATAAGACTCTCGACATGGAAGATGAACATGTAATTATCATTTTTAATAAAGTTGTTCGCGTCGACCCGCTTGTCATGTCATTAAATAAACATAAATTGTGTCTTTTTCATCGTTTGATGGCATATAATTGGCCGTTTAGATTCTATTTTTGCAATTCTTGTGCATACAACTGAGTGTCAATTACATAAAATTTCATGAGATATATTAAATATGATATCGTTTATTATATAAAAACATGAACAGTATATTTGTAATTATAAAGCTTCAAAGACCTAAAATATAGTTATTGAGTTCGCCCCGCTTTGAACTTGGCCGTTTCCATTTCTTACATCTCTTTATTGGAAATATTAAATTGCGTGAACATATGAAACTGCAACAAAGAATGTAACAAACTCTTTTTCCTTACATAATGGTTTGAAAGTGTTACCAAATATGCGGTCTTCGACACGCGCGTAGCGAAAATTGTTGGGGGGTAGGGTGGTCAGTCACAAAAAAGACAAGGCAGGCCGCTTCCTTTTTTCCGTAGGCTATATCATATCAAGGTCGTAAACTCACGGTCGCTGCTTCCGGAACATGCATCCTTTACAACTCGAAAATTTGGGTAGTTTTGGGTTAGATTGTGATACAAGTAAATTATTAAAAATGCAGTAGTCTAAATAATTAAAGATGCATTATGTAAAAATCCAATCATACTTCAAAAACAAACAATGCAAAATGAATATCTGAGCGAGCAAACATATTAGCCTTTGATGATTTGGCAAGATGTGTGCACTGATTGCATTCACCGTACTAGTTGGTCGAGGTTGAGCCTCAATTCTCTGTTTTTAACTTAATTCGTTAAATTGTCAAACAATTCTTACATACTGAAAATCAGCTTCAACGATGGCATCATTAGTTCATTTTGGTCTGGTGATGTAAATAAATGTCTTATTAATAGTTTTTATAACACTTAAGGCCTAAAGAACGACCTGCAATAGGTAGATTTGAAATATCTAAGTTAGAGTATTTGCAATAGTAATATTTACATGTCCACATGAAAACAGTCGTCGCCCCTGTCCATCCAGAAACATAGGTTTATCTCCCCAAGATCGCCGTTTCTTTCTATATTGGCATGTATCGGACCATAACTTCATGGATTAGGACCCCTGATTGTACGAAGAATGATATTTTTAGATTATGGACAATGTAGAGGCCACAATTTTTGTCTAAATTTGATGAAATTTGAAATGTTATTGGTGCATATTGGACCATAACTTTCTATATTGGGCCATAACTTCGCGAATTATGGCCCTTGATTGTACAGAAAATTGTGTTTTTAGCTTGTGTGTTTGAATTTCGTGAATATCAGCCCAAAAACACCGGACAAAATGGTCGCTTTTTGTACGCAGATAGTTTAAAAGTACGTAATACCAAGGTTGTGCACCATCTAGAGGTCAGAATTGTTTGAAAATTCACTTTTTTAGCTTGTTCTCTGTTCATCTCCTGCAAAGTATGGTCATGACAGTCGCTAGTTGATAAAAAATGAGTTGACTTTTGGATGCATATACATATATCTATATTTTAACACTATTGACCATAATGATTATGACGTGTTTTTTTTTTAGGTTATGACGTCAAATACCTGCCATTGATCAAAGCCCTGTATAGGGAAAGTTGCGACAACTCATTTACAGGCGCCATTGTGGGTCCCAACTATGACGCCATTAAAAGTATGACGTCATATAGCTTTACTAAACAAAACGTTTTATCTTTCTCTTGGGGTTACGTTTTACGGGCTACAATTTATAATAAACTAATTGGAAAAGAATCCAATGCTGTTAGGTTCAATGATAAAAATGTCAGACAAATTCATACTCAAAAATTCGGCCAAGGAAAAAATGACGTAATTAACATAATTCAATACGGCGTCGCGTTCTCCGGAGAGCGGTATCTCGTAATCAGTGTCTTTCGGTGGTGGGAGGATAAATAATTTCTTTTTAAATTCCTCAAACACAACTACCAGGACGGGTCGTGGGCATCTAAACTGTAGTTCGGGTAGAGTCTCTAAACCATGACACTGAGACTCTAAACCATGATGTCATTGTATCCTGTAGTTCGGACAGTCTCTAAGCCATGATCTACCAGGTAGTCTCCAAAACATGATGTACCCTGTAGTTGGGATAAACCATAGTTTTGTAAATATGAATTGTAGCCTACGGTATGTTAACCCAGAAATGATATATATAGTTACTCCTATATGCATACATTGGTAACGCGCCTTAAAGCGATAATTTCATATTTTCAAAGAAAGTCAAAACATAATTTTTTCTATGTCGTTTGCTCAATAGGTTGTCAGCACACTATTATACGATCATAAGCATTATTCCCCACTCGTATAACTCATTAACACAGGAAATGATAACACAATTGCATCCCTTGTTTTTCTATTGCCCCCATGCAATAGCTATCTTCAAACGTTTGAATTTGAAGTTGAAAATGACATTTTTGCCAATTTCTCAACCAGCAATAGTGAAATATAGGATTAATAAGATTATTCTTTAACAAGGTAGGACTGTTTATAGATACATTCTATTTTAAGGCTTTATTTGAGTAAATTTAAAAAATATAACTTAAAAATATGAAATTGCAGCTTTAAATATCTGGATGCAATAGACTTGATGTAGAAAATTCTAGGTAAGTACAGCAGGATCGCACTACACGCAAACCCAAGAAAATCTTAAAGATAAATCTGCGGAACTGACAGTAAATAGACATTGCAAAAAATAAACAAATCAAATAGTGGTAAAAATCATAATTTTTTCAGCTCAACATAAGACGTACAATGCCATCTTGTTGCATACCATTTATATAGTTGAATTATATCATAAAAATATCTTATAATATAGTCTTACGTATTTGTCAACATCAACGTGAACTTGCCCTATTTAGCCTATTCAGAATTGTTCAGATGAATCTGCTTTTTAAATTTATTTAATACATGGCGCTCTTATCTGGTGATCTTCTATTTTATTTTCTTATGAGTAATTTATAAAACAATAATATACCCTTTGTGTTGTATAATAATAATGATAGTATGTTCAGCTATAGGCTACTTTTCGTTTTAAAAATATATGTTTTATCTCCAATAGAATCTTTTTCGCAGAAATCTATGACATATCTATCCACACCCTGTATGTCTGGACAGCCAATTGCAAAACAACAATAAAATAGGGCATATTATAAATAGATAGTGCGTAGGTACTTGGGACCCAAGATGGCGTCTTTTTACACATAACGTCATATTTTCATGACGTCGTGTGAATTTTCTGGCTTCACAGTTGTCGCAACTTTATCTATATACGGCTTTGGTATATCCCGCGGTTCGGGTAGAGTACCCCTAAACAATCATGTACCCTGTAGTTCGGATACTCTCTAAACCATGATGTACCCTTTAGTTAGATGTATCCTGTAGTTCTGATAGTATCCAATCCATAATCTACCCTGTAGTCTCTAAAACATGATGTACCCTGTAGTTCAGGGTCCGTATTCAAAGGATATCTTAAGTCTAAGACAGGCACTTAACTACTAGGTTTCACTTAAATATACGTTACTTCCTGTAAGTTAAGGGCAAGCGGTATTCAAAGGCACTGTTAAGTATCAAATTTTCCCTTAAAGTTAAGCTGCCTTAACTTTTAAGTGTTAGTCTTTAAGTGGTATTCAAAGGCCAGTTTAAGTGAGAAATGAGGTACCTTAAAGTTAAGTGAGATTATAATGACTTCTTTTGATGTTGTAGAAGCAGTCCCGTGATGGTGATTTTAAAAGATAGGGGATTCAGATTAAAACAAAGACAATGTCGTCGAGCGTAGCTGACCTCTTTTCGTCGTCAATTTCGATGTTGTAGTGCCATAATGGAGTATGAGGTTATGACCACCGAGATATGTTAAGGATATCTTTCCCCGATTATTTATCATTTTATGTTTGTATGTTTCCATGACTGTCATATAATAAATTTAAATTAATTTGTGATGACATGGCCTAATAGATTTCAGAAATTATTTATACTACCACTAGAAGCAAGGTATGATCTATTTTTTTACAACTCATTGCCATATATATGTAAAATACAACCTTTGAATACCGATACGGTCAGTAAACAGTTAAGTGGAAAAATAGAGTATTTTTACTGAACGTTTAGAAAACCTTTGAATACGGACCCAGATAGACTCTCTAAACCATGTTTACACTGGGATAAACCATAGAAATGACATAGTGTCTCATAAATTAATGTTATTTTGTCAACACGCTTAAAATAGATGGATGCAATAGATTTGGTGTAGAAAATTCTAGTTACACCCTGTTAACCACTCAAAGATGTCTTATGTCAATAATTCATATACTTTATTCAGCTCGACGAAAATTTAAAAAATTATACACAGTTGGTTAAACTTGAATGTAGATATCAATAATCTACGTTGCATATTCGGTTGAATCATATCATAAAGATAGGCTGGCACTGCCAGGCAGGATACGCCCACATTTTCGAGAGATGGATAGAGAACAAGCAATACCGAAAGTGATTTTTCCTACATCATTAAGTCCTGTATTTCATACTGTATTGGGAGCAGCCATTTTGTTGGTCAGTTCCAGTCTGATATTCATGAAATTCGAAGCTGACAATGATTATGGTGTGACGGTACACAACCTAGAAATGTGTACAAACGGCGGCCATTTTGTCTGGCAATTATGGTCCGATTTTCTCGAAATTCGAACTCAACCTTCCGTAGGGCGTAACGGTGATAGAGTCAAACGTTTTTTTAAATCTGATAATAACTGTGACCTCCAGAGGGACCATAGGCGAATTTTCGGACAATCAGGGGCCATAATTCAGGAAGTTACGATCCGATATGCGCAAATAACGAAAGGAACCAAGATCTTTGGGTTATAACCATGCATTTCAAGTTTCATCAAAATCGAATTAAAATTGTGACCTATACAGGGTCCACAACCATGATATACCATTTTTTAACAGTATTCGTGTACAAACGGCGGCCATTTTGTATGGCAATTTTGGTCCGATTTTCCAGAAATTCGAACTCATCCTTCCTTACGGTGTAACGGTAATATAATCAAACGTTTTTTTAAATCGGATAATAATTGTGACCTCCAGAGGGATCACAAGCTAAAAGATAGCCTGGCACTGCCAGGCAGGATACGCCCACATTTTCGAGAGATGGATAGAGAACAAGCAATACCGAAAGTGATTTTTCCTACATCATTAAGTTAGAATTTGATATGTGCAAATATCGAAATGAATTAAGATCTTTGGGTTATAAAGGTGCATTTCAGTAGGCTTCAAATTCGACTGGGGATCATGTTGCTAAGTGGGTAAGATGCTGGCCTCTACAGGGTCCACAACCTTGATATAACATATTTTCACACTAATCGCGTACAAACGGCGGCCATTTTGTCTGTCAATTTTGGTCCGATTTTCACAAAATTTGAACTTAATCTTCATTACCATGTAACGGTGATATAATCAAACGTTGTTTTAAATCGGATAATAATTTTGACCTCCCATGGGACCACAAGCTAAAAAGGGTGATTTTTCGTACAATCAGGGGCCATAATTCAGGAAGTTACGAATCAATGAGCGCAAATATCGAAAGGAACCAAGATCTTCAGGTTATAAGCATGCATGTCGAGTTTCATCAAAATCGGTTCAAAATTGTGACCTCTATAGGGTCCACAACCTTGATATAACATATTTTCACACTAATCGCGTACAAGCGGCGGCCATTTTGTCTGTCCATTTGGGTCCGATTTTCACAAAATTTGAACTCAACCTTCATTACCATATAATGGTGACATAGTCAAACGTTTTTTTAAATTGGATGATAATTTTGACCTCCAGACGGACCACAAGCTAAAAAGGGCGATTTTTCGGACAATCAGGGGCCATAATTCAGGAAGTTACGATCCGATGGGCGCAAATATCAAAAGGAACCAAGATCTTGGGGTTATAAACATGCATGTCAAGTTTCATCACAATCGGTTCAAAATTGTGACCTCTATAGGGTCCACAAGCTAAAAACATGATATTTCGTACAATCAGGGGCCATAATCCATGAAGTTTCCATCCGATACATGCCAATATCGAAAGCAGCCGAGATCTTATGGGGATAAACCTATATTTCAAGTTTCGTCAAAATCGGATAAGAATTGTGACCTGTAGAGAGTCCACAAACAAATTGTGGACGGACGGACGGACGGACGTCCGGACAGACAGGGGCGACGACATAATACGTCCACATGAAAATGTGGGCGTATAAAAATATCTTATTTCATAAAGTCTTACGTATTTGTCGACATTAAGGTGTACTTGTTCTATTGTTCCTTTTAGTCTTTGAATTTTCTTGTTTAACATTTAGTAGGGATGTATGCTTTTATACATGGAACAAAAAGTCGGTAAACAACATCATTCTTTTCATTGGAAATGAGGCGGGGAGGGGGCAAATACCCAAAGGAGTCGGACAAACTCAAAACTAACTGCGTCCCCTTCATTGTCTACCTGTGGAATGACGTCTTTGTATGTTGCATTTGTGTCGTTTATATATAAGACAAATTGATATTATTATTGACACATAGGTGGGGAGTGATAACGTCTTACCCCAAACAATTTGCAAAAGAAACCATAAAGTTTCGGAGAGCGATATCTGGTATCGCATGACACTCATAAAACATATGCCCGGAACACATGTCGCGCATACACATATAGCAGAGTGGCGCTAGACACCTTTTATTTAAATTACACTGATTTTAAGTTATACTAATTTCAAATGTTGTATCCATCCGTCAATTTAAAGAAATTTCGATTTTCGAAAAATTGATGATACAATTAATGATCGATGACTGACGCACAATCCGGAATGGCTCCAAACCAAAAAATCGAGCGCATATTTTGCCGGCTAGAGGGAAAAATGGTTTATCTCCCAAATTATTATATATATTTTGATTTTTCACTTTAACCGTCTGCACAAAAAAAAATCTGATTTTTACAAGCGTATGCAAGTTAAATATATTTAATAGCGCTTTTATCTGGGAAATCGTTTACTTCATGCTCTTATGAATTCGGCTATATAACAATGTAGGCCTACTCTTTGGGTAGTATAATAATTAATAATGATAGTATGTTCAGCTGTACTTTTCGTTTTTAAAAATGCATGTTTTATCGCCTATAGACTCTTTTTCGCGGAATTCTATATTATATCTATCAACATTCCATATCCCTGTTGGGCAGACAACTTCGACACAGCAATATAGTTGGGCATAAAATAGATAGTGAGTAAGCAATGACTTGGGACCCAAAATGGCGTCTTTTTACATTTGACGTCATATTTTCATGACGTCATATGAAATTTCTGGCTTCACAGTTGTCGCAACTCTATCTATATATACGGCTTTGCCATTGATCTGTGAGTGACGTCATGACCACGCATCCTGACGTTGCGTCAAGATGTCCATAAGCGAGCACTGCCCCTTAAACATACATTATGGGAGAGCAAAAACTGACTTTTGTCGGTCTTCCTTTGAGCCTCAGATGTCATAGAAATTATAAATTAGATCTTTATTTAAACAACAAGCCCAAAATGAACACTGTAGACCCACGGATGGCTTGGATTGGGCTCGGATTAAAACAGGATTTCGTCGACTGATTTAATCACTATGGCGTCGTGGGTGGGGTTTCTCCGTGACGTTGACGTCATCATACTTCCGGAAATTATTCATAAAAGACAGTGATGACCGAGGCTATACACAAGCTTCACTAGATACCGTTTAAACATTACTTGATGATCGAGACTATGTAGGTGGAGTTAACGCCTGTCAATCAACAATCGGCAATAGTGGGAAAAGGGTGTCGATGATTTTAACCACCATTTCTAGTAAAAAATTATAGTGGTAACAACTTTGTTCAGGATAAAGTTATTTGACTGAAATTTTCAACATATTCTTGTTTCAACATGTATTTTTGAACTTTTATAGCAAGAATGGCTAACTCCTTGTCAAAATCTTCCATAATGTATCTTTAATACAGTGTGCACCACAAAAACAAATGATTTTAGGAATGGGCTATTGGTGATTTGTTACATTCAGTTTACATGAAATAACTTACAAGCAAAAACATTTTGGGTGCCGTTACCATGACAACCAACATGATTAGATCTGATGGGCACATTAATTTTGTTTAATTAGAAATGTGTTGTACTAAGCATTTAAGGACAACTTCTTGCTGCTATTATATTGACTTCAAATCCAAAATAAATGAAGCATGTTTGGAATAGATTGTTTTTCCCTGTTTGGCTATTTTTCGAAAATGCGACAATCTGGGATTTGATTTTGTCCATTAAGAAAAAAGTAATAATCATAAATAATGTCCCAACCGAGTTGGAACCATGCCTTGGGTGGAGTCTTTGGTTTATACTACTAGAAAATCATGGGTTTAGATATCTAAATTGAAGGTTGCTAAGGACTATTAAGTGAATTTTTTTCTGAAAATGTCCCAAGACTTTAAAGTCCGTTTTCTCATTTTGGCGTTTTTCCCATTTCGAAACACTGCATAGACCTCTCAAGAAACGGGAATCGATTATCAGATCACCAAATGGAAAAATTGACCAAAAATCTTAAAAGGGTTACGTGTCCGGATAAGCAGTGTTGACGTTCACGTCCAAACGACTCGATATTTTGAGCTGAAATTTTGAGACAAGGTAAATACACCATTCCTCTATATTTTGGTCCATAAATTTCATAAATACTCGGACTTTAATTTTTGAGACTCTGTTCTTATCGGGATAGTCCCTTTAAAGTTCAATATGCCCTAAAATGATCCCATGGTAACCGTTCCCTTTCCACATATCGTTTGGCGCAAAAGGATGACATCTCACGAGTCTCAAAAGATGGTAAGTTTAGTATATTTTGTTATTTGATTGCACGGCAAGAAATGGCTTAAAAAAGCTTGGTTACATATATCTGTCAATCAAAATAATGCTCATAAGGATATTTAGCTCTAAGAAAAGTGTTCCTAGGGTTTTGTAGCTACGAGAATGTTGAGATCTATTGATGCTTGTTTTAGCTACGATTAGATGCATTTAGTTTCACCTGGCAAACGTAATATCTTGCATGCAACATCTTAAAAACAAGTTCATGTTATACTATACGGATTAGTTAAACATACACAGCTCAATGTAGTGAAACAACTTTCATTTACTTGTAAATATTGTCAGTAAATTTATCAAGCGGTGTTTCTAACAGAATTTACAGGAGGGCCACTCTTGCGAATAAAGATTATACTACTTTGCGCATATTCTTAGGACTGTCTTCGTGACGTAAAGATATCGACCTTAAAATGCTGGGTAAAGTTAGCTATTATCGCTTCGATGTAAAAGAGATGATTTGTACCCGTGTCAAGTAGGACTATATAAGGGGCGGATTGGGGCCGAGAACCGGCCCGGGCTCCCGTGTCGGAGCGGCCCCTTTTAGTGACCGCGGAGTCCGGACGGGGGTGGGGGTGGAGGTTCTCCCCCTGGAAATTTTTGATGAATGAACCCCAAATTTTGACCCTTTGATTAACCAGTTAGGAATATTCAATAAGTAGGAATATTTTCATTGAAAAATGGCACATTTTTGCTGCCGGAAGCGCTGGTTGATTCCTCTTGTGGTGGAAGGCCACGAGACACATTGGTACAGAGTGACTAAAGTGAAATTCATAAAAGCTGCTTTTTGAATTTTGGATTCTGGCGTTTCGCCACAAACAGGGTGCAGGTGGCTTTATAATTAGTAAATTTGCGGGCAACAGATCGGGGGAATCCGATGAAATTTTCGGATGAAATTCGGAATCCCCATTGCAGGATTCTGAATTCTGGCCCACACCAAGCACACCCGGCCCAGAAAGTCTATTATACCTGGCCATTTTAGACTCCAGCGATGGCGTGGCGGCCTGTTAAAGCCTCCGGCCTCATACAACATGATCATCATCGCTCCATGGCCGGTCCAATACCCCCACCCCCATATAATGTTCAGCAGAAAAAGTTTTTTTTAGACGAATTGGACAAAGTTATTTTTTTCATATTTTGTCCGACCGGCCCTTCGGGCGATCGCCCGACGGCCCAATCCGCCCCTGGACTATATGCTTAATTGTAGTCGGGTGTACCCGAAATGTTATGAAGAACAATAATCAATCGTTGTTTTGAAGAAAATGTTGACAGTTTTATTGCTTTAAAGCCGATCTGACTGGATTTTGCCATGTAAAACTAGGCATATATAGTAGCATACGATTACATCATGTGTACCTACTTCAAGAATACACATGATGGCAAATGGCCGCCATTTAAAATACTACGCCCGCCTCTTAGAGACGATAACTTAACTCGCTATAAATTGTAAAAAAATTTACTTCGGCTAGAATTAAAAAACACCTAAGATTAACATTTGCTAAAAATTTCTAAAAAACAACCTAAATTTATGGAAATGGGGCCAAATCAAATCAGGCAAATTACATCAAATAGTCCATGTTAAACGTATAGCAAAAATTTTAAACTAACGCGAGCACGCGCGTTTCTAGACAACGCCATAGCGGGTCATAGCAACCAGTGAGTAGAAATTGGAAATCCCCAATGACGTAGATATTATAAATTGGAAAGTAGTACCGTCAGTAAACAAGATGGAAGCCATCTGCTATCGTGTTTGATCATGGAGTAGGCAAGCACAGGTGTGTCGTATGATATAGTAGGGCCGAAAGGATTCACCGGTGAACCGGTGTACCGCGATTTTTTCCATGAAAACGATGAACGATATTTTTTTTAAGAATATCGATAATCGAGATTTTTTTTTCAATTTACGGTTCACGATTAATTTCATACTATATCGCGATATTTGTTCAATAAATGAGACATGTAGGACCCTTAGAAATTACCTATCAGTTCAGTACGTACGTACAGAAGGCCTAAATAAATAGACTAGGACCAGCACCATACGACACACCTGTGCTTGCCTACTCCATGATCAAACACGATAGCAGATGGCTTCCATCTTGTTTACTGACGGTACTACTTATTTTAAGACAGACTCGGCTTTCCAATTTATAATATCTACGTCATTGGGGATTTCCAATTTATACTCACTGCTATGACCCGCTATGGCGTTGTCTAGAAACGCGCGTGCTCGCGTTAGTTTAAAATTTTTGCTATACGTTTAACATGGACTATTTGATGTAATTTGCCTGATTTGATTTGGCCCCATTTCCATAAATTTAGGTTGTTTTTTGGAAATTTTTAGCAAATGTTAATCTTAGGTGTTTTTTAATTCTAGCCGAAGTAAATTTTTTTACAATTTATAGCGAGTTAAGTTATCGTCTCTAAGAGGCGGGCGTAGTATTTTAAATGGCGGCCATTTGCCATCATGTGTATTCTTGAAGTAGGTACACATGATGTAATCGTATGGGACCAGCACGCGTCTTCTATAGGCCCGGGCATCCAGACTTCACAATCATTGCAAAACTGACCTACTAATCGCGTGCAAAATACGACTCGGAAACTGGATAAGACAATTTTTTCCATTGGACAAAGTACCGGAAGCCATGCATTTTACACCAATGAAATCGCACTTTATTTAACAGTCATTTCTTCCTCCCCATGCCGGTGGCTCTTATTCGAATGAATGAAAAGCGTGTTGAAATTTTGGTTAACAGTCTCTGTTAGTCTTTCGACTATTATGTTCACGCCCAGTACTGGTGGTAGCAGTGTTACACTTAGTGAAGTTGAAATAGAAAGGCCACCCGTCTGTTCGATCGAAGCAAACTGATCCGGCAGTGAATATTCGCTTGGCCGCTACAATCACTGATAAGCATGACATCGACGAGGCTTAATGAGTTCGGCATATTAACTTTTTTACTCCGACAAATTAAATTCTCAAACATTTTTTTGAGGTAAAAGAAAAATAATTAAAGACGTTTGAAGTATTTGTAGTTAAAAAATATTTCCTATTTAGTGTAAATGGGTATTAAAATGAGTAAAAAGCATCATTTTTCCCGAAGCAGCAGTCCTCGAAATTAAGAATTTTCTACCAGTACCACGGCACAAAAAAATGAAAAATGCCGTGGCAGAATGGTACTGCTACGGCACCACGGCATTTTTTTTTGTATTTCAAAATCAATGCTTTTAACTTTTCAAGATGAATGCTTTTAACTTTTCAAGATGAATGAAATTTATTTAGTCACGCCACAAAATTTGACGCGAACGATACCCACCAGTTACGTGTGGTCGCGCGAGCTCAAAAACATGCGAATGATTTCCTGGTTACGCAAATTGAAATATCGGTTACGTTAAAAAATTTCATTAACAAATTTATTCACATTTGATCAATATTTATACAGGATGACTTTGTGACATTTGTCTGGATTATTAGTATTATAGCATAAACTAAATTCATTCATTCTTCATTCTTGCCATTTCATTTCTCCATCAGTCTTACGGGTACTTTGAGTTTGACAGATGACCTATTTTTGACATCAGGTATTGACCAGTTATAGTTGTAAGCAGGTTGATTTTGTAAATAAAAATGCCCCAAGCCTTAATTCTTTAAATGATTAGTAGTGCCATAAATATTTAAACATGTCATCTATATTTCCAAAGAATTTACTACATGTGTTCCTTTCACTTACATAGCCATGCTGCACGGTGCCGGTATGACAGTGGCCCGTATGTAGGGTCGTCTACTTTGACCCCCACAAGGCATCGATTGACTGCCAATGTAAACGGTTTTACTGTCCTGTCTATTTTAATATTATTTCATCACATCAAATTATTCTGTTTCCTTTTGAAACTTGGTTTGTAGAGTGTTGAGGTTAATAAATACTATTTATTTTGTCAATCAGTCGCTACCTATGATTGAGGCTATTACGCTTCGTTACATAGGGCGTAGTAATTATAAACAAAGGGTGTAAATCGGTCCAGGTCCACCGTATTTGACAAACGATAAAGTTAAAAATACAAATGACGAGAATGGTAACATTGTTCATACATTAACCAAAGTAACTAAGTAACAGTCCGTGCACGCTCTATCACCTAGTCTATTTTAGCTTATAATCGTTGAAAAAACCCCACTGTAAACGGTAAAGCATGGATATGCCTCCAACACATGGGTTAAAAGTGTACCGGTATTCGGTAATTGCAATATATTTGTCAGACTTTCGTATACAAAATGATAGATAAATATATGACGTTATTACACTGTCCTGAAGACGACATCCTCCTGGAACTATTCTGTAACCGGTACATTTAGTCATTATAATTTTAAGGATCGTAAGATCTACCACGGCAAAAAAAAAAAGAATTATGCCGTGGCAGGCGAGGGTTGCGTCGGCTTTTACCACGGCTTTGCCGTTTGCCGTGGTTAATTTCGAGCGCTGAGCAGTTAGGTGTTAAAGTAAACATTGTGTATTTTTTCTTTATTTCAAGAAAACTTTAGTCAATTTCACATTAATGGCGTGTGTATCGTGATGCACCCGTATCGTTAGGCTACGACATCATGCTGTATCATATCGTGGCACAGCGTATCGTTTCGGCCCTAATATATAGTATCATATATTATCTAGAAACACGGGTTGGCTGAGAAATAAAATTTCTTATCTAAGGGGCTTGCCTATGACATTTGTGTAACATATTTATCCAACAATACATCCACATCATCTTAAATTTCGCGGCATGCGATATCAATAGATGGTGTTTTAGAGATGTGATCCTGTGAACATTCCGGCTTCAAAATTATAGGCATAAATATGCATCGGATAAAATAAAACACTTTGGATAAAAACAAGGGAGAATTTTATTACTAAGAATACTAAATAAAACTAAGTATATTGTCATCATATAATATTGCACTTTTAAAGATGCATTATGAAAGATTTCGATAAAGAGCTGACTGTTCTAGCTTTAATAATTTTGAAAAAAAAAACAATAGTGAAAAATGATTATATTGAAGCTTTCATTAAAATCTTCTAGCCTAGAAGTCGTGATAGATCCCTGCATTGGCTGGGAAAGTTCATCAAGATTTTCCAGTATGGTTTCCCCTTGTATGTGGTGCAGGATTGAGGGGACAAAGACAGTTGTCTAGTCATTTGGATAGGATGGAAAACTAAGATCCTGTGTATACATGGGCATGCGCATAAAAATCCCTTGGCAGTTGGAAATCGTTATAAGAGTAGGCCATATAGCCGCTGCCTGGTCAAAATTGCCCCCATCGCACACTGTATGGTGTACGTCTGTCTTCATTAGCCCAGTTGGAGCAGAACAGTAGGAAGTTAATACCCATATCATTTCATTTAAATTTGTTTATTGTAGGCGAAGGTATGACTGAAGATGTAGCATATCATTTATTATTGTAGCAATGGTACTTGACAACCAAGACTAAGCCTTGTTTATCCATTTAATCATTAAATGTTTAAATCTTGCGAGTGTTCAAATTTTGGCCTCTGATGTTCCAGAGAGTTGATTTTAGGCTTATCATGTGAATTTATGTCTAACTAATAATTGATATACAATTTTAAGCCAACAAAACTACCTGCAATAGGCATATTTAGCTCTTACATAGTGCATCTTTAATAAATAATAGTTTTCTAGATCTTTACAATTTAAACCATTTAGCATTGCATGTCAAAGTACCATTATATTTTTGTCCGTATGAAACCCTTCCCAAAAAGAAGAACTATACAGCCCAAATATCTTTAGAGGTACCACCATGAGTCCAACTTGACATGCTTTGCCCAATAGTTCTTATTCAGTATCATAAAATCTACCTATATTTTGAATTAAGCAGAAAAATATCTAATAAAACTTAATCAAACTTTACATTGAGCATTTTAAAACTCTCCTAAAATTTTGTAATTTTTATTTTCAAAGACACTCATTGTTTCATTAAGGATTCTGTTTTCAGAAAATTAAAACACCCTTACTTAATACCTAGAATTATCTTCACAATGAAAAATAAAATATCCAATCATCTATAAGACAGACGAAAACTGAACCTCTAAAAACATTTTTTTCTGAGAACAGATCTGCAATGATATAGTTTGAATTTGGCACTTAATATAAACAGAATTGCATTACATAAAGACATCACAAATATACATTATCACAAAGATTCTATATTGTACTACAATTATCATAAATAAATCAAAAATACTACAATATACTTATTACTGTTTTGATTACCCTTATAATATGGAATATAAGTTAATGTTGATAAGAGTGCAAATTAAAAATAAATGTGGTGTTCTTACAATTTATATTAGAGATACATTTGATATATATGTGGTGATCTTTTAATTTATGGTTATTAAAACTGTCCAAATAATAGTGTTTAACACAAAACATTATGAAATAATGTCCAAATTCAAATTGTGGTGTTCTTATCAAACTGGCCATTTATTGTGATTTAGAATGTAATTTTATTAACAATTATTTTAATTATGTAGTAATTATTTTGATTGCTATATATAATAATAATATGGTTATTTAATCCATCCAAATATAGTGTTTAACACAAAATATTATAAACATTATGAAAATATTTCAACATTTATATTGCTCCTTGATACTGAAAATATTTAACAAAACAAAGTAAAAAATATTTATGTTTTGATTGAGATAAGATAAACTTGGATAATTTAACAAAACAACCCTTAAAATAACAATTACCAGTATTACTACCTATGATTATCACGAACAAAACAGGAAATGTGATTAGAAATCACACATTATGGAAGATTCCCTACACCAATTGCATTGTTATAGATGAAAATTTACAAGGGTGTGCTAATTGGAAGTTTACAGAATAATACCGGTACACAAAAAAGTTGACAGAAAAATATCGAAAAATTTGATAAAAAAAAAATGCACAATAAAGGAGTGTATTCAATTTAAAGGGAGTGATTCAATAAATATTATATACAATTAAACATGCAAACATTACAGACATAAATAGCATAAACATTGGGACTAAATTGTTGAATATCTAGTTGAAGTAAAGATAATTTAACAAAACAACCCTTAAAATAACAATTACCAGTATAACTACCTATGATTATCACGGACAAAACAGGAAATGTGATTAGAAATCACACATTATGGAAGATTCCCTACACCAATTGCATTGTTATAGATGAAAATTTACAAGGGTGTGCTAATTGGAAGTTTACAGAATAATACCTGTACACAAAAAAGTTGACAGAAAAATATCGAAAAATTTGATAAAAAAAAAATGCACAATAAAGGAGTGTATTCAATTTAAAGGGAGTGATTCAATAAATATTATATACAATTAAACATGTAAACATTACAGACATAAATAGCATAAACATTGGGACTAAATTGTTGAATATCTAGTTGAAGTAAAGATAAAAACTTTACGTTCGGAGGTAATAAAATATATTCACATTATAACAATTTGCTAATTGATCTGGGTTTATTTCATATCCAATTCCGTGTTGATTGTTTTTTGTGTTGACAATCTGTCTTCGTTAATTTGATTAAAACACAATCTATATTTTGTTTCGTTGTTTATACTTTCAATGGCCTGCACTACATAATGATCTGACAAGTTATAGTGGTAGTTCATGTCAGGAATCAAACAAGCGTCTTTTGACCCTATGATGTCAGACATTTATTAATCAATCAGTGTTGATGTTTCTGGTGGTTTACCCACAGTTCCGTGCATTAAGAGGCCAAGAATTTGCAGTAACAGTCTAACAGATTGTGTCATTGGCTAATCCCTCACATAATTCGGAACATGTAAATGATAACAACTCTTCCAGGTCCTACTGTAGTACAGACAAGTAAAACAAAACGAAAAAGGATCTGTGTTTTAATCAGATTGATAAGGTCTATATCGATATATGACTGTTAGTCCCGAAATGACCTAGTTTGTGTCGAGTGGACGTTAAACCCCATTTCTCTTCTCTCTTCTTCATGTATGACTGATTATGTGTCAACAGTTAGGAAGCAAAACAATAACTCTACAATCTTTCCATATGAAAATTAAACTGTAACACATCAGATCAATTCATTTGCACATCATATTTAAACCCAAATCAAAGAGTTTCAGCTCCATTAAGTCTAAACACCATAATATACACAATAATAACTAGATTATTGCTTTTTAAGTTACAAAATATTAAAATCATATAAAAAAAATACATCTATCTTTTAAAAAATGTTCCATGCTTTTCAAAATAATCAACTGTTGCAAGTAATAAACAACTGTTGCAAGTAATAAACAATTGTTCTAAGTAATGAACAATTGTTTCAAGTAATAAACAATTGTTCTGAAATATAACAAGTAACTGTAATTAACAATATAAAAACACATGCATAGTAAGACCATAAACGAGATTCTATCAAATCTGCTGTCATCAAATATATGGCATGAATGATTATCTTTATTAACTACTGGTATATCAGTAAGATCCAATCTGTGTCAAACCAAAATCATACTTTTATAAATATAAAATTTCGTTTAAAATTTCACCTGAGCCAAATTTAATACAAAATATAGAGTTATAATGATCATCTCTATCCAGGAGATTGTGTGCCATTTTTGTTTATGAAGGGCATTGGTAACATGAAAGTATAAAAGTGATATTTAACAAGTGAAATTTGTAAATTACCAAAAATAAATATCAAATATGAACATGTTTCTTGATATTGTCTGGCTTAATTACATTTATGGAATTAGTTAGAAAAAAATACCCATCAACCTTAAAAAGAGGTAAAATGAAAAACAAAAAAAATTATGATCAAAGCAAAACAAACAATTTGTTTAAAATAAGGCAGTTATAGCCTTGTTTACCACATCATAGAACATATTCAATAAGGCTGTGATACCATCACTTACCACATCATAGAACTTATTCAATAAGGCTGTGATACCATCACTTACCACATCATAGAACATATTCAATAAGGCTGTGATACCATCACTTACCACATCATAGAACTTATTCAATAAGGCTGTGATACCATCACTTACCACATCATAGAACATATTCAATAAGGCTGTGACATCTAAGAACTTATTAAATACGGTTGTGATACCAATTAAGACTTATCAAATTGAATCGGTAAGTCTGTAATTGCATCCCTTACCACTTAAATAAGTCTATCATAGCATCACTTACCACTTAAAACTTATTAAATATTGAAAATATATTTTCTTTCTTGACACTGTTCAGTTATGTTACAGAATAATAAACAATACACCAATCAACCTTTAAAAAAGAGGTAAACTGAAAGTTTTTGTATGAAGTATTGCCAAAAAACTAGAGATCAATGCTCAGTTTCAATTTTTTCAAGTAAGATTTGATAATTCTATAGGTCCATTATCACAGAAAAAAATAATAAATATTATACATAATAAAACATAGATACATAATAACAAACCACTGTGAGGCTGCCGTCTACTAATAAAGATTTACAGCTTAATCAAGCATCCAATTATCAAACTACTTTTAAATCTGCTGAACCGTAGCAGAAAATGCTTGTTATCAAATTTATCAATGCTCTTTATTAATGTAATAAAACTACACTCCAAGTCTAATCACTCTAGCTCAATTAGAATCAAAGCATCAACATGTCAAACTGCTTATCTATGCTCCGCCCATGCACAAAATATTCATATTCATCATCGAACTCAGTCAAGGTATTCACCTAATGAATATCTATACATACCAATGTTTGAATATTCTACCTAAACTGTGTGATGAACAGACCGACGGACGAGTCCATTTTGATAGTCTCTTTCCTTCTCTGAAAGGTGGGGGATAATTATACTATAACAGTGGTATCTAAATGGTTAAATAAAATATTCACATAATTCAAGAAAAGAAAACCAGAAGCGATTTTAGCCATTTCATACATCTGATGATATATCACGAAGAGATATTCTGGAATCACCTCGTGAAGCACTTTGAGCAGAAGGGGGCTGAGTTATAACGGAATCCTGTAGAGCAGCATTATCAGGACTATCTTCTCCCACATCCAGTTCTCTAATAATTGCTAAATGTTTTCCTGGGCAACATTGTGGAAAATACAAGGTCCATAGATATATCAGTATACACGTCCAGCTTGAAGTCATTTTAACCCACACCGCCGACCAATTTAATCCAAATTTATTGATATCTGTTTCTTCAGGTCTACAGAACAAGAGTAGAAAATAACTATGATTTAATTTCATCATGTACTGGAATATATAAATCTATAAGTTGCCCTTAAGTGCTAAATCTCAGCTGAAGGTATGAAAAAGCATGCAAAATTATTCTCTGTATTTTTATATAATAATACCATGATCAGTAACTGATGAGCCTTTCACAGGATGCTAAGACGGCATATTGCAGGAATTATGTTTAGCCTACTATAATCTTGTATTCAATATTTATCCGAACATGCACATTATGAGATGACCTACAAATGCACGGTATGAAGGAGAATACACAGTGTGCTTCTTTGTCTAAAATATTTTCCCTCACTCAAAGCAATGGGGTTCAGTTTCCTATCTAAGCCTTAAGATATGAGTTTTAAGTGAAAGGTTATTTTTTTAAATGATGATGAATTAAATCCAAGAGTGAAAGAACTGCTGATGAAGAATCCCTGTACAGTGCAGGCAAGATTGGATCTAATTGATACCACAAAATAATTAAAAAGTATAGGTAACATTCCTCAAGCAATGAACCTAACTGTATCAGAACTAGTGTTAATCCATGTTATCTTTTTAATTCCGAACGCTTGATAATCTTGTCAAGTTTGTTGCTTGGGGAATATTGCCTATACTTTTTAAATGATGAATTAAATGACACTGAGTTGCTGCAGTTTTAAAGAAATGATGAATTAAAAGACACTAAGTTGCTACTGACTGAAAAAAATGATTAATTAAAAGGCACAAAGTTGCTACTGACTGAAAAAAATGATAAATTAAAAGACAAGTTTCTACTGTTGTAGGGTGCCCCACCATATATAAATATCTCCAAATAGCTAAACAATTACACCACAATATTTATATATATAACATGTCTTAAAACTATTTCACACATTTATAGTCACTAAATAAACGGTCATGTTAAACTTAATAAGCTATGACCATTTAAACATCATAAATAATACACTGAAAAATGGTTCGGAGCGTCGTCCATAACATCCAGACACTTTCGAGTAAAAAATAGGTTACGTGCCCTTGTTTTGAAACTAGTCTCACTTCACCAGCCTACCGACCATTCTCCGTCTGATTGACAGGCCGGGATAATCCAGACTACTTTTTACGAAAGGTGACTGAAAGCTGGAACAAGAAATCGAATTTATAAATAACACACAGTGTTGACTCAACAATTGTTTTTTCTAACCTTGTAAAAGTAAAACTAAACTGCTGCTGGTATCATGATTCTGTCCAACCCAAGTTATTCATAGATATTATTTGTACTAAACCAAAATATGTCGCTTCTAACGGTTATGCGAAGGATAAAGCAATTTAAAAAATAAAACGAACGTAATTTCTAAAGATGCCGTAATAACCAAAACGATAAATATTACTGCTACTCAGAATCGTCAACAATAGATTTTTTACGACTGTAATAGTTACCAGTGTGTTTAGAATTTCCACGGGCTGTTGCTATTTATAGACTCAACTAGTGTGCGAGACTGTCAGAAAATTAGTAGTAGTGAACCAAGTAAAGCGTGCATATTCAACGTGTCTAGTACAACTTTTCAGTAGGCACGTGGGGCACCCTAACTGTTGTAAAAGATGATGACTTCTGCTATGATTGTAAAATAAGGAAACATCTTTTATTACTGACCTGTACCAATTAGTCAACTGCATCATAATGTAGAGAGCAGCCAAACAAAACATAAGATGAAAGAACCAATAATTATACTCCAGTCCTCCAACTTCATTATGTATAACCTTTTGACCCCCAAATTCAGATGGGTTATCTCCTAAAAGGTAACAAATAAATTCATAAATATATTTTGATGTACAATAAGTTAAAAAAAAAACTGGTTCTATTTTAATGAATAATTAATAAAATTATTAATTTGTCCTATTTTCATGATCAATTCTTCAGATTAATAATGGGTCCTATTTTCATGAATAATCCACTGGACCTTTTCTCATGAATAAAAACCAGCTCTATTTTCATGAATAATTAATAAGATTAATAACCGGCTCTATTTTCATGAATAATTTATAAGTTTATTAACTGGTTCTATTTTCATAAATAATTAATAAGAATAATATCCGGTCCTATTTTCATGAATAATTAATTAGATTAATAACTAATGTAGTTTAATAAATGTTAATAATAGACAGTAAAAAATGAGCACTTACTATTTTTAATAACACAACAACAACACGCTCTAATTTCCTAAAAACAAAAAGGAACAAAAAACCATAATAAATCATCAGGCATTCAAAAACGGTAAAATTTTATGTGATTTGCCAGGTTTTTTTTAAATCCTAAACTGAAATGTTATTTTATATTTCATAACAAATAAAACCCATGATTATAGAATAATTGTTTGACAAGAAAACTTTTATGTGATATCCTCTGGATGGACGAACGAACAAAGCTCATTTCAATATCTCGGACTATCCTTGTTAAGCAAAGGATAATTAACTTTACTTTTATGCTATAAATCATTCTGTACTTACCGTAGTTGCCCTTACTCCAAATTTATGTTCTTGATGAGATGTCCTGATACTGAAATGAAAAGATTATATTGAAAAAAAAGATTGGTAATAAAAGACACACTGTGACAGAAGGCATCGTCTTTTTTTAAATCTAAGGTCTGATCAGTTTTGTTATATTTAGCATTGATTGATTATTTTCTTATTCTTGACTAAATTAGAATAATATTTCTGGGTGAGAAGTGTCTTCAATAGTTCAATACAGAAATCGTGCTATATAAATAGAGGATTACTATGAATTAGTTTTTTTTCTTTTCATTATACATGGCCTGAAACTCCTTACTGCTTGTTTACTCTGGGATATTAGGTTTTTTAAACAGTCTATCAAACTGCTTACTTTTATGTAAGTATGCCTAGTTTTCGTCTGTTTTGTGTGGTAATCAGAAATATTTTTCAGAATAAGACCTGCTACACAACAAATTATCAAGAAATATTTTTGTGGAAGACTTTTAATGTAAAAGAGAATAGAAGCTTATTGTCTTTATTTTCTGAAATCAAATGAAATGAAAATCAAATGAAATGGGGTTGAACTCCTACTGTTCTGTCCCGACTGGGCTAATAAGGAAAGGCTTACGGCGTACAGTGTGATATGAGGGGAAAGTTTGCCAGGACAGCGACGCTACAGCCTACTCTTATTATATTGAATTCTAACTGCCAGGGGATCTTTTACATGTACGACAACGTGTACACGGGATCTCTTCCGAACAACCAGACAGTGTCCTGAATCTTTTTGTAATGGGTTAAGAACCCTGGTACAGATCCACTTCATGTCACAATGTCATATATTTGCTACTGAAATCAGGCAAATTTCACAGCTCTGGGGAATGCTTAAGTCAGTTGGTTTGAATGAAGTGTATCAAGCAAGTATCTGATAAGATTATGGTTACCTGGAATAAACCGCCATAATTAACATTATTAATAAACCTGCGTAGGCAGAGATGAGATCAGCTTGTGGAAAGGTAGAACTAGGTCTACAAAGATGAAAACTGGCAGAAGTCATATTTTGTACGAATTTCTGTCCAACACTGGAAACAAAACCTACTCTTCCTTTTGTTGCTTTCTCACCAGTTCTAGGATCACCCTTTTGTGCAGCTTTTAAAGCAACGGTTTCTAAAATATCAACTGGAAAAAATGAAATAAAAACATGAGGTTTAAATAGTATAAATAATACCACCATATCCATGGGGTGAAATGGGGTGGTAAACTGGTAACTTATATTACCAGTCTATCAATGCTGGTAAGTGTGAAATGAAATAGGGTTAACTGTAATCCGGTAAAGATGAAATGAAATGAAATGATATGGGGCTTAAGATCCTATTGTTCTACTCACGGGGCTAATGAAGACGGGCATACGCCATACAGTGCGCTATGAGGGAAAATTTCCTCGAACTGCAGCACTATGACCTACACTTATATCGAATTCCAACTGTCAAGGGATCTTTACCTGCACGCCAATGTTTACATGGGACCTCGTTTTTGTTTGTCCCATCCAAACGACTAGACAGCTGTCCTTGTCAGGCCCTCTGTCCTGCATCACTGACGCAAGGGGGAATCGCGTCGGAAAATCTGGATGAACTTTCTCAGCCAATGCATGGGTCTAACACACACCCCCCAGCGTCTTACCCACCCATCATGATCGTGTGGCAAAGATGCTTGAAATAAGAGTTTTGTTATAAAATTCAGATAGAGTATACATACTTTCTTCTGGTGGTTCACTAGATAAAGCTGACCATGTTAAATATACCACATATAAAGATATAACTGATGCTTGTAGTAACCCTGCATTAATATTACCTATAATATACACATAAAATACTGCAATAACCCTGTATTTACCTGTCAGGCTATACTGTACTATACAACCAATTTTTTTTTAAAACTATACTTTATTCAATAAGAATAGGATTGGGGTACAGGCTAGGCCTATATCACCGTCCTCCCTTCAACAAAACAATATAATTACAATTAGTTTACTTAAATACATGTAAAACATAGTTGAAATTATTCATATTGTATTATTAATTAATAAAATTTTGAAAGTATACACTAATATTTTTCAAATAGAAATATTATTTGATATACATAATAACCAATTTAGTATCCCTGCATTAATATTACCTATATACACATATAATATACTAACAGGTCAGAGTATATAACTGATGCCTGTAGGATCCATTACTCATATTACATATACATGTATTATTTACGCCTTAAATATCCCAAGACAGTTTACAATACTGTTTCAGAAAACATGTTCATTCCTTTATTTTACCAAAATGTTTAAATCATTGAGATTTACTAATTAATTGCAAATTTATAGTGAAATATATTATTAATTTTTAGGGAATATTTAATTGTTCATGGCTCACATTAATACACACTAAAATGTCTCTAAATTAATTATTTCACATTTAAGTAGAAAAATCTCTTATCATGGATTCAGTCATTTTAAAAATAGTTGATGTTAGCTTGTTTATATTGTGCGCAGAATCTGGTGAAATTTAGGTAAATCAGATCTGTGTAAATACTAAATAAATTGAGTGAATTAAAAACCCTTCAATGATGATCCACAGCTTTAAGGAGAAGCTTTATTACTGCTTTCCATAGATACACACAGGTCACAAATACATGCACCAGAGGATAATCAAATGTATAACTTCGATAAAATATACAACTTCATACTTACGTTTTGATGTACATGGTAAAAGTGTCATAACTGTAAGGAATAAACAGAGACTGGTGTTGACAGCTATAAATATCTTGTTGGTATTACAATTCTCAAAGGCATAGAACAGATATAAACTGACAAGTCCTGCTACTACCAACATAAAGAACAGAAAGGCACAAAACAGGGTGGCTGAAATATAATAAACATGACCAATATATTATTTAAATGGCATTTCTACAATGTTTCAACAAGATTTCACAAGTCGTTATCAAGCAACACCATTAAATTATTGGGAAACAAACCAGCTAAATTTTGATCATGAAGGAAACAACTACTGCCATTTCTTTAACCAAAACGCCCCTTTCAATGTGAGGTTTGGAACTACACCACTACACCACATATCGCTAAGATCTCGGTTCACAGTGGATCAATTTGACTGAAATTTTCAGCAAATCCCTTTACATTATCTAGTTTTTAACTATTATAGTGAGAACTGCCAGCTCTTTATTTAATCTCACATAATGTATCTTTAAGATATATTTTACTATAATGGTGAATAAACGTATGGTAGCCTTATACAGTTACAAATAATTTTTACCTGCATAACCACAGTTACTCTTTTGTCTACCTTCTCTTTTTAACCTAAAGAAATAAAAAACAAATTAACACAGGAGAATTGATGAGATTAGGTAGGTATCTTATTCTGTATCATAAATATTCATGGGATTGAATCAGGGCTTTTGTTTCAGTCATATTTACAAGTCTTGGCTGATTAGTACCGTAGTGAAAGTGAATGACTGGAAAACTTACCTGTATGTCATTTTACTTGTGATAATTATAGAGTTTCAATTTTGTGAAAGCGCTAGATTGAAATTGGTTTGAATAGATGACAGACTTATAACATGCAATGCTACGTCATAGACCATTTGCCTATCTGGACTTCAACTATTATAAACTTGGTTCGTATACAGGAAATAAAACAAATGTTCTCGGTCAAATAATAGTACATGCTGAAACTAATGAACATAAAACTATTCCATCCCTTTGTTAGGTAGTTCATGGCTACAAGAAACTTAAACTAAACTAAATCATGACACTGTCAACAATTCAGTCTTCTCCTAGTGTAACAAGTTTATTGGATGAATTTGATGACTTATGAATGATTATAAAATTCATTTACACATTGTAGACGATGTTACTCCAGTGTTTTGTAAAGTAAGATATGTACCAAAGAAGAATTTATTACTAATAATATTTACCATCTAGCATTCCACGAATGTGTAAATTCTACCAGTAAAATCAACTGTAACAATATAAATAGAAAACCTCCAACCATTCCAGCATACATCCAATCTGTGAAACAATATAACTGATTATAAGGAAAGAGAGAGAGAAAAGAGGTTTAGTTTCACTGGACACAATTATTTCAATAATTTGCTTGCGACTAGGGGTCTTTAGCAGCTGAAGGAAACCGGGGGAATAAAAATGATCAATCATTCCAGAAACCTTTATCCTAGTCCACTGTAACAATATGCAGCTCTGTGATACTTCTTCAAACAAATAAAAATTGTCAATTAGTTTTTATACTGAAGAAATAGAAGCAGAATTTTTATTAGTTGTGACCTAATCATGTGAAATAGAGGAGAGAGAGAGAAAAGGGGTTTAACGTCGACTCGACACAAACTAGGTCATTTCGGGACTAACATATGGTTTCAATTTTATTTCAATAATTCGTTTGCGCGTAGGGGTCTTTAGCAGTGGGAGGAAACCGGAGAGCCCGGAGGAAACCCACGAGGTTGAGAAGGCGCCCCTATCTCCATGCCACATACGCTCACACCAGGGATCGAAACCACAGCCGCAAGCCAGAGGTGACCGGCCAGCTAGAGGTCGAAGCGCGGCACTCTAGACCACTAGGCCACCCCAACCCCCCTCAAGTAAAATAAAATGAACATATACTCATTTGATACTCATATACTCAGTAGGAGAAATAAAATGAAGATATACTCACACAGACTATAACCAGGAGGTATAAAGAATGCACCAGCACAAAGACCACATAATACTAAAAACTTTATAAACCAATAACTGAAACAATGAGACATGTGGTTTCATTGTGGGACCAATTTATCGCATAGTTTTATTTCAATATTTCCCTTGCACACAGGGTTCTTTAGCAGTGGCTGGAAACCAGACTGAGAGAAACCCCATGAGGTTAGGTATGTACAAGTTTGGGATCAAAACCATGTCAATTGACCTAATGATCTAAAGTGCCGCAGTAGACAACTCTTCCATCCTCTCCTTGTAGGGTGTAAGGACCCAGGGAAAACCCACAAGGTCGGACAGACAACTCTACTCCTTGTCACGTAAAACAGAGGAATCAAAACCATACCAGTTGACACAATGACAGACCTGGGGATCACGGTGTGCGTGTAAAAGATCCCTTGGCATTTGGAATTCGATACAAGAGTAGGCCGTAGCACCACTGCCCGGCCAAAATTTCCCTCATAGCACACTGTATGGTGTATGCCCATCTTCTTTAGCCCAATTTAGGAGCAGAATTGTAGGACGTTAAACCCCATTTCATTTCATTTCAATGACAGACCGTATGACACAGCGCGCACATGCTAACCATTTGGCCAACCAACCCCCACATTTCAGTTTGGATTAAGACAAAAAAATTAGATGTCAATGAAGATCGGTGGCTTTATTTACTTTAAATAATTTACATTGTGATTCAGGACAATTCTATTTCAAGAATAAGAGATACGAAATGATGAAATTAAATTATGTATAATAATCATTTCTTACCCATTGTGTATTGATGCTCTCCAGTGGTTACTGTTAGGAACACACGGTGTTAATATCATGAGTATAAAATGAAAGACAATGATACCTAATCCAACTCTATATACAGCTTTATATCCTATTAAACGACTACAGTTCTCACCAGCAGCTAACATTACACACGTTTCATTAAAACCCTAAAAAATATAAAAGTGCAAAAATTATGTGTTAGGACTGTCGGTAATGGCAAAGAGTTTAGCAGAAATATATGATTTAGAAATAGCAAGAAAAAATACTGATAAATATGCTATTTTTTAAACACTGTTAATGAAGGTATTTGCATTGCCGGTTATGACAGTATACCTTACATGGAATACCAGAAAATGTTGACATCTTTTTATGCACGAAATAACAGAAATACGGGCGATAATTATTGACATTTTTAAACCATGTCTACAGACACATTTTAAAAATATCTAAAACATTATTGACAAATATAAATGGACACGAAAGAACAGTGTAGTATTTAATTTGAGTGATAAAATAGGCCTATAATAAGCTTTTGATAAGCCTATTTTATCACTCAGTTAAATACAACACCACAGAAGATTGAAGACTGGCCATAGAGACTCTGGTCCTACATATACAAAATTTTCACCCGGTTTCTTGTGGCAGGTCAGCGAACTACCAAACCCTACGACGAGTTATGAACTAGGCTTTAATTCAAACAACAAATAGACCAAGATGAGCTCTATCATTGAAACCTTACACTTAATTAAATAATGTGTTATAGCATGGCATGACTTATAGAAAGAAAGGTTTTAAGGTTGATTCTATCTATCTTTAAAATATATCTATATGTGGACCATTAGTAAGCACTGGGATGTTTTTCTTCAGTTCTATGTAATCAACACAGATAGAACTTGTTATCAAGAATGAGAAAATTTACTGTCGTCTGATATAGATTTTTTTCTTTATCTCTAATTACTATCTAGTCGTAAAAGTGAAGAACTATTATCAGTGAATACTAATAAGACAAATAATGTAGTATTGAGAATACCATGCTATAAATTATAAATGATGTACATTGAATTTGATTATTTGGCCAGTTATGAGACACCCTTTAAGTATTTGGCTAATTGGGTGAGATGCTGGCTAGCTAATCTGGAGGTCGGGTGTTCGATCCCTATATTGGCCGAGAAAGTACATCCAGATTTTTTGGAAGTGGTTTCTTCTTGTCAGTGATGCAGGACAGATGGCCTGACAAGGACAGCTGTCTAGTCATTTGGATGGGATGGAAAACTGAGGTCCCATGTACACGTGTGCACCTAAAAGATCTCTTGGCAGTTGGAATTCGATGAAAGAGTAGGCCGTAGCGCCGCGGCCCGGGGAAAAATTTCCCTCATAGCACACTGTATGGTGCATGCCTATCTTCATAAGCCCAGTTTAGGAGCAGAACAGTAGGACATTAAATCCCATTTCATTTGTTTTTCCTACATATGGAATATATCAGGCATCCTTTCATAAAACAAACACATACATGGTGGTTACTTCAATAAAAATATTCTCTCCAGCTAACCAGCTGGTGCATAAGGTTTTTGAAGCAAGGGTAATAACTTTATGAGTAATCTTCAATTTTTGTGTACATAATATTAATAAATTGTGTGTCCTATATTCCATTACATGTATATTACCATTTGTTCTTAAATATCTTTTTTTTTGAGAAATGATATCCCACTCAGAAATGATAACATTACTGTTATTATTATGTTGCGGTGTAAAGGGCAATGCTCCTGGGTCCTTCAAGTATCTACAAGTTACAGAAGCAATGTTTCTTAAAAATTGGACATCAAGCTCTAATTTGTGCAAATGAAAGGCTGAACTGGAAAGATGTGTGAGGGTGATGGTTACTTTTAGAGGAAATATATGGCAGAAATTTTCTAATCCATCCAATAATTTCAGGCTTGTCATGTGAATTATTGTCTACATAATAATTCATATAACATTTGAATCCAGAAAAAATCCAGCTCTTACAGAATATACTCTGATCTGCATTTTATACATAAAGAAGAATATACTGTGTAATTAGGTTGGGTTTTTTTTTAAAAAAAAAAAGAAGGAAGAATATTCTGTGTCATTAATCCAGAATTACTTGTATTTTTCTATATTACTGTTTTTCTATATTATTTGCTATATTATATATGTTGCATAATATAACTTGATGATTAACCCTGGTAGAGTGTATATTATATTATTTAAATACATGTATGTCATTTATTTGCATTGTACTATACTTGTCCACACACATATTTTTATACATATTTAAGTTGTGCATAAAGGAATGTTTTTGTATAACCGGTATTATAATAAAGTTTAAAAAATAAACAAATGCATATGTTTTCATTTAACTCACATCTGATAAGAAACAGAGTAGAGAGTAAGTTAATCTAGTCTTATCTTATATATACTTACAGATTGTTGTATGATGTCATGTAATTCTGGTGATAACATTAAACAAGCTATAGTGAAAGCTAATACCAAGAAAACTGTGTACATTATTCGTGTTCCTGTTGATTCTTTAACTGGTGGAAGACAGCTACAGCATAAACTACATGATGCTGGTCCACAGCAACAAGCTAGCTAAAATACAACAAAACAATCATTCGATGCATTTTATCCATGGTATAATTCTATAGTATCTAATGAAAAATAACAGCAACTAAAATGCTGTGACCAAAACTTTTCAATTTGGGTAATGGATTCTCCAATAGACAGGTGAAGAGAAGAGAGAGAGAAATGGGGTTTAACGTCCACTTGACACAAACTCGGTCATTTTGGGACTAACACATGGTTCAATTTTATTTCAATAATTTGCTTGTGTGAGGCTCTTTAACAGTGGGGGGGGGGACTGGAGGACCCAGAAAAAACATGCAACCTTACTCCGTGTTACGCACTACTGGGGAATCGAAACCCTGCCACTTGATTCAATATTCGACAGACCTTATGATACAACACACATGTGCCAACCATTCAACCGTCCAACCCCTGTGGGTAAATGTTTAAAAATAATCATTGTCATGTTTGACTGTATTTATATTATGTATTATAGGTATATTCGTATATCTTCAGATGAAGATTTCAAAAAAAGATTATTATTAAAGAATAGAAAAGACTTTTATGGATCACAGACCACAAACTTGACAAGTTAACATGATATGCCTGACCTAAATATTCAGCCTATATATTCAGTATTATATAATTAATTGTATGCATGCAGTCAATCTTACACTGGACGCTTATTATACAATCCAAATAAAATGTTTACAAAAAAATGACTGACAGTGACAACTAAATCTGATCGCACCTATAAATCCAAGATACAATGACACAAGTGTTAAAAATAGAATCAAGTCTGCTGGCCCAAATTTATAAATATATTAATAATATTTGTAACATGTAGACCTACACCAATGTCAATGAGAATAGGCCTACCCTAACAATACATAGGGCAAGACTATAAAACCATTTTCTATTAATTACTAATAATATAAAGAAAAAGATGTCAATTTGAAGTTTGAACTAGCTTTCAGAAGTATGTAAATTATAAAGTCACCATAAATCGATATTTATATTTAGAGAAGTTCAGCCAGTCAGTAAAGTAAACAGTTGCAACAAGCCAAGTAAAAAGTGGGAGGGGTTGCTTGCCAGTCCTTTGTTTGGTTGCGCTAATGTTTTTAAATGCAGTAATTATTAATTCTGTGAAAAGAACATACCTGTGATGAGCATATACCCAACATCTTTCTTGATTTTACGTAATTTCAAGACATTGATATAACATGCCAAGAGCACTGACTGCCATTGTTTACTTTTAACGGATAGTTTCGTTTGTCCAGACGCATCATTGTGACAGTTATGATTGGAGACATTTGTTAGCTTTTAGGGATGTTTCGTACCCCGATAACACTTTTATACACCCTTGGGACATTTCGCACACAATTTGCACACTTTACGCCGGATGTCTTTTACGTGAGAAAGTAGATATTTTTGTTACCGGTATTTTATAATGCATCATATCAAATTATCTACAGCTCTGTCTAACGCTAAGCATAGTAACTATACTTGTAACCTTAAGACGGAAGACATCATCAGTAGTGGAACCATTTCTAAACTAAGCACAGACTGATATCGAACTTTGCCCAGGTATTGATGAAATGAAACTATACTCCCCCACCCTTCCCGCATCCCCACAGCTAAATAGAAGCAAAGTCATCCAGGGTTATAATGATCTAAAGTGTCGGCTATTGAAGAATCATAAACCGAAATTCCTGGCCTCAGTAATACATTCATTAATAAACATACTGTTAGAACAAATACTACCACAATGAAAAGTATGGTTACTGTGTTCCAAAAGGAGTGACGGACAGAGAGCTGCTTAGTCCAAGCAGATAATGCTCACCATTTTACTCATTCACGACTTTCAGCTCATGAACGTCTGAACATTCTATCCCAATCAGAAACAGGGTTATTGTGTCCCAAAGTATCGAGTCGAGAATCTCGACCAATGAAATTGCTCATATCGGCTAAACCTAAGCAGAAAATGCTCATCACCGAAAGCAGAGAATAACTATACTTAATTAAACATTCTAACATTTTTTAAAATAGTCCCATGCTTACTTTTAAACAAAATGAAAACAAAATCACGCCCAAACCGACATAAATTAAATGGAAAAGGAGAGACAAAGATGTATTTGTGTGAATTCGTGCATCTGTAAAATGAAAGAGCTTGAAGATTGTCATACGAATAATATTAGTCGAACTACACGGAAAACAAAAACCGACTGGATAAATCTGCGGACAAGACAGAAAATAGACATTGCAAAAAAAAACAAACCAAATATCAAATCAAGTGAATGGATCGGAAGCATATTTGCATCTTTTTGGATTGGTAACAGAATGGGGGGGGGGGGGGGGTCAGAAATACATAAAAGAAATAAAATTATGAAATGTTATGGCAATCTATTGAACTTTTTATACTTGTTGCATATTCAATCCCAGTGGAAATTAAAACGTATTTTACTCATGTTATACGTGTTTTCTGGCCATAACAATTCTGCAAAATCTTCCGCCAAAGTTCAGGTTATGGCATTTCAGGAACTCTTAGATTATGTACGCCCCAGCAAATATCACATTCAGTAGCATAAATATGAATTCGTCTCAGAATTTATGATTTGTTTTTTAAAAGTATCAAAACAGCTATATTATTATTTGTAATTAATCCACCGTGAATTGGGGGCAGACAACCACTTAATTTCTCCATCTCGTTCCTAGTTATAGCAATTCTCTCCCCCCCCCCCTCTCGTGTGGCCAATTTATTATTGGTCCACAATGGTAGAAAAGTGTTTGCATTAACATTTTCTACTAAGTTTTGGGAAAAAATTAATGCCTTAGAGGCGGATAAGTAACAGAGTTGGGGACATGGTGACTGCGATATGTACGCCGGATCGTAGCATGTTTTAAAATATGCTATTTCAAGTTTGTGTCTCAAAATTTCATTGGTCAATCTCATACAAATTCTGGAGCTAAGACATCATTATTTTTTGTTCTGTCGTCAGTGAAAAAAATTCAGTCCAAAGAAAATTTGGGGAAAAGTTGGAACCGGACATATAGACCAGAATTAACATTGAAGTCAATGACGGTGGTCTGCATCCAATTAGCTGCAAACGAGTTACACCCCTTTGGTCTCAACTCAAAACTATTGAATGAATAATACAATCAGGGCCGGCTTAAAGGAAGAGGTAGGTGATTCTGAATCTGCTGCAGACAGTGTCCCCCAATATTAAAGAGTCTCCAAAATCAGTTTTAAAGTGTTTTATGTATAATTTTGTTTTATGTGTATGCCACATTATTCAGTCTATCTATCATACTGATCGACATACAAATTGTATGTGTGTGGGTGTGTGTGGGTGTGTGTGTGAGAGAGAGGAGAGAGAGAGAGAGAGAGAGAGAGAGAGAGAGAGATGGGGTTTAACGTCCACTCGACGCAAACTAGGTCATAACATATGGTTTAATTTTATATTAATAATTCGCTTGCGCGTAGGGGTCGTTAGCAGTGGGAGGACCCGGAGAAAACCCACGAGGTTGGACAGGCGCCCATACTCCTTGTCACGTACAACCGGGGATTCGAAACAACGCCAGTTGACTCAATGACAGGCTTTATGATACAGCACGCACGTGCTAACCACTCGGCCATCTACCCCCCCCCCCTCCATAATTGTGTGAGTGTGACAAACAATGGCCAGAATATGTCCCCATTTCACCGTTTTACAAGGGTCTTGTTACATTTTTAGCCAGGGTCCCCTGCAATCTTAATCCAGTACCAGAATGCTGAATCTCTCAGTGCTCATCTTTTACTATGATATTTTCTCTTATAAATGTTTTATATGCTTGAGTGTTCTCTTAATATTGGTCATGGTCCTTTTAAATGTTTTTATATGCTAGAGTGTTGTCTTAATATTGGTCATGGTCCTTGATTGTGATTCTTCTTTCGCTTTTGGTGGCAAAAATTGGTCATGTACCATGAAAACGATCAATTTAAGAAAGGGGATATTATAACTGGTATGCGACTGATTCACATTCTGATAATGGTATCAATGTGTGTGTGAAATAGCTTTATTTAACGCACGCTTCCACCGAGGTGATATCGCAGACATATACACATATAAAGTTATATGGACACAGATCACTAAATATTCATGGGCCGTTACCCACGAATATAGGGCGAAAGTTATTTTTAGTCTTTCTCTCCCTTTCCCTTTTTCCCCCTTTTGCATGGCGATTTTTGTTGACTTTTTGGTGTAGAATTGAAGAAAAGGGTTTAAAAATACATTTTCTGCCAGGTTTTGGTGAATATTCATGATTTTGAGGCGGAAGGATACAAGGGTTGTGAGGTTGGTTACGTTGAAAGGGAGGGCCGAAAATTGCTTGTTTGGTTGTCTCTACTTCCAGCCTGTGTATCTCAAGTTTTTCATGGTGAACCTCATACATGCTTTTGGGCCAGAGTTTGCCACATGTTGCTCCATCTGTGGCAGAAAGCGTTCTACCCAACGAATATTTGGGAAAAAGTTACAGCCGGTCTAAGAGACGAGAATTAACATTAAAGTCAATGGGGAAATAATTAGTGATCTGTGGCCATATATGACACTGACAGGGAGATAACTCATTTACAGCTAATTCGGACTAAGACTAGTAATTATTTCCCCTCATTTCATGATGGACGAATGTAGTGCGATTTATAAATAGACAATTTTTCCCTTATTTTTTTTCTCCCCTCTTCCTGCATTTTTGGGTTGACTTTTTGGTCTAGAATTGGAGAAAAGGCATCAAATTTTCAATTTCATAGCAGTTTTGGGTAATACTGAGGATATTACAGCGGAGGGATAGGGGGTGTAAAATGTCTTTCTGCGGAGCAATCATTGTGTTGGAAGTGAGATTTTTACCCCAGCGAACTTCAAATCCCCGTAGCAAAAAATCTAAATGGTCAACCCCCTACAAATTTATGATGAGGAGATTGCCAAATGTGGTCCCCATTGTGCCTAAAAAGATTGGAACCAACGGAATGTTGAGAAAAAAACTACAGCCTGTGATGTTACATGCTTTTAACATTGAAGTCAATGGGCAAATAATTACTAGTCTGAGTCCTGATATAACAATAAGTATGGACGATGAATATTTTCTGAGCCACTTATTTCCTGAAGTTTTGAATGGAAAGTATCAGAAATGGTAAGAATACTGTTTTTTTATTGCTCAGCAGTAAGTTTTGTGTGTATTTCATATCAAAATAGCCATTATTGGGGGTATCTGTTGGCCGAGGATGAATTTGATTTGTAGATGTTAAAATTTCGTTCGCTATGGTGTCAAAACGTGGTTTTAAGTCTCAATATTAAGGCCTATTCAACTGCAGATTTGGCCTGAAGGTCCCGAGATGTAAATAGAGCTGACCCTAACCCTAACCCAAGACCTTACCCTAACCCTAACCCTAACCTGCAATCTCGTCAACAAGCATGTGCCCTAGGCCCAAGCCAAAACCCATTCCTGACCCTAGCCCTAACCCACAATTTTGTCCAAAAATCATGCGCCCACACCCCAATTTATGTGTGACCTTGAACCAAGTCTGCAGTTAGCCTTAATATTTAGACCTAAAATATTTGGCCTACACACAATGATATGTTAACAGGTACACTCCAAAATTTACACCTGTGTGACATTTTGACCAAATCTGCAGTTGGCCTTGACATTTAGACCAAACTTCAAAAGATGGTGTCTACCTTTGAGATTGCCTTAGACTTATGTGACACTCAGAGTTTACTTTTTTACTGACTACTGACTGTGAACTGGTTTCTAGTTGTAAGTCCAGTGACGGGATGTTCGCTAGAAACAAAGAGGTTTATTTCTATTTCCAATTGAGACCATTTTTTTTCCTTTCTTATTATCCCACAGTTTTTTTTATTGCATATTTATCCCCAGCTTTCTATCATTTCAGGTGCCAAGACTAATGTTTCATTCATAGAGTGGATTGATTGACCTCAACACAAGCTTTAAAAAGAAAAAAAGAAGCAGAACAGGTGAGATAAATGGGCATTTCATACACTTTACGAAGTACATCCAACCTGATCCCCACTTCTGCTGACTAATGGGCTGGAAATTTGGTACTGCACAGGGTTTTCTTGTCCCCTTAGCATGTAACTGAATGACAGAATTGCACATTTTGACCATTTTCTGGATGTCAATGATCCATTTCCCTGGATAGTATTCGCCCCAGAATGCTCATTCTCATCCAAATTTAACATTTCAGGTCTACATCTTGAAACCCGATGACTTCCTGGACTGGCTTTTGTAGAA
Organism: Patella ulyssiponensis; assembly: GCA_963678685.1. Lineage (NCBI taxonomy): Eukaryota > Metazoa > Mollusca > Gastropoda > Patellidae > Patella > Patella ulyssiponensis. Next base: position 19,890,777 of record OY783228.1, read on the forward strand.
TGATGATGCATATCAATTTCATCCCTGATCTCTCTCTATGTCACCTGTGGTGAAAGTGGAAGGCAAATCGTAATCAGTTTGGGTTCCAGCCGAGGACCCCTGTAAAGTTTGCTTTTTGATGATGATTTCATTTCCGAGCTTGAACAGGACACCCTTGTGTTTATCATCACCTCTCATATTAGAAGATAACATAAATGCCAATAAATGGCCTGTGTGTTGACAGTTGTTCATATCTCTTTGCCAGGAAAGTTGTAGGCACCATCACCATTGTAAATCATTTGACAGACCAGAGTGAACAGGGTGACCTATGATTGGTCAGCAGTGTATCTGATTCAATACTGGGGGGTGGGGATGAAAAAAACTGTTGTAGTGTTACATAATCAGATTTTTTCCACTAACTTATCCTGTGGAAATACAGCTATATAGGTGATATTTTGATATTCATAGGCACTTCATGTTTCAACATCTTAGATTTGGCCACAATTTGGCACTTGAAGCTATGTTAACAGAGAAAACTGTGTGATTTTTGATGAAAGTGTCAAAAAGTCTAATATTGCATCATGATTACTGTTTTAAAGTATTTTCATGTTTCATTTATATAGAATTTATCTCATCTTTTTACAGAATGCATTTATGTTCAATAATAAAAATGTTCTGTGGAATTCAAAATTCATGTGCTTTCAAATTATACGATTTCATACTGGGGGGTGGGGTTGAAAAAGCTGTTGTAGTGTTACACAATCAGATTATTTCAACTTACTTATCCTATGGAAATACAGCTATATAGGAGACAGTTTAAAATTGATAGGCACTGCAGATTTCAACATCTTAGATTTAACCATAATTTGGCACTTGAAACTACGTTAACTGCGAAAAACTGTGTGGTTTTTGATGAAAGTCTTAAAAAGTGTAATATTGCATCATGATTGCTGTTTTAAAGTATTTTCATGTTTGATTTACATTGAATTTATCTCATCTTTTTACAGAATGCATTTATGTTCAACAATAAAAATGTTGTGTGGAATTCAAAATTCAGGCCCTTTGAAATTTCTCTCTGAAATTCCGCAGTTTTCTGATGTATTATAGTGTTTGCAGAATGCAGCAGTGCTCATCTGAAAATGCATGGATTTTCATAATCTTTGGCCAGGGAATTGCATATATGTTTGTTTATTAGATTACAAAAGATTTGGTCAAATAGCAGCAACATGTGAGGTATATAGGACTAAGACTAGTAATTATTTCCCCTCATTTCATGATGGACGAATGTAGTGCGATTTATAAATAGACAATTTTTCCCTTATTTTTTTTCTCCCCTCTTCCTGCATTTTTGGGTTGACTTTTTGGTCTAGAATTGGAGAAAAGGCATCAAATTTTCAATTTCATAGCAGTTTTGGGTAATACTGAGGATATTACAGCGGAGGGATAGGGGGTGTAAAATGTCTTTCTGCGGAGCAATCATTGTGTTGGAAGTGAGATTTTTACCCCAGCGAACTTCAAATCCCCGTAGCAAAAAATCTAAATGGTCAACCCCCTACAAATTTATGATGAGGAGATTGCCAAATGTGGTCCCCATTGTGCCTAAAAAGATTGGAACCAACGGAATGTTGAGAAAAAAACTACAGCCTGTGATGTTACATGCTTTTAACATTGAAGTCAATGGGCAAATAATTACTAGTCTGAGTCCATTCATGGTGCAATAATTTCATTGCCATGTTAACATCGTTGGTAAGTGGTCACTTTAATTGGGTTGTTATATTTAGGATCACACAGAAGACCACTTGTCAATTGAACTCAATCTTTAACCAATTTAAACTGTATTGAATCAGATCAAATAAAAGATTGAAATTTCCAGGCACGGATCAAGAGCTCCCCCTCACCTCCACCTGACCAGCTTTAATTTAGGAGATCCGGGACCAAAAATTAGTCGGAAATGGCAACTACAGCGTTCCTTTCTTCCAGATTTTCTGAGCAGACTGCCACCCCAGCCCCCAGCCCACCGTCTGCATTTCGTACTTTCGGCGCTCGCGAATTGCCAGTACAGCATGAACAAAAGCAAATTTAGTCAGGTAGTACACCTTTATTTTTCAACAACAACGAGCAAACGACACTCCCATTGTTAATATAAAATACATTTACATGGGGCACATGACACAACTTGGCAAAAATATATATAATATGAACGACTAGACTTCACTCTCCTTCCATCACATCAATATTAAATGATTGCAAACAAATTCAAACTCAGCATTGAAATTAAAAATTAAATATTTCATAGAATATAAGAAATATTAAAATGACAAAAAAAATATGAAATTTTGAAACAGTAGCCATAAGTGATTACATATTAATGTGCATATCTCAATGGATTAATGAATCGGTTAATCGATTAATGTATGTAATGTCAATGAAATTAAATGTTTTGATGTAGTTAACGTTAGACATAAGATAAAAAAAAAGAAAGCTTCAAAAATATTTTTCAATATTTTCTTCACAATTAAAAGCCACTGCAGATGAAAAACGAACGACTTGCAGCATCTTACAGATGAACAAGATTCTTCTGACGCTACATGATCAACTTAATTATTAGCAACAATAGAATTAAATGTCAATGGGGCGAATAAATTTGAATTTATCACACACTACGTTGACCACAATCCACCTCTGTTTTCCATTCACACTGACCACTGTGGGGAGCAAATGCTGTACCATGTGGACATTGGATACGCTGTGTTCTGCGTCCATTTTGACATAAGATGAAATGAAAACAACTCTCGGGATCAGCGACTTGGCCTTCATGGACACAAATGGGATCATCTTGACCTGAATCCAAAAGAAAACAAAACATTGTTATGACTTGAACACAATATCTGAACACTTGGCTTCCCATGAATTACCCCATAACGATTGTCGGATTTCGATTAAATTAAATGGTGTTTAACACCCCACTGTTCTGCTCCGACTGAGATAATAAAGACGGGCATAAGGGATATTTGACATACCCTTATATCGAATTCTATCTGCCAAGGGATCTTTAACGTGTACGCCAATGCATTCATGAGACCTTGGATGGACAAACAACAGTGTCTAGTCGTTCGGGTAATACGTAAGTCCAAATTCTCGTGTACGTAAAAGAACCCTTGACAGTTGGAATTACTGCCTGGACAATTGCCCCTAATGGCACACTACTATAGCCGTCTTCGTTAGCCCATTTCATTCATCAATTCTTTACTGTTTTCAACCATTTTCATCATGCATAAAGAAACGGTATAGTATGAACGTCCATGGTACCGTTATCAACACGGTCTCTCCATGTTAAGATTCCGTGATATATTATATCATGTTTGGGATGCGAGAACATGGTATTCATTAGATATATTAAATTAATAAAGATTTACTTACGAATAAGAATGGTTTCTGGTATAGCCCGGCTTCCACATTCATGAACGATGGCATGTGCGAATTCACAAGAATTGTTTTTGGGATAAAACAGGGTACCATCTCCACATCTTTGGATGGCGATTAGGGTGCCGTTTGAACATGAGACAAATCTGGAACAATCATCTGGATCTGGGTTGTTGCCGGTTGGGTTAACACATCGGTTATCATCTGCAAAACAAGTAGAAGAGGTCGTTTTTTCAAAGAAACTTTTTAAATTGACTTATGGAATACATACACAACGGTTTTCCCGAAACGTTAAGCATCTATCTGGTACGGTCACGCTCAGTATAATTTTTTTTTATTGAAATAAAACTCCAAAATTACTGAATATAACAAGATAGCACTCGAAAATATTATATTTAATAAAAACGAAAGCTAGGTTTGTAGAAAAAAAATGTTGATTATATTTTAAAAGATAATCCGTTGGTGATAAGCATATACATGCAGATCAATAACAGAATTTGATTTATCACCCCAATAGATTGATTATTAGTTAGTGTATTGACACAAATAAAAGCCTAAACAGCTATAAGAACGTCTTCAGAACCTGTCTGTTACGGTTTGCAATTTAAGTCAATCCAACCCTTGAAATATGTATCATCTAACGACCGAAATATATATCTGGCTAATGAAAATAAACATGTAATTGAAATGACACTTACTGGGTAGAGGTACTTGTGGTGACCCATTACAATCATCTCGGTCTGGATCCCATTCCCATACACAGGCAGATGCTAATTTAGACCAAACCTGAGATGCATTACATCGGATCGATTGAATAACTTCTCCGTCAAAACCACATTGATGTGCTACCATGCAATCTCTGTCATCTCTCGCCCAAAGACCGGGCTGTACGTTCTGACAAACGATTTCATCATAATAGTAATCCGCCGCCAAGATACAGGAGACAATAGCCAAAGCTCCAGCCAGAGAGACAAGGAGATTCCTTGCCATGTTTCACTTGTTGGCGTTTAAGCTTGTTAAAGTAAAAATCTAAAATGCTTCTGCTTCCAGGGCCGTGTATGAATTTATATATTCGTCGGTGTTTAAACAAACGTGTTTGTTTGTCCTCGAGATAGAAGTTGTGCCTCTTCGCTCATGTCGCATGGGATGATGAAAAGTTGAACACGGTTAGAAGGCATCAAGGGGGATTCACTTTTGTATTTGCCCTAGCCCACTTTACCAGCCGGCTTCCGGTGTAGAGTCGAAAAGACGTTGATCTCAATATTGAGGTCAGATTAAACAAATGCAAAACTTCAACATGTAAATTACATAAGAATTTGAATTTGGGTGCTAGAATGAGGTTTTGTTGATGCATAATGCAAACATGCAATTTGCAAGACAATTACCACTAGTCCTGGATTATTGTTGTTTGTTAACTTTTCTGTTGTATATCACTCAAAAGACCAAGACACGTGTTTATGTTTATTGTCTGGTTGGTAGGTCTGTGATCATTTGCTAAAAATAACATAACAAGCAAATCATACATTGAGTAACCAACAAAACTAAATAACATTTCATCATGGTGCGAGGAAAGAAATGTGGCGAAAATTTGGATCTTGGGCTGAGCAGTTGCACAGCACTTAGCTGAATATTCGTCTAAAAGAAACTTTTTATACGTGATTTATTACGTCTGACCAGTGCGCCTCTCTGCGTCATTCTGATAAAGGATTTTCAAAAATCCTTTCTATTGTAAATATGCGATTCTATAAAGGAGTGATACTGGGTTTGCGAAAACCTTAGCATTGTCAATTTTGTCGCCATTTGGTTTAACTTGTCATTACAGACGCCAAATGATCGTGTAGGGTTGAAGATAATTTTGAAGGGTTTTAGTAACTCATTTACAAGACTTGACCATTATTGCATAAGATGCAAAGAGAATTGAGTACACAGGGACTCCCTGTGTACTATTAAAGAATAATATTAAAAACGAAGTCGTTATCGTTGTTACTCGATCCGTGTGTTTGAATGTTTGTTTTTGTTTATTTGTCGTGTTTTAGCCATCTTCTGCCACAATTAAACAAAGTCAGCCATCTTGGTTTTTGTGTGACTGTATTTGACTTTGTAATCTGTAGTTAATACAGGTGGTATTACGGAAACATCTGGTACACTGACTCAAACCATCACTTCTCTTAAGGCTAGACATATCCCAGTTTGAAAACAAACAAGCTATTCCAGTTTTTAAAACAGAAGATTTATTTAGTTACCTGGGTGTAACACATCTTTGGAAACAAACACAACCGAAATGAGATAAAACAAGATAAATCGTAAAAGTGAAATTATAAATCAAAGAAAACTGCCGATCATTAATAGTGTATGAGTTGGGTATGCTTACTAGTTAATTTTGTTTTACTTTAATTTTAAACCACTTGGTCAGTGACTTTCGGTAGTCAATGGGTAGCGCCCTGTGTCTCTATTGTATGTAAGTGATATGCTCAATAATTAGCCTGAATTTGAACGTGAATTAGCTTTCATATATGCATGAAATAGTAAGTCGATATCTAAATTATTTCAAGTAATAATAAAATGTATAAATATCAATTATTTACTGCCGGTCTCATTTCGCGTGTTCTGAATCCTAGTGGAAAATAACTCCCGTACATTCTGGGTAGCCTGTCCATCGGATGATGTCCAAGACCTATTCAATTGGCCATAAATTACCGGTAATTGTGCATAAATGTCGATTTCCATGATGTAATTGGATCCTAAAACAGGTCTAGCCATAGATGTGTTGATCTTAGCTATGTCACCAACGTCTGCGATACCAACCCTTATTTCCGAAAAAGATATTTTCATTTGGGTATCAGATGAGGGACAGATAACCTTGGGACCACTGACTACCAGCAGAGTTAGCCGCTGTGTAAATACGAAGCTACAAAAATGGAACAATAAGCCTTGTAGATGAATTTTGTTGTGTTTGAAGTCAAATAGTAAGTCTACGGTACTAAACTAGTTCACCTGCAACCAGGTGCCACATTCTATTTGTCCTAATGTGCAGTCATTGATTGACGAAGCTCTACGTGAAATTGTACTATTGCGAAACTATTGTTTTAGTTCAAGGACACAAAACAGAAATCTATGAGACTTTGGAAAGGATTTAAAGGGGTTATTTTTATTCTGAAAAGAAAGAGTATGTTTTTAATGTATACTAACACATTATTCTACTGTATAATGATTCATATTTAAAGCATAATCTTTTTTTTTTTTTTTTTTTTTTTTTGCTACGTTATAATGTTATCTCCCTTGAATGAATGGAATAGGGAGTATACATAATCAGGCAATTAGATTAGAAGTATTATAATCAGTCTATTCAAATCGACAAAAAATCATAATTCATTGTTCAAATTTAATGAAAATAAAATAAGAAGGATTGAAAAATTAAAGATAGGCCTTTCATCATTCATAGACACGTGCACACACAGTATTTTACCAAAGTTTCATATTTTTCATGGCAGGCTCCTACATACATGGTTGGCGTTTGAAAGAGGGTGATTTTAGCAATTTTCCTGTGTGAGTGGATTTTCAAAGCTAATTTTACTAGAAATCGACAAAGTAAGGCTTTTAATAATGTGTGTTCAAACAATAACTATTAATAGATTATACATGTGATATGTAACAACTTCTAGTAGTAAAATTTCTACACTGTATCGAAATATTGATTCGTTTTGCACAAGTATCAAATTTGGCGCTTAAGGCACTCCATACACAGCAGACGGTCTGTAAAATAATGGTAAATTCTTAAGCTGTATAATATTCTCTTAAAAATTCCATAATTTCAAGAATTTTTTATAACCAGAAGATATAAAATCAGAACACCAAAATCGAGTCATAGAAAAGTAGTTTCAAAACTTGCGAAAGGGTACCCCAACACACTATTAACTCTGGTGTCTTATAACGTCGCGGTTTTACATAAGTTTGTATGTACTACTACAATAATAGATATTTTTCTCATAATATTATTCTGAGGGAGTCATCTGACAAGCATTGCTGGTCCACTTTACACGGAATGAAACTATAGGCAAATATTAACATTAATTCTCTTTTGCCCAAAGTAAAATTGATGTAACACACAGGCATGTTGAAATGTCGGCAGGGTAAAAAAAAAAAGAACAAGAATTAATGATCACATGTGGCAAGACTACTCATGGGGATACACCAAAAAACGATTGAATGAAAATTTTCTATAGACCCCTTTTTGTGGATGAGCGCCCAATTCATGAAAACATAAACTAAATAAAAACGATATGCAAATTCCGTATGAACGATTCTAATTATTCACTGAATTTACATTAAAACATCCATCTTGCACTTTACCAATGTCTAGAACAATATGTTATACCCCCATCAGATCGGGGCGGCCCCCTTAATACGCTGCTACGACGACAGAAAATGGTCTCAGGGCGCATCAAGATCGCCATAATCGTAGTGAAAGCATGATTGCAACGCCAGATATCACGCTGTGGTCACCGAGTCATGACGTTTGTCTTGAGCACGGTTCAGCCATATGACCATAAAAAGCTGTAAAAACGTGGTTGGGTCGTGAAGTCCTTACTGCGCTACTACGGCGACGAAAAAAGCCCTCAGAGCCCGTTCAGATCGCCAAGTGTAGCAAAAGCGTGGTGGAAACACCAGATATCGTGCTGTGGACTCCATGGTCACCAATGATCGCGGAGTCACTGCGCCATGGTTGTATTAAGAACTCCTGGCGCAGTGGGAACCTCATAACATCTCCATAGGTGCAGTGATAGCCCCATGAGGTCGTCGTACAATCGTGCAACGGTGGTGAAATCATCGTAACATCGCCATGACAACGCCATAAGGACTCAGAACGTTTGGTGGGTCACGGCTTACACGCGAAGGTTGTGGTAAAGGCAGTAAGCACCGTTGCAAATTTTACCATTTTCGCAGCGTCTGTGCCATGTGTGTACTGCACACATACTACGTTTATAGAGATGTTAGCACGCTTGTCTTGCGACCGTCGCGACCCACCACGTTTTCTCAGCTTTCCAGGTCATATGGCAGAACCTTGCTTTGAGCATGTTCAAAGCAAACGCCGTGACTCGGCGATCATTGGCGAACATGGAGTCCACAGCACGATATCTGGCAACACTTATGGGGATCTTGACACTCTCTGAGGCCAGGACCTTCGCGACCCAACCACTTTTTCACAGCTTTCCAGGTCATATGACAGAACTCGGTGACTCGATGACCATTTGCAACCATGGAGACCACAGCGCGATTATTGTGATCTTGACAAGCTCTCAGACCATTTTCCGTCGTGATAGCAGCGTTTGCAGGGCGCCGCCCCGGTCTGATAGGGGTATAACATACTGTTCTAGATATCGGTAAAGTGCAAGATGGATGTTTTAATGTAAATTCAGTGAATAATTAGAATCATTCATACGGAATTTGCATATCCTTTTTATTTAGGTTATGTTTTCATGAATTTGGGGCTCATCCACAAAAAGGGGTCTATAGAAAATTTTCATTCAATCGTTTTTTGGTGTATCCCCATGAGTAGTCTTGCCACATGTGATCATTAATTCTTGTTCTTTTTTTTGACCCTGCTGACATTTCAACATACCTGTGAACAGCATATATACAGGATTTCGGCGACAGGTTCTTCGTAGGTAGAGGTGTGTGGCTTATTTAAGCTCGATTCCACAGTCAAGGACATGAAAACGGAAATCTGATTTGCTTCGCAAACATCTTCCCTTTAAATTTTTTTTTTCGTTTCCTGGCAAATGTTTATATAAATATATAATTATAGAAGTCAATTGTTACTTGTCGATATACTATAAGCTAAACCCACTGATATTTAGCAACAATACGTGTCTTATTTAGGTTACGGCCGGATATTTGGTCAGATAGAAGTTCACTGAGGACATATTATTGCCGTACTGACGGGAAAAAGGATATGACAGACTGCAAATACATGTATAAACATTGTAAATGCCAAGAATCGTCTGACGCAATAGCCATCAACCATGTTTGCTTGTAAATAGCTTACGACTCCGCTAAGGAAGCCGTTTCACCAAGTAAATTGGGTGAAACCTGGAATTTAAAACTCATTGCTTTGCCCCGAATTTCTTTCTGGCCATGTAATTGGCCCAGATCAAAAATCTGCCGTAAAACAGTAACAAAGGCCTCAAGAAAGAGTGGTAACTCTGGAAAGGAAGGTCCTGGAACGCTGAATATCACGACCCAAATGCTTCACACCAAGAGGGTGGTAACTTTGGAAAGGAAGGTCTTGGAACGCTGAATATCGAGAGCGTCCGCCCTCTCATGACCCAATAGCTACGAGAACGTAGCTAAAAACGTTGAGATATGCTGATGTGTTTGTTTTTAGCTACGATTGGAAGCCTTCAGTTTGACGTGGCAAACTCGTTTTTTTTTAATTAATACATGTAACATCTTAAAAATAAAACAATTTTATACTATTATGACTTATAAAACTAACAGGGGCCAATGTAGTGACACAACTATCGCCCTTTTCCAAATATTCGCGTTTAAATTAACGAAGCGCCGTTTGTATCCGACTTGGAAACACCATCGAAGACCATCCTACACGCTTCGTTTCATTCGGAAAACCTCGACAACCGCATCCTAACCTACTGTGCGACGGTAAGCATGTAGCTACACCCTGTAGTGGTGCGACTACCGTTTTTTTTATTATCTAAACTTGCCGCTTTCAATAAGAAATTCTCAAAATGGCGCCATTTGAAGAGTGCGTAGGGCTTTCATTGCATGGTTGTATGGAATCGGAGTTAACGGAGGTGTGCCGAATGGCTTGTTTTAATGACAGGTGGCTTTCAAAGATGGCTTCCTAGTTAAGATTTACGAGCGCCTCGATTTAAAATGCGATGATTTGTGCACATTTCAGGTTGGATTATATGCGTAATTGTAGTTGGGTGTGTCAGAAATATTAGAAATAGGCTAACAATAATCAGTCGTGGTTTTGATAAAAACAATTTTTTTTGTCAATTGCGCTTAAAAAATCCCGATGTATTTCATACCCGCACTTGCCACGTTAATAGTAATAGGATCAACTCTTATCTCGAAACACGGCGGGTTGAGAGATAAGGTTTGTTATCTAATGACCCAAATGCTTCACACCAAATTTGAAATATAATCCGTTAAAAAGTGAAGCCTCTATCGCATTAACAATTTAACAAGTTTTTTTTTTAGAAAGGCGAGGGTGGGGCGGCAACGCCGGATTAACCATGGTGGGGGGCCTGGGGCCTGGAACATGTGGGGGGCCCCTGATCACTGACCGCGAGCGCCGAAGGCGCGATTCCCCGCATAGGGGGGTCTGAGGGTTTTCTCTCCCCCCACCTCCAAAGAAATTTTCAGAAATTGGAGGCCAGAAACGTGATTTCCTGGCATTTCAGGCACTTGTGTCGGAGCCATTTAGAAGTACTTCCCCCAGAAAAAAATAAAATTCTGCCAGGAGGGGACTGTAATTTTGAAGTCGCTCAGTGATAAATAACGGGGTTACTTGATTCGGAATCGTATTATACCCCCACGATGATTTGATGAATGGAGGCCGTAACGTTACGACCAAGCCGGACTCGATGTTTGACAAACAAAATGGTAATACGAGATTTAATCAAGAAATATGAATATTTCGTGTGATCATGGTGTGCATCTCATCAAATTCAGCTTATACCCACAACAAATATCAACAACAACAACAACTACAGCTTATATACAATCGTACGTCAAACTGAGGCAAAATTCGCGCTACTCGAATTGATGGGGACGTGTAATTTGTTCGAGTTATACGATAATTCGTGTTAGACGATGGTCGGTCCGATAGAAGATCTCACGACAATAAAAAAAACATGTGTTACACCCATCACCGGATTACACCGAATTCTCGGATGTCGATCGCAACACACCATGGATTGAGGGGGCCCCAGGGACTTCCGATGGAGGGCCGTCGAAGCATCGGACGGGCCCCCTCACTAGGCCACCGTCCGTTGGAGTCCTCGGTCCGACCATGCTCGAGGCGCGCAACTGAGATTTTTGTGGGGGGCCCCCTAATGTGATGGGCCCTGGGGCCTGTGCCCCATGGTGCCCCATGGTTAATCCGGCGTTGTGGGGCGGTAATTCCCGAACGGAAGGTCATAGGAACGCTGAATATCGAAAGGGTTCGTCTATTTTACGTGGACACTATAAACACGGCAGAAAACAACAACAGCAACAGCAGCAGCAACAGCAACACCTGTATTGTAGAATCCATTAAAGATGCCGCTATTGTTATAAGAAAGATCAGCCTTTTTAAAAAAATACAACCATACTTATTACTCACTCATTTTTATTATCAGTATAGATTTTTAGAAATGAACATAGATATTGATTAGGCATTTAGATCGTTTCTTATACAGCATTTAGAAAGACGTCTCGGGCACATTATTTAATTAAATTACAAAAGTTTACAACCATTAAATAAACAAACTGTGATGCTTAGCATGTTAAATTACAATATTCTTTCTCGTTTTGCTCAAGACCTGTACACAAAACACATGCATTTTGAGATTCAGACATGTAAGTACCTTTACCACACTCTCGACAGTCATCTTTGATTTTACAGTCACAATATTTGTTACAGTCCCCTGGCATCGGTCTATACACACATGCTGAAAAACAGAAGGTAATAAAACAAGATAATCAACACTAAAATAGACGTTTCATTATATCCAGAATTCACTGTATGTTTTCGGATACAAGGATGGATGGCATGGCAAGGGACAGCGTATTGTCGTTCGGATGGAACGAAAAACTGACATACCGTGTGCACATTGCGTGCACGTAAAAGAACCCTTGGTTGTTGGAATTCGAAAAAAGAGTAGGCCGCCTTGATTAGTAGGAGCAGAACAGTAGGACGTTAGACCCCATTTCATTTCATAACATTAATGATACAAGAGTACCACACAAATTCGTCCAGGTGTATTCCTGAAATGAGCTTTTACCCTAAACCGCCAATAGCTAAATGGCGTAATAGTTTTCACCAAGGTAGAAGATGGCCTCGAAGTATATAAAAGACTTTCGGCAACAATCTGTTTCACAGATGATTAGCCTTCAGTGACACGTGCTGTATAGATCTAAAGGCGATGTCACAACATAGGGTACGGCGTCGACAGCCCCAATCTGTTTCACAGAGAATTACTTACGAATTATCTCTGTAACAGATGACTGTCCACAACACGTGCCTTGACTGCACGCGGCGTCAGTCATTGGCTCAACGGCTCGTGCAATGTTTACTTAACACCTAACTGCTTCGGGCAAAATGATGCATTTTACTCATTTTAATACCCATTTACACTAAATAGGAAATATTTTTTAACTACAAATACTTCAAACGTCTTTATTTATTTTTCTTTTACTTTAAAAAAAATGTTTGAGAATTTAATTTGTCGGAGTAAAAAAGTTAATATGCCGAACTCATTAAGCCTCGTCGATGTCATGCTTATCAGTGATTGTAGCGGCCAAGCGAATATTCACTGCGGGATCCTGCAGTTTGCGACAGCCCGTGCGTTGTTTATAACAGGCGTAGTAACACAAGCTAGTCCGGGTAGAATTGGTGCCTTTTACTCATTTAATGCGTTCGCGTACGATTTTATGTGTACCCATTTACACGAAACAGGAAATCATTTTTAGAATTTAATTTGCAGAAGAAAAAAGTTAATATTGTGACCTAATTAAAGCAGCATTACGGAAGATCAGATAAAGAGCTGGGATTTCTCGCTATAATATTTAAAAAAGAGATAATGTAAAGGGAATATGCTGAATCGTGCGGCAATGGTGACTATCTCACAACAAAGATCCCACGAGTTCACCGAAGCCCCAAATAGCAAACTCATAACGATGGCTGGTCTTTATTTTGACTTCATTTATACTTTATAAGCTATTATTTAGGCATTTATTCAAGATGCATTATTTAAGATTTGGATAAAGAGCCGGTCGTGCTTGTTATAATAGTTCCAGCATAGATAATTCAAAATTAATATATTGAAAATTTCATTCTAATTACATTATTCTAGCGACATTATCACTGTTCAAAGTTTTGACTTAGATTGTTTATTATCGCAGCGACGTTACTTGTTAATCGAAACTTAAATTAAATCATTAACTGGCGATCGTATTTTGATCTGTTTACATCTGCGATGTGAATAAATGTCTAAATAATAATTTACATATCATCTGAAGCCAAAATAAAATCCCGAAATGCATCTTTAACATGACAAGCCCATACTCAACTCTCTAGATTAAGAAAATTGCAAATATAATTAACAACCTACACTATATCTTCCAACACTCATCAAATTTTCCTTTTATATTATCTATTTTTGAACCATTTTATAGCTAGAGCGACAAGCTCTTTGTTGAATTCTTACACAGATCGCATCTTTAGAGACCTTGCTTATCGCTTCCAACACTGGCAATGTGAAAGAGTATTTTTAAATGAAATTCCATTCAAATATACTCACGTTCGGTATTGTAGGTTCTTGAGCAAAGGTCTATTACCACACCTTCCACTGTCATCATTAATCATATCACATCTTTGTTCAACTTCGTTATATAGGGTTCCATGGCCACACATCATTGGTGGGAATATAAAATTCCTGTCCCAACAATTCAAATATTTGGCACAATCGTCCGGGTAAGCCACTGTTCCGTCAACCGTGTTACTACATAACCTATCGACTGAAATGCATAATATGAAAACTGGTTTATGTTAATAACTAAACTGCTATAATATTAACTATAACACACATTTTATAGAAAACAACTACTTATTTATTTCGGCGACATTATCAAGCTAATATATATTATGCTAAGAAATGTGAGGCAAATATACAGAAAAATACAACAACAAATGTGAGGCGAATATACAGAAAAACACAACAACAGATGTGAGGCGAATATACGAAAAATATAATAACAAATGTGAGTAGAATATACAGAAAAATGTAATAACAAATGTGAGCCGAATAAAATAATAACAAATGTGAGCCGAATAAACAGAAAAATGTAACAACAAATGTGAGATGAATATACAGAAAAATATAAAAACAAATTTGGGGCGAATATACAAAAAAATATAATAACAATGCGGAGCAAATGTTATAGGTATTCAAGTTCCATAAACACAAAGGGACAATTAACAAATGTGAGATGAATATACAGAAAAATATAATAACAAATGTGGGGCGAATATACAGGAAAATATGATAACAATGCGGAGCAAATGCTATGGGTATTCAAGTTCTATAAACACAAAGTGACAGTTCTTTATCAGGGTAACAAATTGAAATAAATTGGCTTTACAATAACAAAATAATATTTGGTTTTCGAAAAGAATCGGAAGTCAATGTATCAAAATTGCAAAAGTTTCTCAAGAAGTTTTTTTTTTTTTTTTTAACTAAAACTGACTTAAAAGATCAACTGTTAAAAAAATCCTTGTACATTTTATTGCTATTTTAAAAATTACTCAAAACTTACAGTAATCGTAGTTTAAGGTGCAGTTAATCGGTTCAGTATTAGGGACGCACATCCACCGCCATGGATCAAATACCTCTTCTGCAGAACATGGGTCAATCCTGTGATCTTTACCATTAGCACACTGAAAATAATAACTGCAATCACCAGGGTCCATATATATTCTTCCAAGAGTGTTGGAAGAACTACAGAAACCAGACTGAGCAGTAGTTGCTCCCAGAAGCAGAACTGATATCACCAGGAACAACATGGTAAGTAATGGAATCCAAGGAAAGAGAGGAACGCAAAATGATTTTATATTCCCTTTATACGTGTTGAAATGGCGTCAAATTTACAAGAGTAAATTTATATAAGTACAAGAGAGTAGACTTTCATCTTAACATGTATACAATATAAGCAAATATTATCCAGATCAGTGAAATGTACATACATCATTGACATAAACCGAGATTGAAGAAATTCTGTTGAAGAATTAAGTCGAAGAAGTAATAGGAGTGCCGATAGATCATCACTAATTTTATACTACAAGTGCCAAAGGTGAAAAACGTGAAAGGTTGGATTCTGTACAACCACAGTGAAACTTTTAACCTTTATAACCCCTTTACTCGCCATTCGCATTATTCAGTTTATAGTTTTATTACATTATATTACAGAATTAATATTATTATTCCATAATATTACAGTATTAATATTATTATTATTATACTATATTACAGTATTAATAGTTTTATTATATAATATTGTTAATAGTAGTATAACATTAACTATATTATGGTATTAATATAATTATTTACAGTAATATTAGAATTATTAGCCTACATTATATTACACTATCAATAGTATTATTACATTATATTACAACTATTGTTGTCATACAACTATTATACTACAGTCTCTGTCATATAATCATACCATAAATAATCTCATAAAATAAAATTCCCTCTGCCATATAATTAATAGTTTATTACATTAAATTATTATGAAATAAGGCACCCTCTGTCATAAATTATTTAATCAATAGTCTTATTACATTAAATAACATTAAATTAAATTACATTACGTTACAGTACTATAAAATGATGCGACTTGTGTGATACAATACATTTTTCAAAAATTGTATAAATGGTCTCTTTAAATTGGAATGTATTGGATATACACAATATTTACACTTTGGATAAATGTATACATCAAAGAAATACCCCGTTGCCTGTTTTATGTAGGGTTACGGGGTTTGATAGATGTTTGTGAATTCATTTGGAAGGCGTTTAATGAACATATGTGATGATTGACAAGATTTAACGATGTAAAGATTATTTTCTTGTTTTAAGCAGATAGTAAAGGGAGTGGGTAAGTGCAACTCCAATCTACATCACAGGCGCTAATTATACTGCACAGGATATACCATTTATCACCAAATTTGCTAATAATCCGCCAAGGCGTATATGATAATACAGTGATAATACAGTGATGCACCTAAGCATCGATAATGTCCAATGTATTCGTGATCAGCATAACGAGCGCTGGAAAACAAGGGTATGATTAACAGGGGTATTGATGACAAGCAGATGCATCGATGACAAGCCGTGACATCGTTAATAAACAGAGACATTGGAGATAAGCAAAGACATTGATGATTAACAGGGGTATTGATGACAAGCAGACATCGATAACAAACCATGACACCGTTAATAAACAGAGACATTGGTGATAAGCAGAGACATCGATGACCGACAGAGACATCGGTGACAAGAAGATACATTGATGACATGCAGAGACATCGATGACAATCATTGATGATCAGCAGAGACATGCATGACAAGCATGGATGATAAGCAGAGACAATGTTAACAATAATATTCTGCAAAGTCAACGATGATAAGGAGATACACCAATAGTACAAATACTTCAATGGAATGGCAGCCGAGATTAAAAATCCATCCACACTAGTATACTGTTTCATTGGCCAATGTTTACTTTACATAAAACCATATTCCTTATTTAACCATAAGCGGGTTTTACGCTGTGTCAGCGGTTAGGCATTAAAAGGCGAATTTACTACCCAATCCCTATGTTGTCGATTCATTGGTAATCGAAAATGATACCCCGTGTTTAAAAATATGTTGATTTAACTAAGAAAAAATTAAACAAGTTGTTAAAGCCACGATTATTTGTGACTTGTCACTGCCATTACAGTAAACACGCTTGATGATGTTAAAACAAGTTGCCTGTTGTAAGCCTCGATTATAGCACGCGCGGATCAGCTACTTGACAAATGACATTTTGAAGACTTTTGTTAATCGTGACATCTAAGGAAATAATGATGTGGAACCGTAAGTTTTTTTTTCTCTGAACATTTGACAAGTAAAAGAAAAACATAGCAAAAAATTTAAAATCTCATCCAAGCTTATCGTTGGGTTTCTTCCCTAGTATGAAACTTCAGTAATGTTAGGTTCCCACTATCACGATTTGCACTACGATTGAAATCGTGGTTTTAATCGTAGAGTAATTGTGAAAATCTTATCAAGTCTGATAATACATTGAGGTCAGTCGTAGCAAAAGTGTTGATCGAAACGTATCGGGGGGTATGACCGAATGGTTAGCACGTGCGTGCTGTATCATAAAGCCTGTCATTGAGTCAACTGGCGTGGTTACGAACTCCCGGTTGTATAGGGTCGCCTGTCCAACCTCGTGGGTTTTGACCGGGTCCTCCGGTTTCCCCCACTGGTAAAGACCCCTAAAATGAAACCATGTGTTAGACATAGTTTGTGTCGAGTGGACGTTAAACCCCATTTCTCTCTCTCACTCTCGAAACGTATCCGAACATATCTAGTCGGATGATGTTAGCTCACTAACCATGGGGTCCCGGTATTAGCCGAGAATGTCTTCGGAATTTTCTAGTTTGGCTACCACTTGCCGATTGTACGAGATGGAAGGCCCGACCAGGAAAAAACCGTCTAGTCGTTAGGATTGTATAACAAACACGAGTATTGGTGCAGAAAACTAGGACGTTAAACCCCATTTAATATAAGTATGATTTTGGCATTACGATGTGATATAGGTAAGACAAATAAATGGGAAAGTGCGACCATACCAATTTCACACCGAAATCAACAAATGAAGAGAACGACCTAGTAAGAAATGTCATTTAGTTTGAAATAGTCTGGGGGCTTAGTACGTGATGTGGGTGGTTTGGAGTGTACATCTAATAGGCACAAAACCAGACCCAAATTTTCTGGAGTAAAATTTTGCCGCGAGGTTATCAGTCCGGTTTAGTGTCATGCACACTTCATATGGGTGACCTCATCACTTCATTTGCATGAGGTAAGGCACCCTCTGTCATACAATTATCCATATTCCTGAAGCAATGGCCCGAGAAATCTCTCTCTGACCATTGCTGGAATAGCGTCTGTTTCTTGAACTTTTGTGGGAGTGTGTCTATTCTCCCCGTTTAATGAAAGCTATCACTTAAGTACAGCAACATGACAGTCCTTCGTTTAATCTGAGTCTTCCCTAAAACTTTGGACAGTGATTTAAGGTATTAAAAACGGTGAAAGTATGTTCGTTTCCAAAGAGTATTGTTTACATTTCATTGGACTTGATAGCCTCGTTTGTCACACAATTAGTTTTACTGCAGTATTCTCCTATGCACGGGTTAATTGGGCATAATCAAAGCGTGAGCCATGACGTAACGTTATGTAAACATATTTGGTCCAATACTGGCACTCGTTTTAAATGTAAAGTTTTTGTATGGTAGGTAGTGATTAGTTGGTAGTCGGACTACTGACCAATCAAAATTTAAAACAACAATATCCACTCATAATAGCAGTGTGTAGTGAGATTACCTGTAATCAAACGAAACGCTGCGCGGAGTATGACAATTATCCAATGTTCCTATTATTAATTAGAACAGGTTTCGCTTTAGTTTTTATGCTTTAAATCTTCCTAGTGGAAAATTTGACCTTTTGGTCAAAGAACAAAGGTAAATGTAGCAAGTTTACACATTTATTGAAAGAGTGATTACTTTCGATCATTTTCGGTATGTTTTCATGATAAAAGAATGGATGCGCATTCACTTTCACTGCAAATAACCTCATTTGACCTTCGACCCTTTATATCTCGAAAACGCCCCGACGGCGGACTGATTACCGCTCGGCATCGTATTCTACGCAAAATTTTACACTAGTGTAGTTGGGTCTGGTTTTGTGGACATTTGATGGACACACTCCCGCACTGAGCCTCGGGACTGAACACGTGTTCAGTCAATGAATAGTGTGGGTGCAGGGTGGCCTACTCAGCATTAGAAAATCAATTAATGCCCGCAGTTAAGTCGAAAAGTAATTAGTAGGTATATTATTATGTAATTTTTAAATGACTTCATAGAATATTGATGTGTAGGCCTCATTTGTGTTCCATTGGATGTGTAAGGACACTTGGTCTAACTTCAAAATCACATACTCCATCAATTTTTTTCTATTTAAAACTGGTGTTTGTCGCGTGGCTTGGATGACAATATTATAAGATGGGCAACGATAACCGATTAAACGAATAACCGCATATGGGTACAGACCACAATTTCTTTCCCCAATATTGACATAAATTTAAAGGGCGTAAGAGAGAGAGTGAGAGTATTTTTTGTTTGTCTCCATATGGACATCTAGTTGTGTCGATATTGGCGTTGTTGATATCATGATGATAGTTAATGACCAAGAGAAAGCTGACACTAACGTTCGATGGTGCGGAAGGTTT
This sequence comes from Patella ulyssiponensis, assembly GCA_963678685.1. NCBI lineage: Eukaryota > Metazoa > Mollusca > Gastropoda > Patellidae > Patella > Patella ulyssiponensis. The sequence continues at coordinate 19,910,466 of OY783228.1, forward strand.
TGAAACCAGACCTTAGGGACACCTATTTGGGGAGGTAATAACTACACCTTCGTTCGGTGTATTACGTGTGTTTTGGTAAGAACAAAGGCCCACTGCCCATTTGTCAGGGGTAATGCTGCCAAGTGGTCGATGGGACAAAAAATAACAAAACCAAACCCCGTATATTCATTGGTGTACACAATAGCCGTTTAAAATTTGGAAAATCATGTGAAGTAGTCTAAGGAGCAAACATTTTGAAACAAACTCTAGATACAGGTCGAAAGGCAATGTTACCAGCTTCATATGTGATGTGGGCTTCTAAGAATGGCAATGTTTACCCCATACGATTACATCATGTGTACCTACTTCAAGAATACACATGATGGCAAATGGCCGCCATTTAAAATACTACGCCCGCCTCTTAGAGACGATAACTTAACTCGCTATAAATTGTAAAAAAATTTACTTCGGCTAGAATTAAAAAACACCTAAGATTAACATTTGCTAAAAATTTCTAAAAAACAACCTAAATTTATGGAAATGGGGCCAAATCAAATCAGGCAAATTACATCAAATAGTCCATGTTAAACGTATAGCAAAAATTTTAAACTAACGCGAGCACGCGCGTTTCTAGACAACGCCATAGCGGGTCATAGCAACCAGTGAGTATAAATTGGAAATCCCCAATGACGTAGATATTATAAATTGGAAAGCCGAGTCTGTCTTAAAATAAGTAGTACCGTCAGTAAACAAGATGGAAGCCATCTGCTATCGTGTTTGATCATGGAGTAGGCAAGCACAGGTGTGTCGTATGTGTTTACCCGTGGCAGATTTGGGTTGGCCGAATGGTCTCAGGCGTGAGTTTTACATCATAAAGCTCTGTCATCTTGTCAAACTTGTTCCCGATTAGGGTCGTCTGCCTAACTTTCTCCGGAACTTACGGTTTCCGCCCACTGCTTAATCCCCTGTGCGCAACTAACTATTGGAATTAAAATTGTACATATGTCAGTTCCGAAAGTTTGTGTCGAGTGGACTTTTTAAGTCACCCATCTGTCTGCTATCATATTCCTGAAGCAATGGCCCTAGAAATCTCTCTCTAGCCATTCCTGGAATAGCGTCTGTTTCTTGAACTTTTGCGGGAATGTGTCTATTCTCCCCGTTCAATGAAAGCTATCACTTAAATACAGCAACATGACAGTCCTTCGTTTAATCTGAGTCTTCCCTAAAACTTTGGACAGTGATTTAAGGTATTAAAAGCGGTGAAAGTATGTTCGTTTCCAAACAGTATTGTTTACATTTCATTCGACTTGATAGCCTCGTTTGTCACACAATTAGTTTTACTGTAGTATTCTCCTATGCACGGGTTAATTAGGCATAATAAAAGCGTGAGCCATGACGTAACGTTATGTAAACGTATTTGGTCCAATACTGGCACTCGTTTTAAATGTAAAGCTTTTGTATGGTAGGTAGTGATTGGTTGGTAGTCGGACTACTGACCAATCACAATTTAACACAACAATATCCACTCATAATAGCAGTGTGTAGTGAGATTACCTGTAATCAAACGAAACGCTGCGCGGAGTATGTCTGCTATGGACACGCCCGAAGGCTCTTCTCGGCCCTAATCGGGATTCAGACCACTCGAACCGTACCTCTTGGCGCCACGGGATGGAAATGAAATGAAATGGGGTTTAACGTCCTACTCGTCTGCACCTCGCCTGGGCTAATGGAAGACGGGCATACGCCATACAGTGTGTTATGAGGGAAATTTTGCCCTGGCAGCGGCGCTACGGCCTACTCTTATATCGAATTCCAACTGCCAAGGGATCTTTTACGTGCACGCCAATGTGTACAAGGGACCTCGGTTTTTCGTCCCATCCAAACGACTAGACAGTTGTCCTTGCCAGGCCTCCCTTTCTACATCACTGACAAGGGGAAACCACGCCGGAAAATCTAGATGAACTGTCTCAGCCAATGCAGGGATCTAACACCCGACCTTCAGGCTAGCGAGCCAACATCTTATCCGGTAATACTACGTTCTTTATTTTGTTCGAAAACAACAATTGTATTCAGTGTATTTATTAAAAAAAACATTTCACAAATATACATCAAAACAATTTTCTATCACCTATTGTCCTAGTGAACACCGAAGAAAGGGGGGAGTATAAGAAAGGATAGTTTTTGAAATCTACATGAAAACATTGAAATAAACAAAAACTTTAATACTTGAAATATATAAATGTATATACAGGATAACATTAGTAAAGGGTAATACTGTTAGTTTGAATTTAAATTATATTAAAGGGACATTGTATCAGAAAAAAGACTTCAAACATTAATTTCGCGCAAATCATTCAGATTTGTCATTTTTAATGTGTAAGTTATGGAGGGTTTATGTTTACATTAGTATCCACAGTCTTCTTTATTTATCTGGGGTTTATAAAATAAGTACTAAAATTAGACCGCAATATCAGTTTTTAAATAAAAAAAAAGAAACATATGTTTTATTGTTCCTTTACCAAATAGAATCTAAGCCATTGTTTCTCGCAATGGAATCGTCTTGTTTGTAAAAGGTGTGCTCAATTATGGATGCTTCTCATTAGTCTGCAAATTTTAACTTGAGCAAGTTTTATTCACCGAGAACGTCATAGCAATTGAAACAGTTTTGTTTTATGCCCCGGGTTGACTTCCGCATTCTAAAACAGTTTAATGTTATGCCTGGGGTCGGTTCCCACATTCAACATTAGCTCTCCAATCACACTTGTGTTTAATATCTGAAAAATGGCTGTTACTGGGACACTTGACTCTAGCTACTACACGACCATAGTTACATTTGTAGAATCTGGCACAGTTCCGTGGATCAGCTACATCACCGTTCTTTGTTCCTTCACAGGGTTTATCAATAATAGGACTGGCAGTTGCTGGAAACAGAATAATGGCAATCATTAAATCAAAAACGACGAACCGAGGGTGATGATGTACTTTATAACGGCAAATTTATACAACTATAAGCTATAAGGAACAAAAAACATTGTCGAATGAACATCATGATATTAGAGGATAGTTGGATAAGTCCACCACGGATATGAAATGGGGTTTATTGTCTTACTTTTCTGCCTCAACCGGACAAATACAGCATACGCCATGAGGGCATTTTGGTCCGCCAACGACGAGACGCTGAAATGGGGTTTAATGTCCTACTTCTCTGTATCAACCGGGCTAACGAAGATGGGCATACGCCAGGCAACGGCGTTTCCTTCAAATCTGCGTCGATATTAAACTGGTAGGGGTACTTTTATGTGAACGACATCTCAGCGTTCGGTCATATCCAAAGGAGTAGAGGCTGTTTCTTGCCAGACCCCCGTCCTGTATCACTGACATGGGGAAACCATGCTCGTAAATTCAAAGGGACTGTCTGAGCTAACAGCGAGATGGAATTTGGGACTTTATTGTTTGTGAACCAGCGCCTAAATCACCTAAGCCTAGCTCACAACTCGCCGTATGTGCTTCGAAACGCACGGACGGAACTTAAGGTTTGGTAGCTCGCAGACCAGCCGCAAGACACCGGTTAAAAATTTTGAATGCGCAGGACCAAAAGTCTCTACGGTCAGTCTGCAATATTCAACGGTGCTGAACACAGACGACTGACGCGCAGATTTACTAAAATTACCTTCGTAGACTGTCCGTAGTGGGACGTACGGCGAGTTGTAAGCCAGGCTTAAAATACCGTTTATACGGGCCATTAAATAATAAGTATCATTATAAATACGAATAGTGGAAAATAACCGTGCCACATTCATCGACATAAACCAAGTCATTTCGGGATTAAAACATGGTTCAATTTTATTTCGATAATTCGCTTGCGATTTGATTACAAATCACAAATCGAATGGTGAACTAAGAATGCTTAATGGAAACAAATTTCAGACAATAAAAAAGAAGAAAAAAAGAATGTCTATAAAATTTGATTTTCTTCACGGCCCAAAAACTATCACTACCACTCTCACCCCCACTCCCCGACATTCCCCCACCCCTGTCACTACGTCTACTATTAAATCAAAGGTTTACTTACTGACGGAGATGTGACTAGGAATACTTCTGGTACGACATTCATCTGCAACCATATAACTAAGTTCGCATGTATTATTTCTTGTAGAGAACAGAGTATTTTCAGGACATGACATGGTGGCTACTACAGTTCTGTTGGTACATGCCAAAAATTGGGCACAGTTGTCGGGATCAGGATTCATACCACTGGGTTCTACACATCTTTCGTCGTCTAAAAGTAAAAGTAAATTCAACAATTCTGGATTCTAATCAATGCCCGATATAAGTACAATGATGAGAACAATCCGCATTGACCAAACGCCAGATAATTCGTAATACATTCATCAAATTCGTCACCATCCCGCCCCAGACCCCCCCCCACCCAAATATCTTTGGGGAATGCATTCCCCTACCCAAAAGAGAAACAAAAATCAATTAATGTCTAATCAATAATTTAGATAACATTTCAGGCCTAAAGAAAGACCTGCAATAGGCAGATTTAGCTCTTGTTTAATGTATGCTTAATGTTGAAGAGAGAGAGAGAGAGAGAGAGAGAGAGAGAGAGAGAGAGAGAGAGAGGGAAATGGGGTTTAACGTCCACTCAACACAAACTAAGTCATTTCGGGACTAACATATGGTTCAATTTTATTTCAATAAGTCGCTTACGCGTAGGGGTCTTTAGCAGTGGGAGGAAACCGGGGGACCCCGAGAAAACACACGAGGTTTAATAGGCGACCATACTCATTGTCACGTACAATCGGTAAATCAAACCACGCCAGTTGACTCAATGATAGACCTTATGATGCAGCGCGCGCATACTAACCATTCGGCCATGCAAACTACAATTTGAGAGAGAGAGAGAGGAATGGGGTTTAACGTCCACTCGACACAAACTAAGTCATTTCCGGACATATGGTTTAATTTTATTTCAATAATTCGCTTGCGCTAGGGGTCTTTAGCAGTGGGACGAAACCGGAGTACCTGGAGTAAACCCACGAGGTTGAACAGGCGACCCTACTCCCTGCCACGTATAACCGGGGATTGGAAACCACACCAGTTGACTCAATGGCAGGTCGTATGATACAGCGCTAACCATTCGACCATACAAACTACAATTTCAAGTTTACAACTTTATCTACAAAGATCAAAACGAAGTGTATATTTCTCGTGGGTTACTTTTGCAACTGTCCTTTAGCGAACAATATTCGCTGACAGTTGCTATCCGGCCTTCTATAGCTGCAGTCTGAAAATACGGTAAAATACCGCTATTCCCCACCTCTATTCTCAGGCTGTTTTACAACCTTTGGCGTCTATTTTTCACAACAATTCTCTATTTTCCACCAAAAGGAATCCTTTCTCACTATATTTGACACAAATTTATAGTAATTCAACTCGATTTTCAAGTAGAATTTAGCGATGAAATAAACATGCGGTTTGCGCATGTCCGGGTCTCGTTATCGCTCTTCAGTTTAAACGTATTTGGTGTAGGTTTTTAATCGCAGAATTCTACTTGAAAATAGTGTTGAATCTTTATAAATATGTGTCAGCTGTGGCATGAAATGATTCCTTTGGCGAATAAAGTAGAATCAAGGTGAAAAATAGTAGGTAAGGATTCCAAAATAGCCTTAGAACAGAGGTGGGGAAGAACGGTATTTTCATACTGCAGCTATAGAAGGCCGGATAGCAACTGTCAGCGAATATCGTTCGCTAAAGGACAGTTGCAAAAGTAACTAATTTCTCGAGGGTTCATACTACAGAAATGGAATGAAATGGGTTTAATATGTTCTACTTTTCTACATCGACAGGGCTAGTGCAGACTGGCACACGCCATGCAGTACGCTATTGACGAAATTACACTCCGACAGCGGCGCCACACGACCTACTCTTGTATCAAATTCCAACTGCCAAGTGTTCTTTTACGTGCACGCCAATGTGTACACGGATGTGAACGTACACTTGACAGTTGGGACAGTCAAAAATAGAAGCATACTTACTTATTGTTGGGGTCGTCATAACTTGGTTACAATCATCCCATTGTGAGAAGGGCAAAACACAGGCATGACCAGTATTAGACCACACACGTGTATCGTTACAAGTGATGGTCCAATATTTCTTTCCTTGGACACAGAAATGAACCTTCGTGCAGTCTCCTCCATCGCGCGTCCATTCCGTTGACCAAGGATCTTTACAGCCGGGATCAGCCCCAAACGTGTCATCAAACATATCTTCTTGGCAACATGCTAAGTACAGATTCATCAAACAAACCACTAATAAAATTAAACCTTTCGTCGCCATGTTATGGCTAAAGTTGATTAAATATCGAATAGAACCTCACTAGTCTATCTTCAAGAGGGATTAATTCCACGAATATAACAAAGACTTTTATATAGTGCCAAATCCGGTATGTTTTTGTTAAAGTGGACAGAGTTCAGAAGTGATCAGTGCTTGTCCTGACAAAAAATCGTTGTGTCCTTAGTGTAGGGTGAAGTGCCTAATACCCCGATGTCATTGCGTGATCAATTATTTGGCCGAACCGGTATCCCAATCAGGAAATGAGCGCGACGAAGAACTTTGATCCCTAGTCAATAATTACCAAGAGTACAATTTGCATTACGTTCATCCACCGGAAACATCCGCAAGTTAGTAAACATTTTTATTTGTTCAAGTAATGTCTGTCCCGTAGCTGGGGATTTTCGAGACACAGAAAGGAACATAGGCACGTGCAAAGTACCACAACAGAACACTTGTTCCAAAATCGACAAACATAAATGAGGTGAAACGTGTTGGGACCACACTTTGGTAGTTCGCCGTAGAATGCGGGCTGATCGATTTAAAAAATAAACCCATTTTACTGCGTCTGGAAGAGAAGAAAAACGTTGGATGTGATGATTTGCGGGTTTCGCACGGCGCCGAAGATTTCTGAGGTCAATTTTTGTTGATTTGTGTGGGAGACAGAAATTTGCTGTTAGAGACATGTATTTTGTCACCCAACTTTCACTGAAGTGAATGCGTTTCTGGCAGTTATTGGGTAGAACTCTGTACAGATTGCAAGGCGGGCACAAACTAATATAGAACCATGGCACTATATTTCTGACCTGAAATCGGGGTTTTATATCTCAATTTTTGTCATGAAACATTTTCGGGGATCCCATTGATTTACGTCACTAAATACCAAAAGTGAATTTGTTTATTTAGCCAGTTAACCGGTTTCTGGCAAAACCCAAAATCACCTATATGGACGGAAATGTGTCTAGCCGTTCGGCAACACCGTGAAAGATGACATGACCTCGATGTTACGTCTGGTTTTGTTTTACTGAACATGATATAATAAATGAAATGAAATTGGGTTTATGTCCCACTGTTCTGCTCCAAATGGGCCAATGAATGCGAAAATACGCAATAGTGTGCTATGCGGGAAAATTAGCTCGAACAGCTATCGAATTCCAACTAGTATAGGGTCTTTTACGTGCACGCTAATCAGTTTTTCGTACCATCCCAACGACAATGCGTTGTATCTTCACAGGCCCTGTTTGGGTGATTACACGTGCATCAGTTTTTTTTGTATCTGGGGGAAAAATCCTCAAATTCAACATATTTTCAAGAATAAAACTACTCACACATGGTAGAACTACTCTTCTTTTCACTTACCTACATGCTATTTATTTTATGTCGTGCTACAACAATGAAATATTGAGACACAAAAATGGGAGTGACATCAACCACGAATGCCGTTGGGGGAAAATATTTGTAGAATACACTCTCATTCAAAGCAATTAAATTATTTTTCTGAAAAATGACCATGTCAGCCAGGTAGTTCATGCAAAAAGCATGTGTCCACTGGGTCTGTTCGTAGATCAATTTCAGGGCCATGTGTTTAAACTCATAAAGAACTAACCCGCTCCCCAATTTTCTACATCCTAATGAATTGTACGTCTGAGTATACCATTATTTTTTTTTGTTTTTTTTTTGGGAGTAGAATTCATAGCATGTATCCACTAGCCTATTTAAGCTGAATAATGAAAATAAATGATTATTTTGGCAAGGTAATAGGCTAATTCATTTAATTTTGTGTAGTTGTCATTCACTTATGTGGTGTAGCCCACAATTTTTGTTTTACTTCTTCGCCTATTACTATATGAGTGATTCAGTATCATTTCTGGTTATTCTTTGGGCCCGCTAAAGGCTAAAACCTAAGAATCATCATTACCCTAACCCCAACCCTAATAACATCTCGTGACAGATGGCGAAATCTGCAATGGTTCTCAGCTTTTAGACTTAAACTCACTCTCACCCCTCGTGTCCGTGTCATGCATATCCAGAACGGTCTAGACACTTTCAGGAATCAAATTGTTGGTGCGCCAGATTGGGGATGCACCACGGACAATCGTATTTTTCTTAGGTCGATAGTAGGCACCCACATATTAATGCAGTTAATAATTTTATGAAAGCATCGAAAGACATCCTGTAGGTTTGTTTAGGAGTAGGCTATAGCTAAGTCCAAATTATTTCAGCCGCACTTCGCGCGCAAACTGCTTCGCGCGATATGACTTTATAAAACAAATGTCGCACACCCCCTCATCTCGGTAAATACCATAGAGATGTACATAATTGTCAATAAACACCTTCATGGCGAATCCAGAACAAATGTTGCACACACCCTGACCTCGGAAATAATACACCTTGATGCTGAATACAGAACAAAATGACGGACTGACTAACCGCAAACTAATTTCATGTCTCAATTAAAGGGAGTTAACTCCGTTTTTTGTTAACATTCTACTTCCCAACCTGTCTCATTTTACACATAATGTATTCATCCACAATATTTACGATATTAGTGATATGATTTATTTTTTTAATTTACATCCATGCGTCTTTTGGCCATACCTTTTAAATGAATCCTGTCGGATTTGGTCATTTGTGCTTTTTCAATATATTTAACGAATAACTAACTTCTATCAACAGACCAACTTCTTCAACTAGCGGGGGAAGGAAACTCACTGACAGCTAAACGGGCGTAATATTAAATAAAATAATATTATATAGTTTAGTAACGGTCGACTTTTAAAGTAGGTTCTATCTTTATATAAGGCTCTGGGTTCTATACCATCTACCAGTAAATACAATTTGACAATCAGTGTAGCATCTTGTGTTGATGACACTGACAAAAATCTTTAGTTTTATTGGAACATAAGCCTACGGTACCGTATTTTATTAATTATGCCTATATAATATAGTATAGTTATATAGTCTATAATAATTTAGTCCTGCCTATAGCCGATGTATATATAAAGGTGACAATGAGATTAGTACACTCTAAGGGGTAAACCTGGCTGTAAAGTTCCCCAGTGCCGGACTGGGCCCATATGCACCTGTCCACCTTAGGTGGGTGGGTGGGTGGTTGGGATGGCCTAGTGGTCTAGAGTGCCGCGCTTCGACCTCTAGCTGGCTGGTCACCTCTGGCTTGCGGCTGTGGTTTCGAGCCCTTGTGTGAGCAAATGTGGCATGGAGATAGGGGCGCCTTCTCAACCTCGTGGGTTTCCTCCGGTCACTCCGGTTTCCTCCCACGACTAAAGACCCCTACGCGCAAGCGAACTATTGAAATGAAATTAAAACCGTATGTTAGTCCCGAAATGACCTGGTTGTGTTGACTGGATGTTAAACCCCATTTCTCTCTCTCTCACCTTAGGTGGGCCTAAGTTCATTAAAAAAAAGTGGGCCTAAGCCTAGAAAAAAAGAAAGAATGGAGAGGGGTAGGAAGAAAAGGACGGAGAGGACAGGACACAGGACAGGAGAAAGAAAAGATAGGAAACTTTGGTCTGAAATGCTTGGAAAATGGGTTTGCGGTTGTAAATTTTCCGGGGGTGGGGGACGCTTGCGGGCCTTCGGCGCGCTTGCGACGTGCCTTTGGCCCATCAGTCCGGCACTGGGGTAGCCTACCCCTTAGTTCAGTCCTGCCATTACTGTTATTTACATTATGTAGCCTGTCATGTAAATATCACGAGCACAAGGGGTAAGGTACGTGTAGGGCCTACAAGTTATATATATTTAAGGATATCGGTACACACAATCCCCCCCCCCAGCCCTGCAGTTCTCTCTTTATGATAAAATGCACATGGATTTAAATCATCAAGTCTTTCACTCTTACAGATTGTTCTCGACCTAGGCCTAGTGGTCTACCTGGTATAAAATGAAAGATGACAATGATGATTATAGTGATGTGGAGGAAGATTGGAGCAAACCAGTTAGTTTATTAGATGATGGTACCGGTATTAATACTGAGGTTTCTGTATCACCTAAACAAAGTACAAGTGTAACTAACAGTGAGTAAATCCCCCCACCACAACCACTTGCCTCAGTTTTTGGCCCATCCAAACAACTAGACAGCTTTCCCGCCTTGTTGGGAAGGGTAACCACATCGTAAAATCCTTATGAACTTTCTTGGCCAATGCAGGAATCGAACATGCGACCTTCAGGCTAGCGAGCCAGAATCTTACCCACTGGCAAATGTTAAAGTAGCTAAGTCTCTAACTCAATATCATCCAAAATCTTCAACATTGAAAATACAAGTTATTTGTCAATTTAAATCAGCATTGATGCTGTGATCTTACCGAAAAAAGATGGACTTCTGATATGCAATATTTAAGACAAAATAAACATTTTACCATTGGTACACAAATCGTGGTACCGTAATGCGTTTCAGCCCTGGCAGTTCTAGTAAGAGGCTCGAGGAACGAGGCTAGAACCATTGCACCAAATCAAGCGGCGTATGTAGACTGGAATAACCAGATGCTAGAAATTTGCATTTGATTGAAACTTCTGGCTTATTTCGCCCAACACAACTGATTTGAAATTAGAGTAAAAACTGAAACCATTGAATGTTCATATTACAGTATTATATGTGTTCCGACCCACTTGTGTCAGTTTCTAGGTCCCAAATGTTAGCGATTTAGCTCCTTTAAAGATCCCCCACAGATGTTTTGAATTGAGTAGGCCATAGCGTACGCTCTCCAGGCACAATTTCCCTTCATAGCACACTGGCGTATAACCTTCTTCAGTAACTTGGTGAATTTCATTTCATTTTATTTAAAGACATTGAAATTAAATTTAAAATTAAGAATCTTGAAGTGTTGCAAATACCAAACTAAGATTTCAATACAGTAAAAAAAAAATCTATAAGACAAAAATGCTATGTGCCATTTTACATGAAGGAATGTGTGTTTCCATACAATTTATTTCTTTTTAAAAAGAAAAAAGGTGAAAACGTTGATATGCCAAATGCAGTTTTGAAAAACATATTTTGAAAACTCTATATATATTATACATAGCATCAAATCCACAAAACATGTATATATAGGGCATTTGCAATAAATTGATTTATTTTTACAACCCTATGTATAATATTGCAAATTGCCTGTCTCCAATTTTTAATTAAAATTAAAAACAGAATTACCTTGATCTGTTTCAGAACATGCAAATATGGAAGCCCAACATCTCCGAACCATCATACATATTGATATGGATTGCTTTTATGCTCAAGTAGAAATGATTAAAAATCCAAACCTAGCCAATATACCTCTTGGTGAGTTTTCATATTTGTTACTTCTGCCAAGTGCAAAATTCAGTTGAATGATACAGAGTGCTTTCATGTATAAAGGTAGTCCAAAATTTCACAATATAACTGTTGATAAAAGAGGGTATTAGTTAAGGCTGCAATGATACATCAGGCCACAATGTGATGCGCATCACGATTCATAGTCTATGATATGATTAATATCGTGATAGGCCTATATTTATGATTTACTTTAAATGTGGCATTGTCTTGGTCAACTAATAAGCCACTTCAAGTGTCAAAAACTCTTTAACACTCGCTGAAAGTAAAAAAGTTATTTTGCCCATGGACTTACGCATTTTAAGGAAAATTAGTCAATTTTTGTGAAATTTTTATTTGGATAACGAATTGCGATATGGACATTGGTCCATTTTAAAAACATTGCCATTCATTGATGAGTCATTGCAGCCCTAGGATTAGTATACAAATGAAATGCCATATTGTGAAGAAATAGCTCAAATAGCTTGTGGTCACATAACCCTTAAGCAATCCCACTGTTCAATTATCACTTACCACTGTGAAGATGTGCTATTGAGCTTCAAACAGCTGTACTTAACTAGGAAGAAGGTTTATGTTAGATGCATTAACATATATCTTGGACTTTACTCCTTTAGGAGATTGGACAAATGTGAATACTAATATGACTTATTTTGACGTGGGTATTGTGACCAGTCAAGGTATTAGCCTGTGAGGGCGTCACTAAAGTATGACTTCAGTATTCCATGTTTTTAGAAGGTGCAGTACATTTCAAGAAATCCTGTTTTATAATAATAAATATGTGTATATGAAGGCTATTTGTAATGCACTTTATCTACAAGGATTGTGCTCTAAGTGTGATACAATTAATATCCCAATCTCTAGGATACAGGTAAAGCCTTTACCCTCAATCTGATTAAAACACAGATCTTATTTTGTTTCGATGTTTATTGTTTAAAATTTGTTTTAATTGTCTGTACTACACTAGGATCTGGATGAGTTATATCACCTGCCTTCTGGATGGCATGATGGATTAGCTAATGAAACATCTGTTACAGCAACTTCTTGACGTGCGATGGACAAACTGTGGGTAAACCACTAGAAACAACAACGCTGATTGAATAATCAATGTCTGACGTCATAGGGTCAAAAGCCATTTGTACGACCTTTTACACAACCTTTTACTACACCCAGTCAGATCGCCATGTAGTTTTATCCATTGAAAGTATAAAAAGACGAAACAGAATATGAATCTATATTTTAATCAGATTGCTTTACCCTTGAGCCTTGAACTATTAGAATATTAGAAGTGCTCCAACGTATATGCTGCCCAGAGAGCCCAAGATTTTTTTGTGTAATAGCATAGCATGTAACATCCTACCGGTACCCATTTACAGCTGGGTAGACAGGATAAAGAGATGAAATATCTTTTTCTAGGACACAAGAGTTTGACATACAATTCAGGTTTTTAAAATTCAATGTTTCTTATTGTGTAGGTATTCAACAGAAGTATATTATAGTAACATGTAATTATCCAGCTCGAGCTCTAGGAGTTAATAAGTTGATGTCCATAAAAGATGCCAAGGCTAAATGTCCATCATTGGTATTAGTTAGTGGAGAAGATTTAACAGATTATCGTAAAATGTCCTATAAAATATCTGGTTGGTTCTTTTAATTGTTTTCATTGAGTTTTTTTTGTCAGCACACATATTCTAAAACATTTTTTTTGTAGCTAACTTTGTCTTATTGGACAGTAAAACTATGAACTTTAGTGATTTTTTTTTTAAAAAAAGATGATAATTGATTCAAGTTTGAAAAAACGTTAAAGATTACATGTTCTGGATTATTTATTATTTATTAATTCAACTCTTGTTTTTTTTATGCTTTGTAATTATCAAAATTATATTTTTTCTTTTTAGAACATTTGTTGAAATATACTAAGAAAGTTGAACGTCTAGGGTTTGATGAGAATTTTTTAGATGTATCCGATTTAGTAGGGACAAGAATGAAGGAGAAAACACATGATCTGGTATCTGGATATACCTACGGATTAGATGATAAAGATATCAATATTAATGGTAATACTGATATTAATCAAAACATGATTGACTAATTATTTCCCTTATATCATCTTAGACGTGAACTAAATATATCTTGCCTGGATAGCAAAATCTTAACGGTTTCGATTGATCGCAAAATTGCTATCTGAATGTCCTAGATACCGGCACCATGTCTGGCACCACTGCACCACAAGCAGACATGTTTCAAATGACAATTGTCCAACTGTCTGTCCAAAACCACTGAACAATTCCAAAGAAACATAGGACCTCATGATCTAGTGCTATACTCAGTAAAATTATATGTTTAATGATTGTTTAGCAAAGAAGGAAGCAGCGATATTTAATCCATCTAGAGCCATGGTTCTCAACTTTTTTTTGCCAACGGCACACCTTAGAACACATGAAAAAATAGCGGTACACCTGGCTATATATGCATGAAAAAATATTTGAATTTTGCAATATAAAAACATGGCAAGTCATAGATGGCATACAACCCTTGACACATAGAATGACTTAATCACAATGCTATGAACTTACCAGTAGACACCAGTGAATACTTAATTGTGATCACATGTTTTTTTCCATGGCATACTTAGGAAGATTTCGCGACGTATTCGTTGAGAATCACTGATCTAAAGACTGTACTATTCATGTATTATGATATTATATTTTACAGAATATAAACAATGTTCATGTGGATGTAGTCTGAGACTTACTGTAGGATCACAAATAGCTAGTGAAATTCGACAGAGTTTATTTCAAGAACTGGGAATAACATGTTGTGCTGGCATATCATATAATAAACTATTAGCTAAACTTGTTGCTGGTATACATAAACCTAATCAACAAACTACAGTCTTTCCTCATCAGTCATTTCAATTAGTAAACTCTCTACCTAAAGCTCAAAATATCCCAGGTAATAAACACATCAACGTTATTTTGAAATTTGCATGATTCCTATTTTTAAATACGCTGAAAAAAAGCTAAATCGCTTTGATTTAGATCAAAATAAAGAATTAAAGATACATTATGGGATATTAGATAAAGCGCTGGCAGTTCTCACAATAATAGTTAAAACTAGATAATGTAAAGGAAATTCGCTGAAAATTTCAGTCAAATTGATCCACTTTGAACCAAGATTTTAGTGATTGAATTTTAAGCCTAACCTCAATCATCATTGCTAAAGTTTAAAGTTGACAAATGTTATGACGCTGATGCTTTATGTCTAAAAAACCTCAATTTTGTTTATATATAATTAAAGTATTATGTTAGTTGTTCACAATAATGAGGTAGTATTTAATTAGTATTGGGTAAATATATGTATTGTTTTAGGTATAGGATATGGAATGGCTAAGAGATTAGCTGGTATTGGTGTTAATTCTGTATGTGATCTATTTAACTGTAGTAAAGATAAACTAGTTAATGAAGTAGGAGAACAAACAGCTATATTATTACAACATTTATCAGCTGGTATAGATAATTCACCTGTAATACAATATGGACTACCACAGGTAATTATACCACATTCAAAATATCCCTCCAGTAGCTTCTTTGATTCTGAAATCCAGGACCAAACTAATGTACTGTTTTAGGTGCAGTCATGGTGTAAATGTACAGGTATAGAACAGGTTTTAAATAGGGTTTCACTGTTGTGTAATAAAATATTGACATGTATATGATCAAGAGCTTGTTAAATCTATTTAACAATAAGTAGTGATTGGCATTGTACACTAGCCAGGGTATGCTTATGTTTACAATTTCTAGAACACCAGGTAACACTACACATTTTTTGTAAAGTTCACATAATTTATACATTTTGTTAATCTTTTTGTATTTCATCCAACAACGTCAGACTCCAAGCTTGGAAATAAGACCTAGTGTTAAACTATAACACATACTTATGGAAGAACAATTACTAATTTATTTAGGCGACGTTTGAAGAGTATTCTCTCAACGTTTTCAAGCAAGTGCAGCAACAAATGTGTATGGCAATTATATATAGACAAGCAATAACAACAATTCTGAAACCATGCATGACAACAACAAGATCAAAGGCATATAACAACATGATCAAAGGCAAGGTGCATATGAAGGATCTTGTTGTTGTCATGCATGGTTTCAGAATTGTTGTTATTGCTTGTCTATATATAATTGCCATACACATTTGTTGCTGCACTTGCTTGAAAACGTTGAGAGAATACTCTTCGAAATGTCGCCTAAATAAATTAGTAATTGTTCTTCCATAAGTATGTGTTATAGTTTAATACTCTTTCCAGTTACTAAATGCCTCTAAAAGATTAAGACCTAGTGTATGATTACTGTTTCTTAAAATTAAACATATTCTTTTAGTTGTGTCCTACCTAAAATTCCTTTAATATATAACATACCAACAACTTATTTTTTTACAGTCAATATCTGATGAAGATTCACATAGAAAACTATGTTTAATGTCGGAAGTTGAAAGAGAAATAAAAGGACTTGTAACTAATGTTGTTAAAAGGTTAGTAGAACTATATTTCAATTGAAAGATTAAAGTTACATTATGGGAGATAAGATAAAGAGATGGCAGTTCTCACTATAATAATTAAAAACTAGATAGTGTAAAGGTAATTTGCTGAAAATTTCAGTCAAATTGATCCACTATTAGCAGAGAAAAAAGCGTTTGAAATATTCACATAGCCTCGGTCATCATACTCAAATCCTTAATATAAACAGCATAGTCTCGATTATCCACTTGATTGATTTAATTATCAACGGCCATTAAGCGGCATATAGGATTTTAATCCGCCAACATCGAAGGCTAGCCTTGACATCAAGAGTTTATTATGGTCTGGATATGTTAATTAATGTCTAATTGATTATTTAGATAACATTTCAGGCCTAAAGAAAGACCTGTAATAAGCAGATTTTGCTCTTGCATAATGCTATTTTAATGTGAATGATATCCATACCAGCTCATAAACATCCAAACACTCAGATGTGTTGTAAATTTTGAATTCAATTTTGTTTTTAAGAATTGATAAATATCTGGGCCCTGTTTCTCCAAATCTTAACTAAAGATAAAATCCAAATTTTAGTAGATATTCAATTTTGATTGGCTAAGCACTAAGATCAATCAAATATTACCTTATCAATTTACTAAAATTTGGATTTTGTCTTGGCTAAGCACTAAGATCAATCAAATATTACCTTATCAAATTACTAAAATTTGGATTTTATCTCAGTTAAAAGTTCATAAAACAGGCCCCTGTTGTTAATTTTGATTTTGTTTTAAATTTGTTTAAAGAGTTGAAGAAGATGGTAGATATCCTCAAACATTACGAGTTACAATAAGGAAGTTTACATCAAGACAAGATTATTCTAATAGTAGTCGAGAAAGTAGACAATGTCCTATATCTACATCTTTGTTTCAACATATTAATAAAGGTAATGTTTTGGTGGACATGTATATGTATTCCTGTGTTTAGTGTACATGTATATATTTTGGGTGGTCCAGAAAAAAACGAGTACACTATTAAGGGGGAATGATTTAAAAAGTAATATAAGTTATATCATTTACATTTCATACACTATGGATGTTTAAACTTGCAGATCCACCACTCAAGATACTAAGATTCTTCTTCTTGATGTAAGGGGGGTGGTGTGGGGTGGTGGATTGCCGAATGGTTAGCACGCGCGCTGTATCATAGAGCCTGTCATTGAGTCAACTGGCCTGGTTTCGAATCCCTGGTTGTACGTGACAAGGAGAAGGGTCGCCTGTCCAACCTCGCGGGTTTTTTCTCTGGGTCCTCCGGTTTCCTCCCACTGCTGAAGACCCCTACTTGAAAGCAAATAATTGTATTAAAATTAAACCATGTTAGTCCCGAAATGACACATTTGTGTCAAGTGGACATTAACCCTGCAATGGGGGGGGGGGCATTGAGTCAAGTGGCATAGTTTCAATTCCACTCTTGTACGTGACAAGGAGTCCAAAGTCGTGGAAAAAAATTAGAACCATATGTTAGTTCCAAAATGACTTAGTATGTGTCGAGTGAACGGTAAATCCCATTTCTCTACTCGAAGCAATGTCAATACCTTATTATTGTTTTTTTTCCAGATAAATCTGTTGTGATAAACTCATTAGTAGACATGTCATTGACTCTTTTCAAGAAACTGGTGGACATCACTAAATCATTCCATTTAACTCTTATTAATGTCTGCGTTACTAAATTTACTAAAGTTATTGGTGAGGATATATCTTCCTTCTTTCAACCCAAAACATGGCAAGATGAAAAACAAGTTAATTCAGGTATAAAACCTGTGGAAACTAAAGTTCAAAAACAAAGTAGTCCTGTGTTGAGCATGTCATTGACGTCACCCACTGAAGGAATACAGAATTTTTTCGGACCTAGTTCTTCAAAACGGAAAGGAACATCCCCATCCGAATTAGATAATAAAAGATCAAAATTGGATTCTAATAGTGTGTGTACAAATAGAAGTTTTTCAGTGGAAGAAGAGACTGATAAAAGACTTGTTGATCTGGATGTGGATTTAGACGTTTATAACCAGTTACCAGAAGACATTAAGAAAGAAATTTTACAAAGCCAAACAATTCATTCCAATTCATCAAAAAGCGCTTCAAAATCTACACATACTGAATCAAAGAGAAAACGTTCTTTGGACTCTTTCTTCAGTGTTAAAGGTAGTGTAACTAATAAATTAAAGACCACACCAAGAAAGCTATTGGAAACAAAGACTAAAGTGGCTAAATCTCCTATCCAAAGTAAACATTCAGCTAATTCAGAGGCTAGTAATAAAGAACTCTGTGTCTCATCTATAATTACCCCATCATCATCATCATCATCATCATCATCATCATCAAAGCAAGATAATTCTTTATCCACTGAATTATGTGACACAAAGTTTGACGAGTGCAATAATTTTATACCACCAAATATAGATAAGAGTGTTTTTATAAACTTACCGAGTGACATTCAACAAGAACTAGTTACTGAATGGAAACATACAAACAAACCCAAAATATCACTTAATTCTGATAAACAGAAAAAGGCTAATGGTATTCTTGGTTATTTTAATAAGAAATAAATTTTACTCATTTGTTCGTTGTGTATTGTTGGCGAACTAAATGTCAACCAAGACATTTGATAAAACTAAAAGCAGACCTTAAGAGAGGAGTTGTGAAAGTGTTTCTACTGTTTTTATATTATTGTTTGTACTCCTTTATAATAATATTAATTATAGTTGTCTGAAGAGAAACAATTTGTGGTCTAAGGGGAGATAATATTGTGTCGGAATTCATAGCATAGTTACCCTTCCTTGCTCAACTACGACAATAATAATGATTTCATTTCACATTTACTATTTTACATTTAAGGGGGCAAATAGTTTTCCCCTTTTCTTCACTCAGCGCTTTAAGATACATAACTAAAACTTTATTGTGGTCCCATTCCACATTTATTTACTAAGAATATGGTTGCCCCATACATACTGGAGTTCTATTGTCTTGTCTTCATGAAATGGGGTTTAACATCCTACTGTTCTGCTCCATCAGTGTGCAGTGTGCTACAATAGAAATTTTACCTGAATAGCAGTGCTACAGTCTACTCTTAAATCAATTTTCAACTGTCAAGGGTTTTTTACGACACACCAACTAGAGGCTGTTCTTTGACAGGCCCTAAATTATGGAGCAAGGGGATCAAAGACAGGACTTTCAGGTTTGCGAACCAGCGTCTTACTCACTGAGTCACCACCACTCCCAGGTTAAATAACTAAAACTTTAAATATAATATAATTTAATACACTGTACAAAACAAATATCATAACCTCATTTTATACATAGCACTTTCATCATGACTTCTCAAATTCTGAAAGTAAAAAAATAAATATATTTTTAATGAATCTAAAGTGCACAGATTATTAAGACAGTGGTAGCCAAGTGGTCTAATGAACAAGCTGTAGATGATAAGACCTGTTATCTATGCAAGTCATGGTTCTGATCTCGGAATTGTAAGTAAGGGGTGGGGTTTCTCCCCTATCCACAAACTAATTATTAAAATAAAAAATATCATATCTTTATCCCAAAATGACCTGGTAATTATCAAAAAGCAAATTTGGTCCAAACATTATTAAAACATGAGTTATGGCCATCTAAAATTTATTATTTTTTATCTGACGATGTTTATGGTCTTAGAAATGACTGAAGGGTAGCTGATTTCAATCCATGAACATTGATCTGAATATGGTATCTGACCCACGTTTTTGATTTTAATATACCAAAAAACACTTTTTTGTTCATATTTTTGTTAAATATAGAGATCAAAATGAATTGGCAACATAGTTTCTAGTGCAATTTAGCTAAACTTTTCAAAATGGTAGCAAGAAGTTTAAAAGAAAGGGAGGTAACCGCGTTCAGAGTTCCTGAATGCCATATTATCTCCCCTTACACCACATGCTGCTAATCTCTTTGGAGAACTTTGGTTCAATCCAAAATGTAAAAACAGTTTTAAATATTTACCCTATTTGTCCACCAGTAGAAGTAAAATATTTATTATAATCAAGTCGTAATAATAACTGGGCTAAATATGGACTGGCATTATGATGTTTTACACTGGATAATATCTTAAACAAAAGATTAAACTGACGCTGAAATTTCTGAAAAATAAATTTAGAAGAATTTAAGTTTTCATATTAACAAAACAAGCTTCACAGTTCACTTGTATTTTTTCCAATCAATGTAAGATTTTGGATGTTGAAATTGGTATCGACAAATTTGCATTCTACAATAATTTAAATATATAAATACAGAACACCGTAAAGTTGGATTCGTTGCACATTCTGACTCAAGCGAGGTAAGCAAGGTCTTATTTTCTCACTAAAATGTTCCTTTACATTGTTCAGGCGTTCACAGAGACTGACACACCACCATTTAGCAGTAAAAAGTTGCCAAGTAAAATTGACTGAGAACCAATTTTATTTCGACAAGGAAACAACAGGACGGTTCCTCAACGTTAAGAGCTGAACTAGGTCTTCGGCTAACTCGGATCTTCTCGAAACTCAGATATAATAGTTCAGTCCACTTAGATCCGACTTATTCCAAGTTTACAGTATAATTTACCTGTGCTATGTCTGTTAATTGTTGAAGTTGTTGTGGAAGTAATTGGACGTCAGATGTTGTCATCAGTCGACTATAAGCTGTACATAAATCTAATATTTCTCTTAAACAATGGGATACCTACAATATACATTCAAATAATATATAAAGGTACACACACACATTTAAATAATGACTCAAGTATGGTTGGATGTCTTTGGGGAAATAATCAAAATTCAATTTACTTAAAAAATAACCTTTTGTCAGCTGGAATGACTGTTTGATTTGAATCACCCCAAAATACATGTATATTGACATAGACGGATCAAGGTAATATATTCATCTTAATACTTACAGATTTCATATGAACAAAACTCTGTGCTAACAAAGCAGAAAGGAAGTTTTCATGTGCTACTTTAACTGCTTCAAAATCTCTGGTTGAGTTGATTTTATCTAGTAATATACCATACTGTGATTCTATAACATCAACCTGTCATATATATACATCAAAATATATTTTCTGAAAAATATTTCATAAACAAGCCTGGATATAAGGCCCCTGTCACATGTAGCAATATTGCTAGAATTTGTGCTCTTATAATTTATGGTGGCATTATATTGTATTAATTAATGTATTTGGCCAATTGTACTAAATATGCACTAAAAATATAAGTGACGGGTTGACACATAAAAAGTTATAGAGGCAAAACATAGCTGGTCCTATGTGTCAACAAAATACATGTGATTGGAAATTTACCTATTGCATCATTTGGTGTAAGGGACCAATCATATCAGTTGTTGCACTGGTTCAGGGTCATGAATACACTAGTTTTGTGCGTGTTGTTCATAGGTCGTATAAAAGAAATCATGGCAAACTTTTAAGCCATTTTCATTAGATTCTGGAATCCGGAGAGATTGCCATCTGAGTGCCTAAATAGCAACTTGATTCCAGAAGGGAAAAGATGTAACAGTTTCTATCAGCAAACACGCCCAGCGAGTTTGGCTGGCTGGATGAGGGTTGAGAGAATAACTTTATTAATACGCATGTCCAGCACTAAGTTCAAAACGTCAGGTACTATTTCATTGGTGCCAGACAAAAAAACACAAAGTGATGTAATATCGAGGAAGAAGTTCACCAATATAAATGACTCAGTGAGGGGGTTGGGGTAGCAAGACTCATTGATAGAGATATTAATTACCTGTAGATAATATTGTAAATTATCAACTAAGAATCCCATATGTGTTCTAAGTTGCCATTTAGCCATTTCTTCTTGATGTGATGGTTTTTGTTTATGTATCATCTGTATCGTCCAGCATGACTGTATATCAAGTTGTGCTCTTTTAATAGCCAATAAAAACTTGAATATTCTATTGTACCTAAAGTAGAAATTTATTTTATTAAAGCTGCTCATTATAATTTTGTTTGCTTTGAATTCCTTGTAAACTACAATATTGTGAAAGTTGAATCCTTAGAAGGAATATCAAAGCACCATTGTATACAGTCTTTTGATGGGCCTCATTTTTATCCGACTTAATCCAAGTTGGCAAATTGTTCACCACTGCTAGTTTATATGTTAGATAAGCTTAATTAATTTGGGTACATTATCAAATGGATGAAGTCCTAAAAAATTAAGTATTATCCGTAAAATAAAGAAGACAATTAGTATGTTTAATGGAGACAGTATAAAATACTTACTTTTCTAACATGGCTGAAGTAAAGAATATATGTAAAGGCCAGTGTATCGTGTGTTGTAATCCTAGACAATTCCAACCATTTTCTACAGCAGAACCTGTCGGACCACTTCCACTCTCTTGTAATAAATAAACATTTATTTTCTTTATCTCAGATGTAGTTTTACAAATGGATGGCAGCAAAGTAAACATGTCACTGACTTTCTAACTAGACGGACACAAGTTTGATCTTTCTGTAGGTCGAAAAAGTCATAGCAAAATTTTTTCATAAAGAGAGAAATTAGGGTCATTTCGGGACTAACACATGGTACAATTTTATTTCAATAATTTGCTTGCACATATGGGTCTTTAACACTACAGTGGGAAGAAACCGGGGGAACCTTGATAAAACCCATGAAGTTAAATAGGCGATCCTACTCCTTGTCACGTACAACCAGGGAATTGACAGACCTTATGATACAGTGTGACTTGCTAACCATTCGGCCATCCAAACCCCTGTATCCTCATAGAACACTTGTGGCATGCTGTTGGTTCACACCATTTCTTTCATTATAATTCAGCAAACTCCACACAATTCCTAACAATTGTGTAATCTGACTGCATGTAATAGACAAACTTGGATATTTTAATGTAAGAATATTTACTTCGAGTTATTGTCAGTTGGAACTTCTGTAAAAGAGATTCATTCTGTAGGAGAACATTTCTTGCAGCCTGTTGAAACGCCATATTTATATCTGTAATAAACATGTACTTTATACAATAACATTATTTATGAATAGTCCCAAGACGGACGAAAAGTACTTTAAAATGTTATTAAACCAGTGTTGAAATCAGTTTGTGTCGGCATACCTTTTATCTCTTCGTCGTTACCGTGAAACAAAGTAGTACAGCTTTGCTTTGTTATTACATATAATAACACACTCAGTAAATACATACAATAATATATCAAATGAGACAGTCTGTTACTGCAAGTATTTGGGGTTAAATACAAGGAACTGTTAGTAACCCACTAGAAACAACATCGATTGGTTAATCAAATGCCTGGCGTCATAAGGTCAAAAGCCACACTATGGACTCTGACGCAACATTCCACTACAGGAAGGTGATCCACTCCCAAAAACGGAACATAATATAAATCTGTTTTTTAATCAAATTGTGTTTTGTCAATCAACAAGACATTTGATATTTTATGATAAAAGCTAAATTACTTGTTATATTTACCATGTTGTGTTGTTGACGTAGCTGGACCAGATAATAAATGTTGAGCTTGATCTATAAACGCTAAATATAATTCTCCTCTTCCCAGCAGAAAAAAATCTTTGATAATTTTTAGTTGATTTCGTAAATCAGATTCTTCTACAATTAACATCCATAACCGCTAAAAAAACAACAAATACCTAGTACAATAAAAGATTGTGCTGCCAGTAAAGCACAGCACAGAAAAAACAAAATGGAGGAGTAATGATATAAATTCTAGAAAAGTTAGCAAAGTACAACTATTATTATAATAATTATCATAAAATCATCTATGTACTGCATGCTTTCATTACGTTTTCAATCTAGCTAATTAACAGACAGAAGGGGTATTGAATGATCTAGTTTAATTTCTAATATATATTTTGTACCATCCAAATGACTAGACATTATCCAAATGGGCAGGGAAAATCTATCATGATGAATTTGAACTGATTTCAGAGTTCCGGCAGACTCTTGTTGGAATTTGACAGACGCATGTCCAATGTCCAGTACAATGACCAAACAAATACTATATAATTAGATCATATGTATTTACCTCAGCGACAAATGTTCTAATTTTATCAATAATTTTATCGAACGCCATCAGATTAAATTCTTCTTGCTTAGATAATTCATGTAGATCTTTAGTAAATTCTTCAACTCGGCTTCTTAATATTGGATCTTAAATATACGATGAATAAGAATGAACTAATAATATTAAATCTTAAAAATAAAGTCTGTAAATTAAGATTTAACTAATGAATTTATGAATAAAAATGAACAAATAATAGTGGATCTTAAATATAAAGTATATTACATGTAATTAAGAATAAACTTATAAATCTATGAAGGCAAAATAAAGATCTTCAATACTTAGATTTAGCTCTTACATAAAGCATCTTTTACAATGTTAAATATAAAATATATATGTGAAATAAGAACTAACTGATATAAATC
Organism: Patella ulyssiponensis; assembly: GCA_963678685.1. Classification (NCBI taxonomy): domain Eukaryota; kingdom Metazoa; phylum Mollusca; class Gastropoda; family Patellidae; genus Patella; species Patella ulyssiponensis. The sequence goes on from OY783228.1 coordinate 19,935,115, forward strand.
AGAGTAGAATATTGGGCTGCAATATTTTTGTGAATTCTTTCATAATAAAGAATGTTTATTAATAATGCTGGCCATATTCATAAAATTTCACATTAAGCATTAATCAATTGGAATGTGAAACTAACATATGAAGCATTAAAACTAAGGACAGAAATTATGTGAAAAATTGTAAATATCAGAAACTTACCCGATACTATATTCTTTGAATTCTGTTTTTCGTTTTCAAACATCTGAACTGATTCGCCCACAAACAGTATTTTAGATGCTACTCTAATAGGAATGTAAGCAGGCAGTAAATTAGCTTGTATACCATATAAATGTTCTTTTGGCTGAACATATTTAGGTGTAGATATAGTCATGGCTTTCTGCAAAAAATATGTCGTAGAGTCTAATCAAACAAGAAAAGTACTGCGAGAGAGAAATGGGGTTGAGAGAGAGAGAGGGAAATGGGGTTTAACGTCCACTCGACACAAACTAGGTCATTTCGGGACTAACATGGTTTAATTCTATTTCAATAATTTGCGTGCGCGTAGGGGTCTTTAGCAGTGGGAGGAAACCGGAGTGCCCGGAGGAAACCCACAAGGTTGAGAAGGCGCCCCTATCTCCATACCACATACGCTCACACCAGGGATCGAAACCACAGCCGCAAGCCAGAGGTGATCGGCCAGCTAGAGGTCGAAGCGCGGCGCTCTAGACCACTAGGCCATCCCAGCCCCCGAGAAATGGGGTTGAACTTCCACCTGAAACAAACTAGGTCATTTCGAGAGTAACATGGATCAATTTTCTTTCAATAATTCACTTGCATGTAGGGGTCTTTATAAGCAGTCGGAGGAAACTGGAGGACCCTGAAAAAGCCCATGAGGTTGGAAGGCAACCCCATTCCTTGTCACACACAACAAGGGAATCTAAACCACGCCAGTTGACTAATCCAACCTCTTTCATTGATATTAAAGTAATTTAATCGAAACCAAGCCAGTTGACTCAATGACAGACCTTATGATACAGTGTGGACATGCTCACCATTTGGAGATCCAACCCACCAAAATGTCATGCACTAATAGACTAATTTTGTGACAGACATGTATTACCAATAACCATAGAAAAAAAGAGGAATCTGTACCGGACAAAATATGTCTATGAAACCAGGTGCCTTATTTCCAGGCTTGCATAACAATTGTTCAGATATCCTCAGTAAGTAAACATTTACCAAGGTTTTTATGTTGTTTAATGTTTACTTCGATATGTGAAGAACTGGGGCGGTATTTATAAAAATTCTAAGAGTTGGAACCAACTCTTAACTGTCAAAAATTACTCCTAACTTTGTAGATTTTCCTAAGACCTATTTATAAAACATTTTACTTTAAGAATTACTCCTATCTATGACACATATTTAGGAGTCCTCCTGTAGCACTCCTAACTTGTTAAAAGTACTCTTATCTTGGTTAACATGGCCGTCCGTGTGCGCCGCCTAAGAGAGTTTAAAACAAGAAGAGATTTCTTAGTGGAGTACAACAATGACGAGTTGATAAGGAGATATCGAATGGACATGGGTGGGATTCTTTTTGTGACAGATTTAGTTCGGCATCTACTTACGAGTCCTATTAAACGAAATTTCTCAATCGACGCTGAGATGAAGATCGCCATTACGCTTCGTTTCCTAGCTACTGGTAAAATGCCACTGTGTAGTGGTGACGATTTCGGCGTCAGTCAACCTACAGTGAGAAGAGTGATTGCAGAAACGTTAGATGTCCTGTCTGACATCAACACTGAGCTATAAATAACTTCAGGGAATCCCCGGATTTCCCATGGTTACGTCGCTAAGAGTTTGGTTAGGACCCAAGTCTTACATTTAGTTAAAAGTAACTCTAAGACCCTTTATAAATATTTCTAAAGAGTAACTTTTAACTAAATGTTGTTTTAGGAAGTCTTAGAGTAAAAGTTATGAAAATTCTTAGAATTTTTATAAATACGGCCCCTGGTCTATAGGATGTAGTAATATTACTAACCTGCATCTGACGACCAGTAATACCCATGATACCTAAATCATCTTCCTCTTGCTCTGTTTTAGATAAAGTCAATGTTTGAGAGTTTTCATCTATTTTCTGTATAATGAATTCATTGTAGGAGTCAACTAACGTACCATGTAATAACCAGGCACACAGCTGTTTATAAAACACATTGTGACACACATGTAGAATTCTGTAATATACAACATCACAATTATACGTACATTTAAACATATCACAATCCAGGCCCCGAATTCACAAAGCATTCTCAAAATTGTTTGCCTTATTGTTACTAAATTATAGCACTTCATTAAATTTTTGTTGTGTTAATGAATCAAATACATCAATAAAAAAACTATGAACAAAGTCTAGTGTATCTGGATCAAAGATACTTCTCATATACAGTAGAATAGATTCTTAACTTAAGTCTGAGAACGCTTTGTGAACTTGATATTAACTTTTTTTCTTCAGTAAATTTAATTCTAAATCAAGTAGTTTATTAAAGAACTAATGGTAATAGTATAAATTTTACCTTTTAAAAGCCTGTTTTACCACTGGTAATCCACAAATAGAACGCTTCTGTACAATATCTAATATATAACATCCATGTGCCTGTATACATAATAAGAGTTTATAGTTTCATTACATCAATACCTAGATTAAATTCTATAATTTGCATATATTAAAGGGGAATCATATAAGTTTTTCTGAACCAACCTATCACTGTACTAGTATATTCAAGGCTTAGCTTTGCTTCTCCATTATTAAATAAAATCATTAAATGGTTGAACTGTTCTAATCTAATTGGAGCCATCCTATAACCTAAAGAGTTGATTATGGTATTGTCATGTTAATAAATGTCTAAGTAATAATATATAACATTTTGGGCCCAAAGAAAGACCTGCAATTGGTAAATTTAGCTCTTGAATACTGTATCTGTCAGCAAAGTGATAAACAAATTGATTGGTTGATGCTTTATAAAAAAGATAAACATACAAGTAATTAGCATTACCTATTTATTCAGCATGTTTTGTTTTGGGGGTGCAGGGATTATGTTGGTTATTGAAGAAATTATATCAAAATCTGTAAATAATTACCTTGTGTGATTTGATTTGTTCAATTACTGCAGATAATTCTGGAAACAACAACTCATACTGAAAATATGACAAAACTGAAAGCTAAGTACTTATAATATATTGTTTATATTGTGTATGAAATTATGGAATAATTTCTTGATGCCTGATCTGAAACCACTTACAGAGAGAGAGGGAGAAATGGGGTATAACGTCCACGCGACACAATCTAGGTCAATTTCCGAACTAACAAGGTTCAATTTTATTTCAATAATTCGCTCGTGTGTAGGGGTTTTTAGGAGTGGGAAGAAACCGGAGTACCCAGAGAAAACAGATGAGGTTGGACAGGGGACACTACTCACGTATAACCGGGGATTCGAAACCACGCAAGTAGACTCAATGACAGGCTTTTGATACACTGCGCACTTGCTAACCATTCAGCCATCCAACCCCCCTGATACCACTTGCCTCACCTGCAATTGAGATGTTTCTAATAGCTTTGGATTCATTTCGATATATGGACGTAGTATGTGCACTTTGCTTATTTCTTATTTTCTTTCTTAATTTGTACTGTCTTTCTTTTGCTGAGCAGTGTATGGAATAGACAGTCCGATTGAAATATGATTTGTGTTGTCAAGGTGGTACCATACCTCTTTCAAAGTACATAAAAGATGTGAAACAGGCAGATACGGGTCTTGTATAAAATCTTTTTCTAAACTCAACAGAGATTGACGATAATCTTGTAACACAATATCCATACCATGACATGCTGCTTTCAAATATAAACCATGCAGATCCTCCTCTGATTTCAGTGCTAAAAAATTACAAGGCAGACAAGACAAGTGGGTCTAGCAGGTAGCATGCTAACATGATAAAAAAAATTAGCCCTTGAAAATCAGTATTAAGCTAACATTCCTCAATGATGCATTATGTAAGATTAAAGAGCTGACAGTTCTTGCCATAATACGGCTAGACATAAAATATGGTTAATGAAAAGTGAATGAAAATTTCAATCAAACTGTTTCATTTTGTACGGAGTAATGACCATTTGGAGAGTAGTGTAAACTTGATTGCCATTGCTACTGTTGTTATGATAATAAACCAAGTCTTGATTATCCATTTATTAATTAAATTATAAACTGGTGCCCCATACTTCCCTGTTGGAGATCGCACCACTGGTGCTCTCAAGCTGGGGCTGTGCACCTCCATCCACCAGCCTCGCCACCGATTCACTGGTCTAGATAGTTGATTATGGGTTTGGCATGTGAATGAATGTCTAATTAATAATCCATATCACATTTGAGGCCAAACGAAAGATCTGCATTAGGCAGATTTATCTCATATAATGTATATTTAAGATAATAAATCATACTTACTTCTGTGATGTACTGATAATGCATTGCTATATTTTGCAATAAATTGTTGAAAGTGTTTGTAATATGTTCCTAGTTTACCCAATTCATTCAAGATGCTGATTTCTGAAGGGTTAATGAATGGAAGATCAGCTATAACCTGCAAAATAAATATAACAAATGATGAAAATAATGTCTATTGTATTATCTGTAGATAAATCAGATTAAAATACAAAAATGGCTAAATTTGGTTAAGTAAATGTCATTAATTAGGACAAGAAATGAAATAGAGTTTAACGTCCTACTGTTCTGCTCCGAACTGGACTAATGAAGACTGGCATATGCCATACAGTGTGTTGTGACTACTATGAGGGAAATTTTGCCCTGACAGCAGCACTAAGGTCTACTCTTATATCGAATTCCAACTTTCCTTCATCCTGTATCACTGACAAGGAGGAACTACACCGTAAAAAAATTAGGACAAGAACTAGATGAACACATCGTAGGGTAACAAGGAACTATATGAGTAACTTGAGTAAATCCACACAACCACGTGTTGAGAAAATTGTGACAGACGGGGCATCTTGCATAACAACAGGACACGAGCTTGTCAATTTGACCATTGTGTTCAACGTCACAAACTATGGAATTCCCCAGAAACCACCAACTCTGCGCATGACGCTTTGAAGAATTGGAATACATGGATTCAGACATCAGGACGCCTTTTATTTGGTTATAGAAACCATCAAACTAGTCAACACTATTCTCCGTGAGTTGGCTACAGTTTTGCTGAGCCAACTAAAACGTGGATTTAAATTGGTGTTCACCATAAACTTTTTACCGATCACCCGACATAACTGGGGAGATCAAATTATTGTTCTCCTGAAGTCTCGTCCAGGCGATCGGTGGGCGATCGACCGATCGATTGCCTACTATATCGAGGCCTGTATATGATATGAACATAGTAATACTGTAGTAATGGTATTGGTACTGTTTCTCACTAATGAGGAGGGACCTTGGTAGAAATGGTTCCACTACTGGACCTTCCGTCTTACAAGATAGTAACTAGGGGTTTGGATGGCCGAATGCTGTATCATAAAGCCTGTCAGTGAGTCAACTGGCGTGGTTTCGGATCCCTGGTTGTACGTGGCAAGGAGTAGGGTCGCCTGTCCAACCTTATGGGTTTTCTCTGGGTCCTCTGGTTTCCTCCCACTACTAAAGACCCCTACGCGCAAGCGAATTATTGAAGTAAAATTAAACCATGTTAGTTCCGAAAATGTGGGGTTCTATAATCTATATGTACATGTATGAAGGGTCTATTCACTGGTATGCGGAAATGTCTCTATCCTGTCACTGCATGGAGCATTTGATTCAGAAAAGAAAATCTTTAAACGGCGTCTCATTTCATACTGATATGTCGGTACTTAAGCAATAGATCTAGTCGAAATTGTAAAGTAAAAATAAATAAAGTCGACGGACTTTCAGTTTCAACGGCAGGCCTAATAAATGGTAGCACGTCATTTCGGTCCCGCGTCATTTCGGACTCAACACAAACGTCGTTTCGGACTCAGTCTGGCGACTTTTCGGACTTACTTGGCGTCGTTTCGGACTCATTCAAGCGACTTTTCGGACTCTGATTAATAATTAAAAGACTGTAGAAAATAGTGTAATGGTACAGCTGTTTGTTTTTTCGTTTTATCATGGACCTTATAAGGTCCATGGTTTTATGTGAGACTGATAGTTGTCTTATTTAATTGATCAGCGATTGTTGATGTCGCGATTAACACTGCTTGTTCTCTTTTGTTTTGTTTCATCGGCGAGTATTGAATTTGGCAATTAAAATATTGTTGAAAAATTTGTGTATACTTAGTAATACTTCATTGTTTTTCTTTTGTCAAATAGTAAACGAGCTTGATTGACCGAGCACTGCTAGTGCTAATGTTTTTTTTTTTGTGAAACGAAATAATTGCAATCAACACACGGCCGCCATTATCAATGATTGACAACTCACGTTTTTCATCATCCACCAAAGAACCGCAAGATTTCTTTGCACATACTACAATAACATCGGGATTATCGGTTAATCAGCTTTAATTATCCCGCTTTGATCGTTGCTATTCCTAAAATTTTCCACAGAAACGCTTTGCCTTGTGTATTCACTAATTTATCGATTGGTATTGCCAAGCGGGAGGAATGCATGTCAATGTGCAGCACGGATTATCGTTAACAATTTCTAGGGACTTGTAAAAAGAGTGCATTTCGTGTAAATAATTATTTATGCTGTATGTCATTTTCAAATAAATTCATCAGCATATTATTGGTTTTAAACAAATACATTACTTTTACGGGAAACGGTGATTATCAAAGAACCGTAAGTGCAAGTAATTTTTATCGTTTGGTGGAGCCTTTTACTAACCACGTGTTTCATGTTAATAAATATTTTCTTTCGTGTTTTAAATTGGCCTATTTCTAATAAATTCATCAGCAACTTTTTTATATACATAGTACAGCGATACATGTATAAAGAAGTAAAAATGTTTTTTTCGTAAACATTCAACATTGGAAATTTTGTCGTGTAGGTTTTGACAGTTGTGTTCAACCTTTCCTTTCAACTTATTCCCGAGTCCGAAGCGTCACCTACCCGAGTCCGAAATGTCATATACCTGAGTCCGAAACGTCGAGGCCATATTTTTTGGAGTCCGAAATGTCGTAAGTCCGAAATGACGCGGGACCGAAATGACATCTAATAAATAAACTATTTATATAACTTATAAGTAATAAAGATAACCTTGATGCCGTCTCCTTTGTCTCTGAAAATACCACCGGTGTTGCCTGACAGTGCTAATAAAATTTCATGATACATTTTGCTTTTTATACAGGACGTTAAATAAATTATTCACTTTTGTAAAGCTGAAAAAGACAAGTTAGTTTGTTTATGGCGCTCAGCATTAGAGTTATCTGTCATATTCTACGAAACGGTGACGAGAACAATTGATACCCAACTAAAATATTCCTAGAGACAGATTTCTATAATAAAATTAACCTGGTCGCTTTTCACAAAACATTAGCGCACTATGCAGGATTTCCGAAAAAAAATGGGTGGATGGGTGTAAGTTTATTGAAACGTTGCATGTAATAAACCAAGAAGTAATAAATCCATAAAGTTGTGTTATTATGTATTATACCTCTACTTTTAAATGTCATTCAAGGAAAATGAAATGAAATGAAATGGGGTTTAACGTTCTACTCTTCTGCACATAACCTGGGCTAATGGAAGACGTACAAGACGGGCATATGCCATACAGTGTACTATGAGGAATATTTTGCCAGGGCAGTGGTGCTACGACCTACTCTTATATCGAATTCCAACTGCCAAGGGGTCTTTAACGTGCATCCATCAGAACAACCCATCCGAACAACTAGACAGCTGTCCTTGTCAGGCCCTCCATTCTGCATCACTGACAAGCAAAACCACGCCGGAAAATCAAGATGAACTTTCTCGGCCAATGCAGGGATCGAACACCCGACCTCCAGGCTAGCGAGCCAACTCCTTACCCACTTAGGTCATTCAAGGAACCAATATTAAAGTAGCTAAGTCTTCAACATTGAAAACACAAATCATTTGTCAATTTAAATGAACATTGATGTTATGATCTTACCGGGAAAAGATGGACTTCGGATATCCAATATCTTAAGACACAATAATCATTTTACCATTTGTGTACCGTAATGCATTTCAGCGCCATTTGTAACAAGGGACTCGAAGAACGAGGATAGACATATTTCACAAGTCATGTGAAACAGTGAAGACATGGTCTTATCTGGAGAGCATAACCAGACGCTAGAGGTTGCCATTCAATTGAGACTTCTGACTTCTGCCCTCTGGCGTATGCCGGAAAACATAACTGATTTGAAATTAGAGTAAAAACGGAAACGATTGAATGTACCGTAAATTAATTTTGTACATTAATAGTACATTATAATATGCGTTGGAAGATATCATAAGTTAGATAATAGGTACCGTCTGAAAACAGGGAACCAATTAGATATATCTTATTCGGTTTCACTATATCAAATCTAATAGAGCCAAAATGGGAATGATGCGACACCGGATAATATTATAGGGGTAGCAAATATTATGTGAACCGATCAAACGGTTTACGCCTTACAATCATACATTCGCACCAAAAGTAGATCCAAAATATAGAATCTTATAAATTGATAAAATGAGATGTTCGACACAAATAAAAGTATTTAGGTCATTGATTTCAATGAATTTTTAATGGGAATTCGAGCTATTATTTTAGAACTAAATATAATTAGGGTTGTGTTATATTTTTAATTCATCCGCCACCATCCTCAACCAAGTCCTTTTACATATTATTGGCCATTGAAACACAACGTGTTGAATAAAGCAACACGCAAAATTGATTATGGTGAGGTTAATGATAACTCATATTCTTTAATAAATAAATATTTATGAATATAGCCCGTTTTGGTGTAGATAATTGCTTATTTATCGACACTGCTTGCTTTTCTATAGCTGTTCAACCAACTCCTTACCACGTGGTTGGCTGGGCGGATTAGAAATGTAATAAAATACAGAACGTGTGCGCCTCTTGGCTTCAGATCACGGGGCCTGTCATTGAATCAGCTGCCGTGGTTCCGGTTCCAAGTTTGTAAGGAACAAGGAGTGGGTTTGCATGAACGACCTCTAGGATTTTCTCCAGTCTTGCTGAACTTACAAATATGTAATATATGACGTGCAGCAACCAAATTTAGTGGAATAAAATTGTAATGTTAGTCCCGAAATGACCTAGGACCAGGTCATGATGTCACGCCAAAATCTGTCCTTGTAATTTCTTTTAAATAAACACAAATCTGGGTTTTTTGCACAATTTCTTCTAAGTAAACGCAAATATTGATGGCCTTGCGGGGACTCTGCATAATTTACGCGCAGTAATCCCTCGTGACATGAACCTAGCTAATTGCCTCATGCGGTATTTACACACTGCTACTGTACGGTAGTCTCAATTAGTCAATACCTACATTATTATGCCTATAAAAAGACTGTATTGACTATGAGTTGTAAATACTTGTAAATATTTTGAATATAATTATAAATATAAGGGATCACGGTGACTAAGTGGGTATGACGCTGGCTCGCTAGCCTGGAGGTCCAGTGTTTGATCCCTGGATCGCCTTTGTCAGCGATGCAGGGCAGTGGGCGAAACAAGGACAGCTGTCTAGTCATTTGGATGGGACGAAAAACCAAGGTCCTGTATGTACACATTGGCATGCACTTAAAAGATCCCTTGGGCATAGAAGTTAGCAGCGTGCAAATTATTCCCCTTAAAACTGACAGAAAGTTTAATTACTTAACAATGAATATTTCTGTATTTCAGTCGGCGGCAAGACCTTTAGTGTCTGTTTACAATGAAAAGGGGGAGAGAACTGGTACCAATATTGCTCTCCCAGCTGTGTTCCGAGCTCCCATAAGGCCAGATGTTGTCAACTTCGTGCATTTTGAAATGCTGAAGAACACAAGGCAACCATATGCCGTCTCTCAGAAAGCAGGTAAAAGATTGATTTTAATGGATATCGTTAGCTTAATGAAGTTTTCAATGTTTCATACTCAACCTAATTGTTTTATTTTTGATATATCAATACATTTGCTGTATTCATGTATTTTACAGGTCATCAAACATCTGCTGAATCTTGGGGTACTGGTAGAGCTGTCGCTCGTATTCCCCGTGTCCGTGGAGGTGGTACTCACCGTTCAGGTCAGGGAGCATTTGGAAACATGTGCCGAGGCGGTAGAATGTTTGCTCCTACCAAGACATGGAGAAGATGGCACCGTAAAATCAATGTGACACAGAAAAGATATGCCATCTGTTCTGCTGTTGCTGCTACTGGAGTTCCAGCTCTTGTTATGTCCAAAGGTACGTTTCCTTAATTTTGTCCAAAGAATACTTTGCATGTCATTTAAGCCTTATGATAAAAGGAATTTATCATAAAAAAGTTAACAGAACTACATATCATAGTAATAGGTATAATTTTCACTTATTTCTTCTGATAAAATATTGCAGGTCACAGAATTGAAGAGATTGCCGAAGTACCACTTGTTATTTCTGACAAAATTGAAGAATTCAAGAGAACAAAAGAAGCAGTTCAACTGATGAAGAAACTCAAAGCTTGGGTTGACATTCAAAAGGTATATTAATGTATATTGATTCTTAAGTATAACTCTGATCTCTGAATAGTAATTGCAGGAGGACTGCATCACACCTCAACAGTTACACAAGACATACCTGTCGACAGGACACCTGAGGACATTTGTATTACATGAAATAAATTGGGGTTTAACATTCTTCTGTTATGTTATTCTTCTGTTATTCATCTACCAGGCTAATGAAGACGGTTAAACACAATGCATTGACCTACAAGGGAAATCTTGCATGGACAGCAATACTACAGCCTACTTTAGTTTGCATTTTTCAAAGTTTATGTGTAATACCATAATCTTATTTTAAAAGAGTTTATGAATTGTGTTAATGATTGTCTAATACATTGATTTTATCTTACAGGTTTATGCATCTAAACGTATGCGACCAGGTAAAGGTAAATTGAGGAACAGGCGTCAACTTATGAGAAAAGGCCCACTTGTAGTTTTTAATAAAAATAATGGTATCTGTCGTGCGTTTAGAAATATTCCAGGTTAGTAAATTCGTTGAATTATGCCACAGATTGAAATTGCTTTTGCTCTTTGTTAAATTTTGAATTTTGCCAAAGTTTCATTGTTTGATTTAAATGGAATACAGTTCTTGAAATTTCCTACCTACGGAGAAACCACCACCCTTCAATATCATTCATCTGTTCATCCAAACCTTTTAGGTACGTTGGAATTGGGTCAATAAGCCAGCGATACAAGAGTTAAAATTTTATGCTCATGTTGACAGAGCTCATTTTTGAAAATAATGGCCTTATTGAAGAAATTTCAGTTTTGGTCTTTGTCAAATGACTGCTCACATCATTTTCTAATTGTTGGTGTTGTACTGTAGATCATTAAATTGATGTCTGTTGATAATATCTTTATCAGAAAGTGTATGCTTTAACAATATAAAATATCTATTGCAGGTGTCACATTACTTGATGTTTCTAGACTTAATCTTTTAAAAGTTGCTCCTGGTGGACATGTTGGTCGGTTTACTATTTGGACAGAAGGAGCATTCAGAGCTTTAGATAATTTATATGGAACTTGGAAAAAATCATCAACTGAAAAAAAACATTTTAAGTATGTTTCTTTACTTGCATTAAAATGATTTAATTATTACCGGTAATGCAGATTTTGGCATTTATATCAATATATAATTCTATGTGATTATTAATGCAGATCGAACAATTTATATTCTGTTTTATTGTATTTCAGTTTACCATCAACTAAAATGACTAATACTGATCTGATGCGATTATTGAGAAGTGATGAAATAACATCAGTTGTACGACCAGCAATGTAAGTTTTATTTTAACTTTAAAACATATTTGATCTCTGCAAATCTAATTCTGAACATGTTCTAAATGTTATTCTAATTTATCCAAACCATTTAATTGGAGGTCAATCATAATACTGGTTATTCAAATGATTAATTTCTGGATTATTTTCCTAGAAACTTTTCAAATCAATACATTTGAATACTGATTATTTCATATATTTAATATTAATATTTCATAGACAAAAATGGATTGAATTTCATCAGTTTTGATTGATATTGAAGACGTAATTGTTTAAATAGCCCTAAAAATTTATTCACATTTGAATATTTACATGACCAATACAATGGCATAACAGTTCAAAACTATATTACACAATCTTGCCCTGAACGATCAAAATTCTGACAATTTGAATATGTTCAGAAAGGAATGTCTTTTAAATATTTCAATTTTTTTACGATATAACTTCAAATATTTAGACTCTTGTTTTTAATCAGATTTAGAACTGTTATTCAATTCCTTTATTTCAGTCATAATCGTAGAAGACGAGTTTTGAAAAAGAATCCTTTGAAAAATCGTTCTGTTATGATTCGTCTTAATCCTTATGCTAAAGTCCAAATGAAAATAGAAGAAAAGCGTGAACGTGAAAGAACCAATATCTTGAATAAGAAACGTGGCGTGAGTATATCTTGACTTTAGATAGTATTGATATAAATAAAGATAGAATTTTATATGTATAATATCAGTTATTAGATATAATTGATCTGTTGTTGGAATTCATGAATTTCATTTTGTTTCAGTTACCACCAGTGGAAGAGGCACCTAAATCCAAGAAGATTCAGAAGAATGCTGCTAAAAGAAAAGCATTTTTGGCAAAGAAGGGTCTGAAAAAGCCAAAAGCTCCAAAGGCCAAGAAGCCAGTTAAGAAGGCAGCGGCCAAGAAAGCAGCACCTGCTAAAGCCAAAAAATAGATGTCTTATTACAATTATGATGACTTCTAAATAAAGGCTTTTTGGAAAGATGTAGTTTGTCTTTTCCTTTGAATTGAAATGCTCCCAGAACTTATTTAGGGAACTAGTTCTTCAAATTAACAGACTTGTTAAAGATGGTTTATTTAGACAAAGACCTGACAGTTTTGCTATGATAGTTCAAAAATAGATAATGAGAAAGGAAATGTTGCAAATTACTTGTTTCTGACTGATATTGTTTTCACAACAGTAGTAAGTTTCGATATAGATTTTTAAAGTGAAAAATCATTAACTGCCAATTGTATTTCAATTTGAAAATCAAAACCATCCAAAGTTGTAGTTCTTGCGAGTTGATTATATGCCTGGTATGTAAATAAAAAATCTCTTGCTTTATATAACATCTGAGGCCAAATGAGAGATAGCCATTAGTCAGATTAAGCTCTTGAATAATAAAACATTAGGTATCGTAACTCGAAAACTTTGGTGTATAGAAATAGTATATTCCAGGGTTTATTTAATCATATTTTGCAAATATTAATCTGAAAGGTACTTATAGTTTAATCAATAGTTGGTTTCTACAGAACATGCAGTACAATAAAATATCAAACAGTATTTATCCGAACATGAAATGGCTGATCTCCCATCTTTGACAATGTTTAGTCAGATTTTATCACCTTTGGATGACATGTGGATTGTTAAGTCTGAATTTACAATAACAAATGAAAAGGTATATGAACATCAAAATTCGTCAATCTTTATTGAATAGTGGAAGAAAAGAGATAAAATGAAAATATTCACTTCAGGTTCTGGAGTCTGGACTATTGATGTGTTCATTGCTCTGGTTGGACAACAATTGAGGGCATTGATTGGAGTGTTTTTTAGCATCACACAAAAGTCAATGGTTACTTGTCCTGCTTTGTGCCTGTAAACACTGAAAACCCACTCATTGATTTATTTAATAGACTACAGATTTCTGGAAGCCACCGTGGCTTAGGGATGAGGCATTGACTTGCTAGTCTAGGGGTTGCGGATTCGCTCCAGGTGTTGGCCAAATAAATCATTGGATTTCCCAATCTCAGTAGTCCAGGATGAACGGCTGACAAGGACAGCTGTCAAGCCAATCGGATGCACGAAAAACCAAATAATGGGTACACATAAACTACCTTGGCACTGCTGTCTAATGCATTCCAAAGATTTCTGGCTTATTTTTTGATACATTTTAATGAGCTACACTACTATTAAGCTGCCATTTATTAGTTAGTAAAAGAACCGATAATTTTATATCGCAATTAATCTTCCAAACGACCTCTCCAGTAATTTCATGATTGAAGAGCAACGGTGAAAGGAAATTTAACATCAGATCTGAAAGAGTTGTTATATAACCCGTTCTCAATGATAGGGGGGAATTAGCCAATGAAAGTCGACTGCAGTGAGATCTTGGCATGCAATAAAGGGAACTTTGGGTATCCTACTAGTAACATCAATGTGGATTGATTTATCAAATGTCTGGCACCATAGGGTCAAAAGCCACTTGTATGACCAATGACGCGACCTCCCACTACAACTGGTCCGATCTTCGGGTAGTAGAGGCCATCGAAAGTATAAAAGAACAAAATTTTGATCTGTTTTTGAATCAGATTGGGGCAGATTCAGAGGGAATGTTTGGCTCAACCGCATAAAAAAGAGATACATGTGCGATATCACAATGCTTTGCATCAACAAGGCTATATTCCAGTTGGTTTCGGGGACATAGAGTTAATTACGAAGATATTCCCATTCAATTCCCCCTGCATCTGGTATGCTTTGGATATAATTACAACTGATACTTTGATGATTGAACAGACAAATGCAGTGGTATGAAATGTAATGGTAGTCGATTGGCCAGAATATTGTTGGGGTATATGAGAAAAAATAAGGATCTTTCCTGCCCAGTCGATGGGGAACATGTTCCCAGTTGTTCTGTGCGAGAGAACCATTGAAAGGCATGCTTTATAAAAAAGGATGAGGCAAACTAGTCTTGGTATCTAATTAATCCACTGTAATTCAAGCCCGATTCACACAAATAGTTTCTCCACAACCTGGATGTAAATTATGAACGTTGCATCATGGGCAGAATACAATACATTGCAAGATTAGGGAGTCTGTAGTCTCATTTGTTTTGACAAGGTAATGAATAGTTTCATGAAATTAACCAAATTTTATTACAATGTATTGCACAAAAGAGAAAATAAAGGCAAGGTAATACAAGTCATTAACAAAAGTACACAATATTAATTAACAAATATAAAATAATGGTGGACCGAATTTAATTGAAAATCGTAACAGTAATAATTATGCAAAGAAATTATATAAAAATCAATGTCTTAATTCATCAATACTAACAAATCTACAATTAAATCAAGGTCCAAGGATTGGAATGCTTTTCAGATTGTTCATCTACATATTTTTACATTCATATATTATATGTTCAGAAACAAGTTAATCATACATCAACAATTTATGTTTGAGATTTTATGCCATGCAAATGCATTTCTTTAATAAGTTCAGTACAGTTATTCATTTGTATCATTAATCTAATCACTACTAACCAGATTTGTGGTTTTTGTCAATCTTAACCAGATTTGTGGTTTTTGCCAATGAAAGACATTCCCGGTTAAAAATGTTGGAAACTGGTTAACAAATTATATAATATCTGCTTGTAATAAGACTAGGTGGCCTATATGTAGTATAGACAAAATTTACCCTATACAATTGTTATTAATTAATAATACTATGCTAAATCTGACCATTGCTAATACTTGGGGGGGGGGGGGTATATCCTGCCTGGGAGTTGAACAATTTCTAAACTAATCAAGGGCCAAAACTCTGAATGTAATTATTGGGAGTGTCCGCAAAGCATTGTTTACCAATAGCCAGGGGTGACAACACAACCACATTTCAAAAATACATAACTCTCTTAAAAATTGAAGATGTTTGACGAATGCAAATAATCATAAACATGCATACACCAATATATAGATATAAAACATAAATAATAAGCAAAAATCATAAATAAAAGCACAATAATTTACTGGAAGCAATTGTTAGAATACTGTTAATACATCTAAGTTATCAACTAACACAGTCCCAGCTTATTAACTCTTAACATAGTGGATAGATAGTGATGCCGGCACACAGGCCTGGAAATAATGATTTTAGATGTACCCAACAACATGTCAGACACTAAAGAAATAGTACCTGACATTTTCAACTTTGTGCCGACATGTATTTATAATATCATTAAAAAAGACAAATCGCTTCCTGACAAAATGACAGGCACTAGAGTTTTTGTTCCTGACAAAGCTTGAATCTGTGCCTGACATTGTCAGTGACAGTCCTTATTTCCAGGCTTGCCGGCACACTTTCACCCCTCTAAAGATGTGGTCTATTTAGGAGAACACAAATAGGGTACCAAGAGTTAAATAAGCAGGGCCAAGGATTTCTAAATACAATAATGATTATAAATGATAGAAAGTAATGATTCATAATGGAATGAAACAGGAGTTGATTAGAAAAATATGTTGATTTATACATATATAATAAATCTTTACATATATATTTATATATAGATACATTAATTACTTTAATATACACATCTTATACATGTTATAACATTAAATATCAATTAATACAACCCAATTTTAAAATAAAACAATAAATTGAGCATTTTTAAACATAAAGAGGAATAAATGTGATAACCATTTAATTCACTATGGTAGAGCAATTTTATTACATCACTTAATGTTTCTAAATAAGGTGGGGGAGATTTAATTATTTTTTAAACAATTACAGTGCACCTCTGTGTATTACAATCATAGCAATAGTCAGAAAATTATGGTCCAGATATTTTCTGAGAGTCTAACAAAATATGTGTACTCCCTCAAGTCAGCAGTGAGTCTGATGTCCCCCTACTTCAATCTCATAATCATTAGTAATAGATGACAGTTTGACACATATGTATCTTTTTCGCCTAACATAAAATTCACATGATCGACTTAAGTCATGGTCTTGAGCTCAAACATTCAAATTCTTTTTCACTCCTTAATCTTAGATAGGAACTGAAAATACACATAATTGAACTTTTTTGAGGTATTGTTGTGACCAGGTTTCATTCATCTCGATTAATTAGAATCAAAGCATCAAACAATGAAATTGATTATCTTTGCTTTGCCTGAGCAGAAAGTACTAAACATCAGCCCCAGTCAAACATTCACCTTATAAACACAAAGTTTTATCATTCTAGCTCAATTAGAAGCAGAGTTTGATTGTGAGACAAAATTGCAGGGGACAATGAGTTTTGAGAGATAAAAAGAGCATCGATGATCACTTGGATATTATGATGATGACTAATTACATGTGCATCTGTGGTTCTTATTTGATTTTAAGCCTTATTTCCGTTCGATTTCTAAATACAGATAAAATGAAACTGAATATAAGCTTTATAAATGTTATGAATACTACATAGAAATTTAACTTTGTTTTTAGGGCATACTTTTTGAAAACTTTCAAATCAAATACTTAACTAACACTAAGGTAAAGAATGCTGCAATGACAATTTAAAGGAGTGACACGTTAAAAAGTCACTGATCATTTTGTGAAGCACCTATAACTGTTAAATGAAAAAAATTGTGTAATAAAGTTAAAATTCACATTTAACTTGATGAACAATTTAGTTTGTACAAGAATTGGTAAACATGCTATTGTAAAAAGGCTGTTTTTAAAGGAAGAGTTCTGAATCCTAGAAACACATTAAGTATGGAGTTAAGAGACAGAAATAAAGACATTCTATACTTGATGATATCTGCTAACTTGTTGTTTTACTTGTCTTGTCGCTGCTAACACTGAACCTATAATAAAAAGATTGTCACATTTATTAAACTTATACATGTAATACTAATAAACAAATATTTTACATGTATATTAAAAAGTAATATTGAGAGAAATGGGGTTTGACGTCCACTCAACACAAACTAGCTCATTTCGGGACTAACATATAGTTTAATTTTAATTCTATAACTTGCTTGCGTGTAGGAGCCTATAGCAGTTGGAGGAAACCGGAGGACCCGGACAAACCCACGATGTCGGACAGACCACCATACTCCTTGTCACGTACAACTGGGGATTCGAAACCATGCCAGTTGACTCAATGACAAACCTTATGATACAGCACGCTGATTAACATAAACTAACATTAGGGTTGATGAGTTTCAGAAGGTCAATTCAAGGATGTATGAATTCTGTTTTTTTCCCCTATTATATAATATAGCTTTGATCTAACTGATTACACCGATAAAATCTGTGATGGCTTTTAAATATATAATTGTAAAACTTTATGCTTTGGGGTCTAACATACTCCGCGCAGCGTTTCGTTTGATTACAGGTAATCTCACTACACACTGCTATTATGAGTGGATATTGTTGTGTTAAATTTTGATTGGTCAGTAGTCCGACTACCAACCAATCACTACCTACCATACAAACGCTTTACATTTAAAACGAGTGCCAGTATTGGACCAAATATGTTTACATAACGTTACGTCATGGCTCACGCTTTTATTATGCCTAATTAACCCGTGCATAGGAGAATACTGCAGTAAAACTAATTGTGTGACAAACGAGGCTATCAAGTCGAATGAAATGTAAACAATACTCTTTGGAAACGGACATACGTTCACCGTTTTTAATACCTTAAATCACTGTCCAAAGTTTTATGGAAGACTCAGATTAAACGAAGGACTGTCATGTTGCTGTACTTAAGTGATAGCTTTCATTGAACGGGGAGAATAGACACACTCCCGCAAAAGTTCAAGAAACAGACGCTATTCCAGCAATGGTCAGAGAGAGATTTCTCGGGCCATTGCTTCAGGAATATGGGGGTCTAATGGTCTTTGATTGTAGCTTAACGTTCACAATAGCAATTCATGAATTTATAGAATATGTCATACCCGATGCGTTTAACACCCAATGCGTTCCACAGGTAAAGGTGAAAAGTCAATGTCAAACTTTTACGTTATTGTCTATGTTTGTGTGGTATGGGAAAAAGAAATTGTTAGAATATAATTTTATTGGAGAAGAAAATATTCTACAATAGAAACATATCAATGCTTGCACTCAAACATGGTTTACCTAATAAAGAGCAATTGATTGGCATTGGCACTGAAGTGATAAATTTTTTTCAAAACGCAAAATTTGGTTTCGGAGGTTAAAACCACATTTTCTGCATTTTTATAAACAATATTTCATTCCATTTAAAAAAGGATTGGGAACAGGCTAGACCTACGTTGACTTCTTTCCAGTGAGCTTACATTCCACACAGAGAAGAGTAAAAAATTAACCTCTTTTAAAATTGTTTCAGATGTAGATTTGTAGAACATCTATTTTCATGTTCTCTATATACATGTATGCACAATTTATCTTAATTTACATTATTAAATAAAATAACTAAATTTGCAAATTGTGGGCCTTTCTTTAGGCCTTACGTACATAAATTTTTAATCAGACACTTTTAACATGACAAGACCATAATCAACTCTTGATGCCATTGAATACTCAAGATTTTAACTAGATAATGATTCAATTTAAAAATGGGAAAGTGAGCTCTTGAATATACCAGTACTGTGGTTACAATAAAACACAATCAATACACACAGTGATAACTTGGCCCAGAATAAAGTAATTGGAATAAAATTTCCAATATACATGTATTCATTTGTAGTATCTATTTTTGAACTATACATGTAGCAAGAAAGGACTAAATCTTAAATAATGTATCTTTAATTATTAAATTATATTAAAATCCAATGTCATCCTTTGATGTTGGCGAACCATTACTTCAAATAATGGTACTGGCAATGTGCCAAGCATACATTATTTATACTAGTTGAAATTTGAGACTGTTTGAGTGCCTGTATTTTAAGTTGTTTAATGGTCTCGAGCATAAGACATACACTTATTGTCTCGCTCTCGACCATTAAGCCACAATTAATATGTGGATGTACATATATATGAAATATATAAGAAACAACTTAATGTCTCGCTCTTGACCATTAAGCCACACTTAATATGTGGGTACATGTATATGAAATATATTAGAAATAACGGGAACATGTAGATGAAAGTTTATAAGTACGTAATGAAGTTGTTTGTATAGATTTAATATTTCCCCAGGCACTATTTATGAACGTAATGTGGGTATATTTGTGTTCTTTGAGGAGATGAATTCATGCATAGCCTCTTTATTTCACAATGCAAGATTAAGATACATGTACAGACAGGAAAAACCACCTGAACTGCTCAGCATTTTTCTTATCAACCTTATCATTGAACTGTATTATGTTTATGCAGTGATATGTTCACATTATTGCTATGATTGGTCAACTGGAAATGTTTCTGTTTTCAAATCTATTCTACCATACAACTAAAAGCCACATTCTTCTTTTGTCACTAAATACTAACAAAGAGTAAATGTTAAGTATTTGATCTGTGCCTATTGCCTTGGGCAAATATTTTTTACTCTCAATTTATACTTAAAGGACAAGAAATCTTCGATTGAATTTTTTACTCACTTTATTCTCATCAAAACAACGCAATTTAATATGTGTTGTACATATTTTTATGTGTTCGTAATTTTAACAGTCTGGAATAACACTGCATATCTATTTTAATGACAAGATGAGGCACTGCATTTGACGGCTACATGCGAGTAATCTTGGGGTTTTTTTTGTATTCTCATACATGTCATATCATTCATGTCATATACATATCCGGTTCAGTGACAATTAATGATATGAACGTGTGTAAAAATTTATTTGGACTAGAATAGGATGCATAAAAAATTCCATACACATATTTTTTGTCCTTAAAATAAATGTTCTTACACATCAACCTTTCAAAACCATTTTTACTTGTATTTACATGTGAAACCCAGCTTAGGCTGACCTTAAAAATATCTTTGTTTCGCCTAACCCGACCGACTAACTAAAACCACCCCCGACCCAAATTATTTTATTGCACTTTTCCGCGATCTTTTTATTTTATTTTGTGTGTCAACCTGAAATATATCACGGGAGTTATTTCCCTTTACTATGGCTATGGTTTGATGCGTTTGATTCATTATTGAAACTGGTTGATCAAGACGAAAGCGTCATAGGTGTCGCTTCTCAACAAAATGGTTGCAGACGAAAGCATGTCCATCCCTACGAAATGATTCTGCCTTTGTCTGTGGAGCGTCGTTTTAAACTTGACGACAATATTTTCAATATCCGTTAGAGAAAAATGAAGGCACAACCCGAACGATCGTTAAAAACGTGTTGAAGAAAATTCACACTTCAAGTTCGGAGCAAATCGTGTGCGAGTCGTGCATCGATCACATCCCTAAAATTTAAAATCCCGATGCGATGTCATTTAATATTGATTTGTTTACAGCTTATAAGTAAGTTATCCATTTTCTGTATGGGCTTCTCTGACTTAAAAAAAAAATCTGAAAAAAAACCCGACCTACCGACCCTTCTCCTCAATTGTGGGTCGGGTTTGGTGAAACAAAGATATTTTTAAGGTCAGCCTTACAGAGAGAGTGACAGAGAGAGAGTTTAATGCAGGGCTTCCACTTCAATATTTTCATTACCCGTCATTTTTGATAAGCACGAAAACTTTGCAAAGTAAATTCATATTTCATATTTTTTATTCATGGTAGGGTATTGTGAATTCACGTGTCTATACCACAGAAACTACTCTACTCCACACAAACTAGGTCATTTGGGAATTTACACATGGTTCAATTTTATTTCAATAATTCACTTGTGCATAGCGGTCTTTAGCAGTTGGGGCAAACCGGAGGACCCAGAGAATGTAAGGTGTTACATGCGACCCTACTCCTTGTCACGTACAACCAGGGAATCGAAACCACACAAATTGACTCTAGTCCAGGACACATCTTATGATACAGCGTGCACATTGCTAACCGATCGGCCATATAATCCCTCTACCCAACTTGAACTTACATGCATATAAACTATTTCTTCATTCCATTCATCTCAAACACTGTCATATCATCATCATCATCATCATCTTGATCCAATGGTGCCATTTCCAAATCATTAGGTGCCGTTATCAAACCATATTTACGAGACTTATTCCTTTTATGTCTCAATCTATAAAATATAATACAATTTGATGTATATATTTGCATAAATACAGGTAACACTGTAACTGTGTTTGAAATTGAAATCAGCATTAGTCCAGGAAATATGTCATCAATAAAATTTCTGATGGACCAACAGATAAACTGGCTCATACACATTTTTTTGAAGAAAATGTCTGATACAATTTTTCTGTGAATCAGATAAATGAATACAGGTTATTTTCACACATTTAAAGTTTACTAACCATCAAAATATATGAACTGAACACCCTGGATTAAACAATGAATGAACGAAGTAATTAAAGGTAGGAAATATCTTTAAAGAAATGGAACAGATTTAGATGAAATTGAACCTTGAAAATTGTGTTCATACACATGTATGTAGTATATTATATGTACCATGTATAAATATAACTTGATTTACCACGGTGACTAAGATTACTCTGCATTATGAATTATCAAATTTCAAGACTACACACCAACAATGGCCTTTGCTATTGGAGTCTACATGTATTGAAGATACATGTTCTATCTACATGTATAACAGGGTTTAAGTTTCTTCACTAATTCCAAGATTTTTTTCTTTACATAAAAACTGTTTATTACAAGACTACAAGAAACATGTTCTATCTATAACAGTAAATCAAATTAACACCTGAATTAAATAAAAGCCTAATCAGTATGATTGTCCTTTTAAATGTGTAATTTATACCCATTGTACATTATAGACGCTAGGGTAACTACATGTAACAAGGGTATAAAAATACTGGAACACCTGTTGCCATAAACACAGTTGTGTGCAGTGAATATTGAACGCCACATTAAAATGCAAACAACTCTTACTGTATTTATTTGGTTTAAACGAAGTAACACAACTTGTGCGTTCGTAAATGTATCTGTCGCCAAAACTAACCCCTGTTCATACTAATTTTAAATGTAAAACTTTGGCCATTCGGGTACCTACTACCTACATGTTCCATATAAAAATTAATAACACTGGCAAATGCCTATCTCAAAATTTTGTAATAGTAAGAGGAGGAGGACCGTACTTAAAATAGAAAACTAGCAAAACATGTACCAGCAATTTACAAATATTCTAGTCTTTGTGTGTATCAAAAAACAGAATATCTTATGTACATCCAAGTTGCTCTCTAAGTTTATGATATAAATGCAGAATAAAAACAAATTCTGTTTTAAAAAAAATGTGTTATAATAAATATTGTATCAGCGTAAAAGGTAAAATAAGGGTCATAAAATATGAAAAAATGTCAGAATAAATGTAATTAAATACACTGTGTTTGTGGGGTAGTGGTTGGGGCTCCATAGATTTACTTAAAACAACCTGAAACACATTGCATTTTGAAATAAAACACAATTTATATTCATACAAGGAGCTTTGGGTTGCAAACATACATTTCAAGTTTCTTTTAAAAAAAAAATGTGTTTTAATAAATATTGTATCAGCGTAAAAGGTAAAATAAGGGTCATAAAATATGAAAAAATGTCAGAATAAATGTAATTAAATACACTGTGTTTGTGGGGTAGTGGTTGGGACTCCTTAGATTTACTTAAAACAACCTGAAACACATTGCATTTTGAAATAAAACACAATTTATATTTATACAAGGAGCTTGGGTTGCAAACATACATGTACATTTCAAGTTTCATCCAAATTGGATAAAAATTATGACTTCTAGAGGGTGCACAACCATGGTATTACATACATGTACATGTACATGTACTTTACACTATTTGTGTTCAAAGAGGGGACATTTTGCCCAGCAGTTTTGGTCAGATTTTTATGAAATTCATACTCAACCTTGATTAATATGTAACAGTGGTATACGGTATTTAAACGTTTTTAAAAATTGAATACTTGTGGCGGGTCCACAAGCCAAATATGCGATTAATTCAAACAATAAGTGGTCATAGTTCAGGAAGTTATGTTCGGATATGCGCGATTATTAATGAACCGAGCGAGATATTCTTGATATAAACATAAATTTAAAGTTTCATCAAAATCAGATAAAAATTGTGACCTATAATGGCAGATCAAATCAAACATTGTGATTCTACATGAAAATAGTGCTGGGTTATTAATTATTATAAATTTGCGGCGGATGTGGCAAGAAATGATCCCTTTTGACGAAAAAGGAAGATTTGCAGTGAAAAATAGACGGTAATGATTCCAAAATAGCTTTAGAACTGAGGTGGGCGAGTTGTGTATAGGATAGCTGCCAGGTCCGATAAGAATCCTTTACTATTAAATTAAATAAATCAAGATATGTAACTGGAATTACTTCACAAGACTATATAAAAGCATACATGTATAAACAGTCAAAACTTACCTAAATGACCTTATCATAAAATATATGACAATAATAGATGTCAGTGCTATTAACACATACATAGTCCGTAATAACATGCCCTTGTTTTCGGTAATCTTGGTTATGAATTTACCATATAATGTTTTTTTGTCATTAGTACAGTTTGTTTGACTGTTTTCACAGTCAACTGTAGAGTTTTTGTTATTGTCAGTCGTGCCATTAACCTTTTTTGAATTATCAGTTGGATTTTCAGGTTTAACAGTTTTTGTTTCCACTACATCTTTGTTATTAGCATTATCAACAGATTTTGCAACGACTGGTAACGTGTTGTCATGTCCAGATAAACCATCACGTGAATGTGAATCAGAATTTATAGGCACAAACAAGTGTCCAAAAAATACAAATAAACACAAATTTAAAGCGATTAATAGCCTCATCATCAAAGACTTGTAGACAATATGGTATTAATAATAAGTAACAGCTGCTATAACCACATAATTATCTCGATAATCAACTTCGTTTTCTCCTATCGCTATTCCCAGTCGTTACTGCTTCCTTCGAGATTAACACGTCGTCAGCAACCGGAAGTAGTTTTTGTAGACCTGGATATCAAGTATGAAGTCTCGATTAATATAAAAACAAAACAATTTAAAGGTACATTTTCTCAAATTCATTTACAAATAAACAAACAAAAAAACACGAACAAATTAAAAATTCTACAATATTTCACACATGACATGTCTATAATTTACATAATTTACATAGTTAAAGATACAATACCGGTTTCAAGAAGAGTTAAAGACTAAAGTGTTTAAAGACTGTAAAATGCATAGAAATATAGACTATGGTAAAATGTTCCTTTAATATTTTGCAAGGGAGGTAACTGTCATTTGAAAATGGCGGTAAAATTAATATTTGTTCAGAACAATATTTTGACATTTAATAATATTTTTATAGTTTATACTACGACGAGAATTAGCAACTATCGGCCAAAGTAGCATGCAACTTTCTGCCTCTGGTCCTGGGGTTATCAATAATTATGGAATTCTCTTTCAGCTTGAAGATTCTTTCCTTCATTTGTGATAAAAATACCTTATTTAATCAAATTTAATTCTCAAATGGAGGTTAACTCAAACTTAGCATCAAATTGCCCTAAAAATGTTTTATCAGCTAAGGATGCCAATATACTGTTACAAAATAGGTAAATAAAGTTATAAAAATTAATTAATTAACAATTAACTTACGGCAGTTTCTTTAGGAACTGTCTTTGAGCGGACATTGTCCACTAAACAGTTCCTAGTATTCGGCCTTATAGCTGCAGTATAAAAATACCATTCTTCCCCACCTCTGTTCTAAGGCTATTTTGGAATCCTTACCTACTATTTTTCACCTTGATTCTACTTTATTCGCCATTGGAATCATTTCTTGCAACAGGTGAAACACATATATAAAGATTCAACACTTTTTTCAAGTAGAATTCTGCGATTAAAAACCTACACCAAATACGTTTAAACTGAAGAGCCATTACGAGATCCGGACATATGCAAACCGCATGTTTATTTCATCCTTGAATTCTACTTGAAAATTGAGTTGAATTATTATAAAATTGTGTCAAAAATAGTGAGAAATGATTCCTTTTGGTGGAAAATAAAGAATTGTGGTGACAAATAGACGGTAAGGGTTCTAAAACAGCCAGTGAACAGAGGTGGGGAATAGTGGTATTTTACCATATTTTCATATTGCAGCTATATAAGGCTCAAAGACAGTTCCAAAAGGAACTACAATTAGATGTACAGTGTACAGCTTAATTTGAAATGAAATGGGGTTTAAATAACGTCCTACTGTTCTGCTCCTTACCTGGGCTAATGAAAACGGGCATAGGCCATGCAGTGTGCTATGAGGGAAATTTTGTCTGGGCAGCGGCGGTACGGCCTGCTCTTATATCGAATTCCAACTTCCAGGGGATCTTTTACGTGCATGCCAATGTGTACACGGGACCTTGGTTTTTCGTATCATTTGAACGACTAGACAGCTGTCCTTGTCTCCACATCACTGCCAAGGAACCATGCTGGAAAATCTAGATGAATTTTTTCGGCCAATGCAGGGATCGAACACCCGACCTCCAGACAAGCTAGCCAGCATCTTACCCACTTAGCCACGTGATCTCCAGCTTGATAATCTACACTCTGCAATAATATCATTGGGAACCAGATACGGTTGATAATTAAAATGAGGAAAGAAACAGCAAATGTAGTTTCTGGATTTCTTTTCTGACTTTAAATTTAAATAATTTGTTTCAGACATAATATCAAACACGGAACAATAAATATAAAAGGCTGTATTACATCTTTAAGTGAAGTATTCAGGTAAAGTATACATGTAGGCCATACATTACCTATTTTTGTTTGATAAGAAATTACGTGAAAATCTGGTTACGTCTATAAACAGTACAGAGCATGTTGATTATTTACTGTAAAGGTCATTAAAGAAGCATTCTGGAAATTTAGTCTGATTGCTCCACTCTGAAAGGACATATAAGGGATTGAATTTTAGGTCTAGCCTCTATCATCATTACTAAAATCGGTATGATAAGTACTGGTAGTCTCAATTATCCGTTTTTGCATTTAATCATTAATGAGCGTTGAGCATCAATTTAGATTTAAATCCAGTGATAATATGACACATAATTAAAATGGCATTAATAAATGTCAAATTAATACATGTAGTTAGTTTATATAACATTTCAGGCCTAGCGAGAACTGCCAGCTCTTTATCGAATCTTGCATAATGCCCCTCTAATATTAATAAATGTGTATTAATTACTATAATAAATGTTGATTGAACTATTATACTTACATTGTTTATTTTCTTTGATTTCAGGGTAAGAAAAGATCAGTTTTATTGTATATTATTAGATGATATATTGAAGATAATGATAATGGTAAGTTTTGCTTGTCTATTCATCGAATTTATTTTTGGAGAAGACTTCAGTAAGATATGCATTTTAGATTATCTAGAACAGGAATAGAATTTTTATTTGTAAATAATTGATATACTTTTAATTTTAATTTTCAGAGAGAAGAACTAATAAATTGTCATAAATGGTTGATACCTGGCAATGATTATGTCTTTATTTCTTTTAAACCGGCATCACTGAAAAAGGTATATTTATGGTTTTAATTGAACGTTGCCCCTGCCTGTAAAATTGTCAAGCTTTACAGGATATGTTAATTGTCTAGATTAGATAGCCAAGAGTAGAAAATATTATCTTTGTAAACTCTGTCAATGTAGGTAAAAGAATGTGGAGAACAGTAGGCTAAAATCCTTCTCTACATTTCTTCGGACATGGTTTCCCCTTGTCAGTGATGTAGGACAGAGGGCTTGGCAAGGTCACATGTACACATTGATGTGCACATAAAACATTCTTTGGCAGTTGAAATTCGATATAAGAGTAAGCCGTAGTGCTGCTCCCGGGAAAATTTTTCCTCGTGATGCCGATTTTCATTAGCCCAGTTTGAAGCAGAACAGTAGGACGTTAAACCCCATTTCATTTCATTTCTCTACGTGGCATAATATTTAGTCATAGAAAAATAAAACAAAATGCAATTTTTGTGTATGTTTCAAAGTAACATGATCATGATATTGTTGAATCATAATCCTGGTTGTTTTTATTTTATGATAGGGTGTTGAAGTACCATTTAATATTTATCTTCCATCATCTAAAAGTCATATTTACAGAATTGAAGAACATATCAACACATACAAATTAACAGTAAGATAAATACTATATTTTAAACCTGTAATTTGAGTTATAAACCTGTTTAATAAAAATGTTGTTATAGATGTTGGACTTGGCTTGATCAAGAGGGAGGGAGTATTGTCATTATTTTTTAATGTGGTCTGTAATTTGGTTAGTGCATAAGGAGCAAAATTATCTTATGCTCATCTACAGAAATATTTTGATCCTTTTAAGTTATCCCTCTCATTACGCCAAATTTATTAAATCTTGTGAACCTAATACAGGATAGAGTTGTCGATGCGATTGTAATTTGGGACGTAAGGAATTGAAAATGAAAGAGATTTGTTGTGCTGTTTTTTTTGTTTTTACTTTTTGTAAATGTGATAGAAGGTGAATTGCTGGAATAAATCCAGGCTGTGATCGAAATTCAGAATTGTTAACTGCAGAGTTATATCGTTTATGATATTTTGATTCTATAAACTTGTTCATCTGACGCAGAACTGGTATGGAATTCTTTTTATATCCTGGTTGATTCATTGAGATGATAGAGCTAGCTATAAGATGACATGCTGCTGGTGAGAATATTAAGGAGGCAAGCCTCATTACATTGATTAATTTCCCTTACGTGTATATAGGATTGGTTGAAAGAGAACTTGGTTGACGAAGATAAATTATTGTTACCGGTTGCAATTCCAGAAGTAACATCATGTAAATTTGTGTCATATCAGGTCAGTATTTTATCTTGTAGTAAAAGTTTACGCTTGGTTCGTGTGAATGACCATGAAAGTCAAAGTTTTCAAATATTATTGAACTTTTTACTTTTACACTTCACATAATTATTTGATATGAAAAAGTCCTTTAACTTTTATATTCTTTGTCAAAAGTTATGAAATGGGAATAGAAAATAATGAAACAAAATAAAATATATTGAAATTATATAAATGAAAATAAGATACATTAGTATATTTATAAATATTAAAACCAGTTTTCATAATTCAGCCCATTTTAATTTGTTTAATTTTGTTATATTTTCTAGGGAGTGATAGAAAGTGTTATAAGTGTTGAATTTGGTATATATAATTTAGATGGTAATATTCTGTAAGCATTCTTTATCTGTTGTGCTCTACAGTCTTTATTTTTGATTCAAAAAAGGATGGCTTGGTCAGAGGCGGATCCAGTGGGGGTGGGGTGGGGTGACGTGGCTTTGGGTGCAGGTGGGGTGAGGGGCATGCCCCCCCCCCCCCCAATTTTCGACAGTGCCCTTTTTTACTGCTGAAAGTACTTTTTTTCAGACCCAAATATGTCCTCTCCGAATGTTTACTTAGACGAAAATGTCAGCAAAATAGCTCTTGGAATGTCTACAGATGCAAGGAAATTACGGATAATTGTCTTGGGGGACCCCCCCCCAAACCCCCTCACGGCGGTGTGCCCTGTCTCCGGAGTAAGTGCCCTCATTTTGCGGCGCCCCCCCTTTTCAAAATTCCTAGGTCCGCTCCTGCTTGTTGACTAAGTTACTTGCTCACTGACCTGAAGTTGATTAGGTACCATAGTTTTTTTTTAGTGTGTTTTCTCCTTGTCAGTGCCTCATAGGTTTTCTCTAGGTCTTCTGCTTTCCTCCCACTGCTCATAAGACCCCTACGCACAAGTGAATTATTGAAATAAAATTGAACCATATGTTAGTCCTTAAATTACCTAGTTTGTGTCAAGTCATCTCTCTCTCTCCGTGTCAGTGGTGAAGGACGGACGGTCTGGCAAGGCACAGTGTCTTGTCATTCTGATGGTATGACAAATCCAATGTCAGGATACATGTTCAAGTGCATGTTAAAGAACCCTAGACAGCTTGAAATGCTGCTGTCTGGGCAAATTTTTCCACATAGCACACTGCATGGAGTATGCCTGTCTGCATTAGTCTAGGTGCTTCAGAATAGTAGGATGTAATTATAGTGTTGTATTTGTCAGTGTTTATTCTGATCTCCCTGTCCATCTTTTGTTCGTTACAGTTTTTAAGATGTCATCAGTAAATTCATCAGTAACTTTTTTTTCAGGCTATATACCAGCTATTTACCATCTGCTGAAAACAAACCCTCTTTACAAGTTGGTTCAAAAATAGTCGTACATAATGTACACCATGGTGGTGGTAGGGAGGTAAGTATTGATATCAATTTGAACTCATTATCTTATTCACTAGGGTGGGGCTCGTCTAGTGGTCTAATATGAGAGATTTATATTAGAATGTCTGTGATTCCGTTAAAGATACATTATGAGAGATTAGATAACGAGTTGGCAGTTCTCACTACAATAGTTAAAAACTAGCTAATGTAAAGGCAATTTGCTGAAAATTTCAGTCAAATTGATCCACTATTAACTTAGAACTAAGCGATTGAAAGTTCCGCTTATCCTCGGTCATCATTACTAAAGTCGGTAAGACAAAACCAGTAGTCTCGGTTATCCATTTTATTGGTAAATCACGAAAGAAAATATTTCAGCGAATCGAACTACAATCCAACAAAAATCTGATGCTAGCCTCGACATCGAGAGTTGATTATGGTTTGAATATGTTAATTAATGCCTTATTAATAGTTTTTATAACATTTCAGGTCTAAAGAAAGACCTACAATAGGCAGATTTTGCTCTTGCATAATGCATGTTTAAGTTGCATTGTTTTGATCCCACACTTGTAGTAGTAAATAAGCCATTGGACACAAAAAAAAATCAAGTTCTATTAGTTTAAATTGACATTGAATAACAGATACTAAATATTCAGTTGGAATAGATTTTGATGTTCTTGTGAACAAGAAAGAAAGAAATATAATAGAGATAAAACCGTATTGACACCTCTCCATTGATACCTACATAAATCCATTGTTATTTTCAGTTTCCAAGAATTCATCTGTACTGCTGTGCTAAGACTATCTTAAAGATAGTTGATCAACCATTATCAATTGCCCATAAATCGGTAAAAACAGTGTTTGTAGCTAATACGTACATCTCAACAATATTTAAAACTGAATTATTAATTATAAGTAAAGTTGAGAATAATTATGTAAAGGCTTATTATCTTTTAAAGTAATGGAGGAGTTGGGTGGCTGAATGGTCAGGGCATGCGTGTTGAATCATAAAGTCTGTCTTTAAGTCAACTGGCGTGGTTAATTCGATACCCCGGTTGTACGAGACAAGGAGTAGGGTAACCTATCCAATCTCGTGGGTTTTCTCCAGATTCTCAGTTTTCCTCCTACTGCTAAAGATCTCTATGCACAAGTCCTGAAATGACCTGGTTTATGTCCAGTGAACGTTAAACTCCATTTCACTCTCTCTCTTATTTAAAGTAGGAAATATTCAACCCTGATTGTTGATATCTGTTTGTTATATTGCTATTTATATTTTATATTTCCATCCAGTCAAAACAAATTGAAGATTGTAAAACTTGGGTTCGTCATATGATTAATTCATATAATCTACAGAAAGAAGAAACAGAGCATCTAAAACAGTTATATGAAACAGTTTATAATGTTTGGAAGGCATTCAAAGGGTAAATTCAGTGGACCTAGTTATATTTTTAAGTAGTGCATTAAAGGGGGACATTAAATCCTATTCATTTGATAGTTTTATTTTAAAGATGGAGGGCCTGACAAGGACAGCTGTCTAGTCATGCAAATGGGACAAAAACGAGGTCCCGTGTGCACATTGGCATGCACATAAAATATTCCTTTACAGATGGAATTCAGTATAAGAGTAGTCTTTTGCGCCATAGTCCTTGCCAAATTTACCTCATAGCACACTGCATTGCATGTGCTGGTCATCATTAGCTCAGTATTAGCATTTCATTTCATTTTAAACAAATAATAATCTTCATTTAGATCTTGCCCTTGCAGTGACCTCGAAATTCCATACCATCCGAACGACTGGACAGCTGTCTTTGTCAGACCCTCCTTCCTCCACCACTAGCAAAGGGAAACCACATTGGAAAATCCAGATGAGCTTTCTTGGCCAATGCAGAGATCGAACATGCGACCTCAAATATAGAGAGCCAGCGTCTTACCCAATTAGCCACTGTGGCTCCATACAAGCTTATAAGTTTATTTACATGAAGTACCTTATTGTCGTTTCTGTCAGGTACTGACTAAACCACAGCTTTTATCGAGTCTGAATGTGAATTTTACTCCCTCCATATCCATTTCTTTCTCATTACTCACATTATTCACATATTGTTCTTCTCCTTAGGGAAAGATGTCACATTGTTCAAATACTACAAGCAATAATGTCTGAGGAATGTTGTCCTTGGATGAAGTTCTCCCCTAGAAATATAACAGAAGAGTTTTTTCTGGATCCTCATACCTGTTTTTATTCTCAGACAGTGAGTATTCATCTTTTCAGTTTATTAGCAATATTTACAATTAGGAATATTATGTCACTTTCTATAATACTGAAGATCAAATTAATCTTTTTTTACAGCTAGTGTTACCATAATGTGGTTGGACTAAAGGAAATTGCTCAAATAGTGGCTAACAAACAACGTACTAATTCTCCTTATACAATAGTTGTTAGTATGGGACAAAAAGCAGAGGTCCAGTGCACATATTGGCACCTACGTAAATGAACCCTTGAAAGTTGAAAAATCAAAATATGAGTAGGCCGTAGCACCGCTGTCCGGGCAGAATTTCCCTTATAACCCACTGCATGGCATATGCCCATCTTCATTAGCCAAGTAGGACATCAAAGCCCATTTAATTTAATTTTATTTCTGATGATGTTTTACAATATATTTGTAGAGTAAAGAAAATAGAATAGCTTGTATTTTACCTGTAGAGAGATTAATAGAAATAGCTTATGAAGAAGCAGGTGATTTAGATGGATTAAAAGATAAATATAAATGTAGTAATCTGATAGGTAAAGATCTCGGTGATCTCTTATACTGGAATTATAATCAACAAACCAATAACAATCAACAGGTAAATCTTATTCTACAAGATTTAATATTTTAAACTTAAAGATACATCATGGAAGATTAAATAAAGTGCTGGCAGTTCTCACTATTATAGTTAAACACTAGATAATGTAAATGGAACTTGCTAAAAATTTCAGTCAAATTGATCCACTCTGAACTGAGAATTTTGCGATTGAATTTCCGGCCTAGCCTCAATCATCATTACTAAAGTCGGTACGATAAAAAAATGGTCTCAGTGGTCTCAAGCCTTGGATACATGTACTCTGAGTCGTTCTTTGACAAATGTTTGCCTTAGGTCTTGAACAAGGAAGTATTTTGTCACAAATCAGGCTCTCTATCCTCAATGCTGATCTGGTTTCTGGAGAACATCTCTAAATATTTCATGTTTATTTACAGATAATTATTGGTTGGTTAGATCTGTGTAAAACAACTGGTCGTCTGCTATTGAGAGATCATCGCAGTAAAATAGATGTTATTATTTCTAGCTCGGAACAAACTTCTACTCATGTCTGTGATCAAACGTGTTTAACTCAAACAAAATCAAACTGTCCCTTTCTTCAAATACAAAACTTGAATCAGATGATAGCTATATGTTCTTATTCTATAGTCAACGAACGATTTCTAACCGGGCACTTTTCAAACATTGAATCTGTTTGCAAAGAGCACATCGAGGAATTTCAGCACTTTGCTTATCTTCAGTTTTCCATGTTGGACTGTAAATTTCTTACAGAAAATGTTAAACAAATTACTGAAGTCACAAAAGGAATAGGAGACGAAGGTTGTGAATTGAGAGATGAAAATCAAAATAAACTAAAAGGGCCACCAACCAAGAAACATTCCCAAGTGCAAGACAGTTCTGGTTATTCAGAAGACTCAACTGATGAAACAAAGAGAAAAAGGGAAGACAAAGTTGTGAATAGACGTAAATGTTTATGGATTAGTCATAAAGAATCGTTAATAACAGAGACCAAGAAAACCGAATTTAGTTTACGTTTTAGTATCCTGGGTTGTATAGTTGAGAAAATTAATTCCGATCATCTCGCAACGAATAATATTGATACAAAATATGAACCCGTAGAACTGATATTTCAAGATATGTCTGTTAAATGGTACAATATCTTGGAATCTGGATCCATGTATCAAGTTAGCAACCTAAATTATGTCAATTACAAAGTTCCTGCCACTGTGAGTAGACGTGTGAAGAATTCTATAAAGAACTCTAAAGCCAGATTAACAGTTACGGTACATTCAGATGCCCATTTTGTAAGAATCTTTGATGAGATTAATTGTGAGGTATACATTTTAATGGGTTTTTCTTTAATTTATTTCTTGGAACATCAAATTTCTCATCTGGCTTTTACCACACTAATATGTACTGAAATTGATTATATAACATTTAATTAACAAAACGAATTAAAATATCAAAGCTAGATAATGATGGCGATGGGGAGCTCCACATGTTGCTAGATTACTTCACAATATCCGAATTTAAATCTATGTTTTCTGCAGAAACAGGAACAGTAGCGTCCAATTAGAGGTTGTGACATAGCGACCTCCACAGAAAGTTTGACATTAAACGAACCTTGAACTTTGCATCTTGATTACACATGTAGACATTTTAGCTTGAAAGGGAAACGATCAAGGAATCTGATAGGCTCACAAACTGGGCATGTACCCAATCGAAATTAAAGCCGAAATATGCAGAGTATTACTTGAAGGGATAAGATGTATGTAATTAAAGCGAGATCAAGCCTTCTATTGAAGATAGGAGCTGCATATAGATTGGTGGAGTTTAAATTATGTCAAGTTTACTAATAATATACTATTATGTTGTAGCTTGAAAAAGATAGTGTGACAGATATTGAGGATGTTTTGTCTTGTGGGTAAGTTTTTTTATTACCATATCTACTATAGAATTGATCTTGTGTCCATCTTTGACTTCAGGTCAGTTGAAAGGGTCCAGAAGTATGGAGCTTGTTTTTCAGCGCTCAACTGATGAAGTGAAGCCATGCTGGTATGTTTTGAGGAGAGTTCTCAGTCAACACTGTGACAGAACAGTGCCATACTCCACAAAGCCAAGATTGGGCTTTTTTTTTTAATGTAATCTGATACTGGTTTCCACTTTTCAGTTGAATTTGGTTTTTTCATGTAAATAGGTACCCGCTTCACAATTGTTTGTGACGAAAGGTAACATGTTATTTATTTGTGTTCAAGTTGTAAAGAAGCTTTGGTATCATTTGTTGGTATTATATCTGGTAGAAAACATTGTGATTCTGGTCTACCACCAAAAGGTATTCGGTTCAATGAAAAGAAACTAAAGATTGAAACTCAGAGATTTCTTAGTAAGTATCTTTGCAGTTCCA
Source organism: Patella ulyssiponensis (assembly GCA_963678685.1). NCBI lineage: Eukaryota > Metazoa > Mollusca > Gastropoda > Patellidae > Patella > Patella ulyssiponensis. The sequence goes on from OY783228.1 coordinate 19,970,557, forward strand.
GGTATATCTTAGTGAATAGAACTGGTTAATTCCATGTAAAAGACTCTGGAAATAAAATTTGATTTAATGTCCTGTTTTTCTGGGCTAATGAAGAATGGTCTATGTAAAGTAGTGTTCTATAAGCTATGAGGGAAGTTTTGCCTGGAAAGAACCATTTTTATGTGCATGGAAATGAATAGACCTCTCCGAAGCTTCTCGATGTTGGCCGCAATGTTCATCGTAATTTTTCGACATGGTTTCCCCATGTCAGTTGTGCAGGACAAGGCTTATCAGGATTTCAGAACTCGGTAAAATTCCACTTCTATCTGTTTTTAAGAAACAACACATATGGACCTTTAAATACTTTAGTATTTTTGCTTAATTTTGAGATATTTTTTCTTGAAAATAAGGTAGAAAATATTATAATTATGTACAAAAGTTTTTATACGCCCACATTTTTATGTGGACGTATATTGTCGTCGCCCCTGTCCGTCCGGCCGTCCCTCCACAATTGTTTGTGAACAGTCTACAGGTCACAATTTATATCCGATTTCAATGAAACTTAAAATATAGGTTTATCACCCTAAGATCTCAGTTCCTTTCGATATTGGCATGTATCGGACTGTAACTTCATGGGTTATGGACCCTGATTGTACGAAAAATCACGTTTTTAGCTTGTGAACAGTGTAGAGGTCACAATTTTGAACCGATTTCGATGAAACTTGAAATGCATGTTTATAACCCAAAGATCTTGGTTCCTTTCGATATTTGCGCATATCGGATCGTAACTTCCTGAATTATGGCCCCTGATTGTCCGAAAAATCACCCGTTTTAGCTTGTGGTACCTCTGGAGGTCAAAATTGTTATCCGATTTAAAAAACCGGTTGATTATATCACCGTTACATGGTTATGGAGGTTGAGTTCGAATTTCGTGAAAATCGGACCAAAATTGACAGACAAAATGGCCGCCGTTTGTACGCGAATAGTGTGAAAATTTGTTATATTAAGGTTGTGGACCCTATAAAGGTCACAATTTTGAACCGATTTTCATGAAACTTGACATGTATGTTTATAACCCAAAGGTCTTGGTTCCATTCAATATTTGCGCCCATCGGATCGTAACTTCCTGAATTATGGCCCCTGATTGTCCAAAAAATAACCCTTTTTAGCTTGTGGTCCTTCAGGAGGTCAAAATTGTTATCGGATTTAAAAAAACGTTTGATTATGCCACCGTCCCATGGTTATGAAGGTTGAGTTCGAATTTCGTGAAAATCGGACCAAAATTGACGGACAAAATGGCCGCCGTTTGTACGCGAACAGTGTGAAAATATACTATTCAAAAAAAGTAGGGGATATTTGATTTTTAAGTGTTATTAAAGTCACCTAATGAAACTGACGAAGAAACAAATGACAAAATGAAATGAAGTTCACATTCATCGATTTATTCCAAATGATCGTTAGACTAAGTAAGGCACAGACTGACCATTATAAGGGTAAAATGATACCCGGGGTCAAACAGCAAAGTTACCACAGCATCACAACAAAGTCAGTAACGGGTAAATCCTCCTCTGTTTGCCAAACAAGCATTGATCCGACGTGGCATACTCCTAATGAGACGTCTAAGGTCATTTTGGTCCAGATTGTCCCATTCCTGTTGCAACGCAGCAGCAAGTTCTTGGGCATTGGCAGGACGTTGTTGACGTTGACGTAACCTCTGTCCAAGCATTTCCCAGACATGCTCGATGGGGGAGAGGTCGGGACTCAGTGCTGTCCAAGGTAATGTGGTGATGTTCTGTTGTTGGAGGTAACCTGTAACGATCCTGGCCCTGTGACATCTTGCGTTGTCATCCTGGAAGATGAAACGGCGGCCATGACGTCGTGCGAACGGCAAAACATGGACTGCCAAGATGTTGTCCCGGTTGTAACACGCCCTGCAACAACATGTAAAGCCGTTCTTCCAGCAACAGTGATGCCTCCCCACACCATAACAGAACCACCCCCAAATCGATCATGTCTGATGATGTTAACCTCTTGGAAGCGCTCGTTTCGACGACGCCACACTCTCCTACGTCTGTCCAAAAAATCAACAGCGAACCTTGACTCATCTGAAAACATCACATTGCTCCGGCGTCGATTATCCGAGTGTTGACGATCCCCACACCAACGACGTCTTGCCTGCATGTGATGATCTCTCAAACAAGAGATCACGCGAGGACGTCGGGCGAGAAGGTGACCCCTATGCAGTCGATTCCGAATCGTCTGGCCACTCACTCTCACACCAGTGTCTGTTTGAAGACGAGCGCTGATCTGATTTGCTGTGATGACACGATTTCTCAAGGCCAAGGTACGGATAAATATCGATCCTGGGCTTGAGTTGTCGCCCTTGGTCGACCTGAGCGTGGTCTGTCCTCTACAGATTGTGTATCACGGTATCTGGACCATAGCCTGCTTATGACAGACTGAGAAACATTCATCGTCCGCGCCACAACCGCCTGTGTTGTGCCGATCTGTAGCATGCCAAGGGCACGTAACCTTTCATTTTGGGTAAGCCGACGCATATCAAAATTTGTTTTCTGGTCACTAAAACAATTAAACTGATGTTTCCACCCTGGAATTCAATGCCACAATGACTGTAACATTCAAAGTCAGAGTCGTGCAAATCTTGGGTTGGACCCCCATGATGATCCCAAGCATCACCTGCATTCCATGCTGTAGCTATTGGTGCATTTGGGCGTCACATGTAACTGGAAATGTTTCTTCTGTTAGGTTCTATAGTGACTTTTTTCGTAGTCATTTGCATATTTTAGTATTATGCCCCCAAAATCAAATATCCCCTACTTCTTTTGGATAGTATATGTTATATCAAGGTTGTGGACCTTATAGAGGTCACAATTTTGAACCGATTTTGATTAAACTTGACATGTATGTTTATAACCCAAAGATCTTGGTTCCTTTCGATATCTGCGCCCATCGGATCGTAACTTATTGAATTATGGCCCCTGATTGTCCGAAAAATCGCCCTTTTTAGCTTGTGGTCCCTCTGGAGGTCAAAATTGTTATCCGATTTAAAAAACCGTTTGATTATATCACCGTTTCATGGTTATGAAGGTTGAGTTCGAATTTCGTGAAAATCGGACCAAAATTGACGGACAAAATGGCCGCCGTTTGTACGCGAATGGTGTGAAAATATGTTATATCAAGGTTGTGGACCATATAGAGGTCACAATTTTGAACCGATTTTGATGAAACTTGACATGTATGTTTATAACCCAAAGATCTTGGTTCCTTTCGATATTTGCGCCCATCGGATCATAACTTCCTGAATTATGTCCCATGATTGTCCGAAAAATGGCTTTTGTTAGCTTTTGGTCCCTCTGGAGGTCAAAATTATTTTACGATTTAAAAAAACATTTGATTATATCACCGTTCCATGGTTATGAAGGTTGAGTTCGAATTTCGTGAAAATCGGACCAAAATTGACTGACAAAATGGCCGCCGTTTGTACACGAATAGTGTGAAAATATGTTATATCAAGGTTGTGGACCCTATAGATGTGATAGAGTGATTTTATTTATTTTATGGGTATTTTAATATGATCACAATACTAATGTAATTTTAAGTAATATGTCACGCATCAATGCATCTTTAAACTATCCTGTTCTGTACACTCTTCTTAGGTAACCAGTGAGTTCGAGTTCATCTTCTGCTCACTGGGATTTAATTTTCACCTTTGACCCAAAGGTTTCTTGGATTTGTATTTCCTATCTCCTTGGTCACTTAGTTATAGAATCTTGTAGTGTAAGGTTGAATATTTCATTCAACTTTGGTAGTGATTTTATATTTAAAGTTTCAGCAATAGTTGTAATAATTGTTTCATTTATTCTCACCAATTGTACTGTGTATTTGGTATTGGAAGAATCATTGCCTACAGATTTGTAATTTACAGTTTAAAGGTATGTGTTGCTAGTTGTTTTATCAGTTTTATATATATTTCATTTGTCTTTGTTATAATGGCGGACATGTTGGTTTTAAGTAAAAGTTGTCAAATAAGTTTAAGTTAATCTGGTTTTTATTAATTACTTTTACAAATACATTGCATACAGTTAACAATAATAACGCTATTTAAAGCATTTCGCTTTAATAATATATTTAATTTACATTATCCCATATTTTATTACAGAGAGCTATAAGGTACTTCACCTTAGTCCAGACTCTGGTTACTTTATTAAAAACCCCTTCATGGGTAAGAACATATATTTATTATTAGTAAGATTAATTAAATTATGCCTGTATATTTCATACTGGTTAGCAGGAGGTAGTTTCCCTTTAAAGTATTTATATAGATTAAGTATATATAAGTGGTATTTAGAATATAGGTTTTAGTATTAATATGTAATATATTATTTTAATGAATATGAATGAATTGATTTTATATGTTTGATTATGTTATTTATACTGTAATTGTATAATTTCAGGGTTTTTATTGTATAGTAATAAATTGCTGTTTTACTGAACCCTTGGTGTGGTTATTTTCCTCGTAATTTGACCCCCTACAACATTTGGAGCCCGATAAGGGACTACAACAGTTAAACCTAAGAGGTACAACATTTGCAGTCTGGTAATGGTAATGGTTTACAGTATACAGTGTGATGTGAATTATTGATCAATCATCTCAACACCAGTCAACTTCAACAGTGAGCTCACACGCGTGCGCGTTCGCGAGATCAGCTTCAAGTTCAACAGCAATAGCAGTGACATTAACTTTTTTCGTGTGTGTATTCATTACTGTGTTTTTTCTTCTATGTGGATTATAATTAGGATATCTATATAAGGTTGGTTAAAATTTACCTAATTTTCATATATTATGTATTGATATGTGAATTATCTCCCTTTACCTAAGGTTTATTTATTATATATATTTATTTACTTTATTTAGTTTAGATTCATAAGGTACCTGAAATTACTATATTAATTAGTGTATGAAAATAATATTTTCCGCTAGATATTCAGTCAACCTGTAGTATTTGCATTTAAGTCTTATTTAGTGAAAATTAGAGCATTTGAAAATTTTGTGTCTTAAAACTTCGGCCATTTTGTTTACGTTTTCAACTTCCTGTTGACATATATTTATTTATAGCTACTTCCTGTTAACCTACATTTGTACTTCCTGTTCACCTACATTTAGCAACTTCCTGTTTTCCCATTGCATTCACTTCCTGTAAGTTTGCATTCAATTTTCTTTTAAAATAAAAATATTATACATTTACATTAGGAAATAAACATTAGGCTAGTACATTACAAATATTACATACATTTATACGGTACTTATACATTGATGTTTTAAAATTTAGTGTTTGTTTTCAGAATTCAATTTTGTTTTTCAGAATTAGAATTTTTTCATTTTCAGACTTAGTAAATTTAACTTTATTTTGGTCTTTACTTTCAATTTGTGGATTTTGATTTTCAAATTTTCAGATTTTGAATTTTGATTTTTGAATTTGGACTTTGAAAATTTTTCGTATTTGAACTTGTGTTTGAGTTGAAAGGGTTTGTTTATATTTGAGTTGGTTGTGAATTGAAAGTTTTTGTGTATTGAAGTTTGGACTTGAGTTTGTGGGTATTTATTTTCAGGATTGATTGTTCAGCATTCATGTTTTGATATTTCTTCATTGTCTATATTGTTTCGACTTTTCATTTTGTTGTCATACATTTGAAAAGTATATTTTCTTGTATTTGTATGGAAGGTTTTGTCTTTTGAACTTCGACGTATATATATTCTACTCTGATCTTTATTTTTCCGTCTTCATTTCCGTCTTATACCACTGCACTTAACCACTAACTAACAACCTGCACTTAAACATTTATTTGATTTATATTGAGAGTTGGGTTTGAATTTTGATGTCATTGTGGAATAGTTTTATGCATTGATTGTGGGATTATTTATTTATCAGTTTGGTATTTTGAATTTTGTTTCGAAAATATTTTCAGTTTATGCAGTGTTGATTTGATTGTGATTTTTGTTGGTCGTTTGATTATCAACTGATGTATTTTACTGTGTAAACAGATCCAGCATTAGTGTTTGTTGTTTTCTTGATTCCAGCGTTAGTGTACTTCATACTGACACCTTCAGGGAACAACGTGTTGTATTTTTTTTTGTTGGATTGCGTGTATTTTCATATTTTTAGTTTTATATTTTGATAATTTTGAGTTTCGCGTCAAGATGGCAACAGGTGGAGACCGCGATAATCCTGATAACTCCTTGTCAGAACAGGAAAAACAGAATTTAATTGAAGCATTTTCAGATATGGGTGTTAAACCGAAAACAGATTCGCCAGAACACCTGATCGACTGGATGTTCGGTTATCTGAAGTCGCAGGGTAGGATTAAGGAAGAGATACATGTACCTGAAGAAAGAGTTGAACAACAAGAGCATTTGGCAACCAGTTCATCACCATCAACCGCAGACAGGTTTAAGTTTGTTCCCCAGTTGCCAAGAGTATCAACGTTTTCAGGGGATCCAACGACGAAGGGTGATACATCATTTGATCTTTGGAGATTTGAAGTGATGAGCTTAATGAAAGACAGACAACATTCATCAGAATCCATCAAGTTAGCTGTCATGAAATCTTTAAAGGGGGAAGCTGCTAGGGTGTCAATGCGACTCGGACACAGCGTTTCAACAAGAACTCTGTTAGACAAGCTACAAAGCAGATTTGGTGAAGTCGAGCAAGGCCAGTGTCTTCTTTCACAGTTTTATTCTGCTACCCAAGCACCTGATGAGTCAGTTTCGAAGTGGGCTTGCAGAATCGAAGATTTATTAGATAGAGCGAAAGAAGAAGGTGAGGTCGACATTGAGACATTCGATACCAAGCTCAAGTCGAAGTTCTGGAGTGGTCTGCACCAAGATTTAAAAGATAGATCAGCACACAAGTTCGATAGAATAACAGATTTCGAAGATCTACTGAAAGAAGTGCGTAGAATAGAAAGGGATACTGTCGTAGCCTCGTCGCCTACTCCTGTGAAGCCTCCAACCAAGTCGCACATGAAGATGGTGCAGCAACCAGCAGAGGACGATTTGAGAGCACTAGTGGCAAGTTTAACTGCGTCAGTGCAATCGTTGCAGAGAGAGATGAAAGAGATGAAAGAGGAGAAAGAAAGATCACCAACATCGTCATTTTTACCATCTCAGATTTCAACACCAAAAACATCATCACGTCATAATCCATCACGTAGTCCTACACAGCGCCAACCTGTACCCGACAACTTCCGATGTTACAGATGTGGACAACGGGGTCACATTGCTTTGGGCTGCCGAATGATTTTGCCTGGTGATTTAAACTAGGAAATGTCTCTGTCGAGGGACAGCCAGATGACATTTGTAATACCAGTCCCAAGAAAGTTATTGGACATAGCAACACGACAGTTATGGAAATAAATGATAGAGTGTGTTCTTCATTATTAGATACAGGGTCTACCATCTCAACAGTGTGTCTGTCATTTTATGAGAAGTACCTAAAGTCAGAAGATTGCGTCATGACTCCATTGGACCAGTTGCTTCTAATTGAAAGTGCTGGTGGCCATTGTTTACCATACCTAGGATGTATTTCTGTTACAGTCAAGATTCCCAGTTTGAAGTCAAAAGCCATTGACTGCTTGTTTCTCGTGGTTCCAGATACTTCGTTCCATGCTACAACACCAGCTCTTGTAGGAACTAATGTGCTGAAACCCATGTTGAATCAACTTTTAGCAGTTCATGGCCACAATTACCTTAACCAGTCAGTGTTGCCAGAAATTTGGAGTTTTACTTTTAGATGTATGCAAGTGCAGGAGAAACAACTGGATGGAAAGGTTGGAATTGTAAGGTGTTCTGAAGAATTACCAATAAGGCTTGGTTGTAATAGATCAGTGTGTCTTGTAGGGAAGATCAAGGATTTGAAATTAACCCATCGACAGCGTTTGATTTTCCAGAATTCACCCGATTCCCTGATATCGACTTCGATTGAGGTGACGCCTACCGTTTTGGAGGTATATCCAGGGGAAGAGGAGAAGGAAGTTATCGTTCGTTTGTCAAATCTATCCTTGTCACCAGTGAGAATTTACCCACACAGTATCCTTTGTGAACTTCAAGTAGTAGATCTAGTTCGGAAGACATCAGTGAATAGTGTTTTGCCATCATGTGACACAGACACCACAACTACCGGTACGTTCCTTGATCAGATGGACTTTGCTTCTTCAGCGTTGACTTCTGACCAACTCCATTCCTTCAAGAACTACCTACTTGAATGGTCGTCTATCTTTTCACAGAGTGATAACGACATAGGAAGCATAAGCCCAGTGAAACATGAGATCAACCTAACTGATAATGTTCCTTTCAAACAACCACATCGAAGAATACCACCTGGGATGTACGAAGAAGTGAAAGACCACCTTCAAGATTTGATGGAAGCAGGAATAATCAGGAAGAGTCATAGCCCTTACGCATCCCCAATAGTGTTGGCAAGAAAGAAAGATTCATCATTACGCATGTGTGTTGACTACAGAATGTTGAATAAGAAGACCATACGTGATGCCTATGCCTTACCCCGCATCGAAGAGATGCTAGACAACTTAGCCGGTTCCAAATACTTTAGTGTTGTTGATATGAAGAGTGGTTACCATCAGGTCAGCATTGAGGAAGCAGATATTCCTAAAACAGCTTTTACTGTGGGACCTCTAGGATTCTACGAGTACCAGAGACTTCCGTTTGGACTCACGAACGCACCAGCCACATATCAACGATTGATGCAGGATTGCCTTGGAGACCTTGATTGGAAGATCTGTGCTATTTTCATCGACGATCTTATCATCTTCAGTAAGACGTATGAGGAGCACCTTGATAGGTTATCTAAAGTGTTTGAGAAGCTGAAAGAACATGGCATCAAGTTATCACCGAAGAAATGTGAGTTCTTTAGGGAGAAAGTTAAATATCTCGGCCATATTGTGTCTGAAGATGGTGTTTGTACAGACCCAAAGAAGACTGATAAAGTTGAATCTTGGCCAGCTCCTACCAACGTTGATAAACTTCGTAGATTCCTTGGATTTGTTGGATATTATCGGAGATTTATTAAGGACTTTTCGAAGATTGCCAAGCCACTTAATGATCTGTTAGTTGGAGGTCCAACTAAAAAGAAGAGGGGGAGAAGAGTACAGGAGAAAGAAAGGAAAGAATGGATGTGGGAGAAAGAACAACAAGCCGCATTTGAGAAGTTAAGAACTTCATTAGTTGAGCCACCTGTTCTTGCGTATGCTGATTTTTCGAAGCCATTTATTTTACATACAGATGCCAGTGGTTTAGGATTGGGTGCAGTACTTTACCAGGAACATAATGGCTTGGAGAAGGTGATTGCCTATGCCAGCAGAAGTCTGAACCGGTCTGAGCGCAACTACCCCGCACACAAACTCGAATTTTTGGCATTAAAGTGGTCTGTAACAGAGAAATTCCACCAATATCTATTTAACAACTACTTTACAGTCTACACTGATAACAACCCTCTCACATACATCCTTACAACAGCGAAGTTGGATGCCACAGGACATCGGTGGTTAGCTGCCCTTACCAACTATAACTTCTCCATCAAATACCGAGCTGGAAAGAAGAACAGGGATGCTGACGCTCTGAGCCGGAATGTGAAAGACGATTTCGTAGAGGTCAACCAGGATGTGGTAGAAGCCATAAAGAACATCGACCTAGAGGATGGGTACATTCAGACTGTGAGCATGTCTCATCAGGTGGTACCAGATATTCCAAACATCACCACACCCTTAGCAAGTGTTACAGAGTGGCAGAAGAACCAACGCCAAGATCCCTTACTGTTGCAGTTGTGTCAACATATAGAGCATGGAAGACCAGCTAATCATACTCCTACATCTCCAGAAGAAGCCGCACTTTACCGTGATTTTGAACACTTCGTTCTCGAGTCTGGTATTTTATACAAGCGTGCCACTATAGCAGGAGAGGAAATATTTCAGCTGGTTTTACCCAACGCCTATAGGAAGTTAGCAATGGAAGGGGTACATGACGAACTAGGACACCAAGGCAGGGATCGGACCATCAGTTTGGCAAGAGAACGGTTTTATTGGCCCAAGATGACAGCGATGATAGAGAGCTACATTCAAAACTGTCCACGCTGCATCAGAAGAAAGAGTTTACCATCTACATGCCCCTTGATAAACATTACCTCCAGTCAGCCGCTTGAACTAGTCTGCATGGATTATATGTGCGTAGAAGAGTCGAAGGGAGGCTACGACAGTATCCTTGTCATCACCGACCATTTTACGAAGTATACCCAGGCAGTCCCAGTTAGAAACACCACCGCCAAGACCACAGCTAAAGCGTTCTTTGATTATTTCATTGTGCACTATGGGATTCCTCAACGAATACACAGTGACCAAGGTCAACAGTTTGAGGGAAAAGTGATCAAAGAATTGTGCCAGCTGACTGGGATGGAGAAATCTCGAACAACACCATATCATCCAGAAGGGAATGGCCAATGTGAGCGTTTCAATCGGACGCTGCTCAACATGTTAGGTACCCTACATCCTGAGCAGAAGTCTGATTGGAAGTCTTACGTTGCGCCGCTGGTTCATGCCTACAATTGTACCAGACACTCTTCAACAGGGTATTCTCCGTATGAGCTAATGTTTGGTAGGAAGCCAACATTAGCTATTGATGTTATGCTCGGACTCGTACGGGATAAAGAGGCCACTAAGAGCTATCATTCATACGTTGAATCCCTGAAGGAGAGACTGGAACATGCGTATTTAACTGCATCAGCCCTTGTGGATGATACGCACCAGAACCAACGAGATAAGTACAACTTGAGAGCCAGAACTAACACCCTAGAGCCTGGCGATACAGTTTTGGTGCGGAGATTAGCTTTCAAGGAAGGAAGACACAAGTTAGCAGATAAATGGGAGGATAAACCATATAAGATCGTCAGACAACCCAACGAAGGAATTCCAGTGTATGAGTTGTTGGAAGTAGGAGGAAAGAGAAAAAGGACATTACATCGTAACCATTTACTACCGATTAGCAGTCTTCCTGAAATAGAATCCATCAGTAACACTAACAGACCAACACCTAAACCACGGACAGTCCAACTACCACCGAAGGTGACAGAGGTTAGAGAACCGGAAGATACAGAAAGTGAAGAGGATGAGCCTGTTTATCTAATGGAGAGCGCAGATTTCCTGCACCCAGCTAGCCCAGCAGAGACACAGGATAGAGTAGATGTAATTGAACCTGAGCTTGATAGTATACATCAAGATGGTGCAGATAGGCCTCAAGCATCAGCCTCAGATTCGGAAACATCAGATGAACCACTTTTGTCGGAAAGCCCCGCTCCAAGAAGATCAGGGAGAGAGAGGAAACCACCAACCCGGTATATGGATTACGTCATGTCGCAGCAGCAGGAAGTAATTTCTACTCCGCAGTTTCGAGCTGAGTTGGCGAAATCATTACTACCATCAGATTTCATGAGCCTGTCACCGGATCGATTACAGATTGTCCTGAGTTCGTTACCAGTTTTATGTAAGAGTCTTTTCCCGGATGTGTTTTATTAGTAGTTTTTGTTTTAAATGTTAGGGACAACATTTTCCCTAAGGGAGGGAGTATGTGATAGAGTGATTTTATTTATTTTATGGGTATTTTAATATGATCACAATACTAATGTAATTTTAAGTAATATGTCACGCATCAATGCATCTTTAAACTATCCTGTTCTGTACACTCTTCTTAGGTAACCAGTGAGTTCGAGTTCATCTTCTGCTCACTGGGATTTAATTTTCACCTTTGACCCAAAGGTTTCTTGGATTTGTATTTCCTATCTCCTTGGTCACTTAGTTATAGAATCTTGTAGTGTAAGGTTGAATATTTCATTCAACTTTGGTAGTGATTTTATATTTAAAGTTTCAGCAATAGTTGTAATAATTGTTTCATTTATTCTCACCAATTGTACTGTGTATTTGGTATTGGAAGAATCATTGCCTACAGATTTGTAATTTACAGTTTAAAGGTATGTGTTGCTAGTTGTTTTATCAGTTTTATATATATTTCATTTGTCTTTGTTATAATGGCGGACATGTTGGTTTTAAGTAAAAGTTGTCAAATAAGTTTAAGTTAATCTGGTTTTTATTAATTACTTTTACAAATACATTGCATACAGTTAACAATAATAACGCTATTTAAAGCATTTCGCTTTAATAATATATTTAATTTACATTATCCCATATTTTATTACAGAGAGCTATAAGGTACTTCACCTTAGTCCAGACTCTGGTTACTTTATTAAAAACCCCTTCATGGGTAAGAACATATATTTATTATTAGTAAGATTAATTAAATTATGCCTGTATATTTCATACTGGTTAGCAGGAGGTAGTTTCCCTTTAAAGTATTTATATAGATTAAGTATATAAGTGGTATTTAGAATATAGGTTTTAGTATTAATATGTAATATATTATTTTAATGAATATGAATGAATTGATTTTATATGTTTGATTATGTTATTTATACTGTAATTGTATAATTTCAGGGTTTTTATTGTATAGTAATAAATTGCTGTTTTACTGAACCCTTGGTGTGGTTATTTTCCTCGTAATTTGACCCCCTACAACATAGAGGTCACAATTTTGAACCGATTTTGATGAAACTTGATATGTATGTTTATAACCCAAAGATCTTGGTTCCTTTTGATATTTGCGCTCATCGGATCATAACTTCTTGAATTATGTCCCCTGATTGTCCGAAAAATCGCTTTTGTTAGCTTGTGGTCCCTCTGGAGGTCAAAATTATCCGATTTAAAAAACCGATTGATTATATCACGGTTTCATGGTAATGAAGAGAGAATTTGAATTTCGTGAAAATCGGACCAGAGTTGACGGATAAAATGGCCGCTGTCTGTACGCATGTTGTGAAAATATGTTATATCAAGGTTGTGGACCCTATAGAGGTCAAAATTTTAAACTGATTTTGATGAAACTTGAAATACATGTTTATAACCTAATGATCTTGGTTCCATTGCATATTTGCCCATATCGGATCGTAACTTCCTGAATTATGGCCCCTGATTGTACGAAAAATCACCCTTTTTAGCTTGTGGTCCTTCTGGAGGTCACAATTATTATCTGATTTAAAAAAACGTTTGATTATATCACAGTTACACCGTAGTTATGGGTGAGTTTGAATTTTGAATTTCTGATGATTACTTAAAATGCAACAACTCTTGTTGACTGCCCGGACGATTTGGCTGCTGTGTGGGCGTACGTTTCGTTGCCTGGCAACCTATTTTTTTTGTTGATAATATTTTTTTAGGTGTTTCGATGATAGGAAACCAATGTGTACAACTACAGATAAAATCATTAAATTCTGATTCTGATGTTACTGTTTATTTAAAACTAGAACGGACATCTTATCCACTAGGCCTATTACCTGGTACAGTAGTAAAGTTTGAAAGATTAGAGAGAAAAGTATCTAAACGTGGTATAGTGTATTGTCAATACATCATGGTGTCAAGTTATAGAATACTCTCTGTTAGATCTACATCACAAAACACAAGGTGAGAGAGAGGGTTTAATGTCCACTTGACACAAACCAGGTCATTTCAGGATTAATAATGGTTAAATTATATTTCAATAATTCGATTATGCGTAGTGGTCTTTATGAGTGGGAGGAAACTTGTGGACCCGGAGAAAACCCACAAGATAGGACACATACAATCGGGGTAATCTAAACCTTCCACAGTTGACTCAATGACAGACTTGGTGATACAGCATGTATGTGCTAACCATTCGGCCATCCAACCCGACATTACATAAGGTATAAACTATAAAAATAAAATGAAATGGGTTAAACGTCCTACTGTTTTGCTCCAACCAGACGATTGAAAATGGGCATACACCAGATTGTGGACTATTTGTGAAATTTTGCCTGAACAACTGCATTCCAACTTTAAAGGGGTTTTTGGCCTTAAGGGACCTTAAGTTTGTGGTTGATTCCCTGCTTATATGTGACAAGGAGTTGGGTTACCTGTCCAAGCTTGTGGGTTTTCTTGGACAGTCTGGGGGTGTGGGTGTGGGAGGGGGGTGTTGTTCGAAGTCAGAAAATATGCTTCCTCACACAAAAGTAGACAAATATTTTTCCTCATTCATAGATTTTGGTTTTTTTTTTTAAAACAGACGACATTATCCTTTGTGACAGGAGACAATATCGCCCCCTCCCTCGCTATTGCAGCAAATGGAAGATATATACTGCTGCGAGTACATGGTTGAACCCTTGTCCTGCATTCTACATCAATTCACGTGACAAGAATAATCCAGGCTGGAAAATCATCAGAAACTTTCTTGGCCAATACCGAGATCAAAATCAGGTCCTACTCATTGAGCCACTGTGGCTCCCAGGCAGAATACTACTTCATTGCTATTATGATGTGGTTAAAAAGGGATGTTTTGTATTATTTCAGGTTTGATGATAAAAGACGATGTATCGATGATATAAATTGTATAAAGTATGAATATCTTCTAGAAGTCATTAACAAAAAAGATATGTCCGTGTTTAAATGTTGCTGTCGTATTTATCAGATATTAAATCTGAGATTAGAGAGTATATGTTGTAAATGTGGTAGTCGCGTACAACAATCAACATGTTCTAATCCTTGTTGTAAAAACTCAGCATATAAACTAACTGGTAAAATCAGGTAAGTCAACACTTAACCCTAGTTCAGCTCTGAACGTCGATCTCATTACACTCGCCCTGAACGTTCAGAAACTGTCCCATTCAATCAATGTCGAAAGAAAATTTTCGCCCCAGTCAATTTTACTGGGCAACTTTTCACTGCTAAACGATGGGGTGTCAATCCGTGTGGACGCATGTACAACGTAAACGAACATCTTAGGGAGAAAATAAGACCTTGCTTACTTCGCTAGAGTCAGTATGAGCGAAACAACACGCTGTTAAAAATACGTCCCCTCCTATCAAGTTACAATTTCGCAGCCATGACACTCTTACTGTAGGTTGACGTCCACATCAGGAATGTCGGTCATACAAGACAAAACGAAATGTACAGGCTTTACATTGTACAGGCTTACACTCGGATTGACACCCCGTCGTTAAGCAGTGAAAAGTTGTCCAGTAAAATTGACTGTTCTCCAACTTTTTTCGACATTGATTCAATGGGACAGCCCCTGGACTACACTTAACCCTAGTTCTCACAGACATCAATACCCAAAATAAATTGGATGTTCAAAATCATGTGAAACTGTTTTTCCATCCCATGAAATTCAATTCATTTTTTCAGGTCCAGATAAAATTTGGTGTGCCATTTCATTGCTGATTATGTTCAGAGGACCACTGACTATCACGATTACTACCATGTTTCGTTATTTAAACGTTCATTATGCCAAATGTGTTATTCTAGTTAAAATTCATAGTTTTTTTGTGACAAAATTGAACATTTGCGCTCACTCGATAGCAGTAGAGAAGGATATAACTTTTGTATAATTTTGCAGCGTCAAACCACGGTTATTTTTTGTCTCGATTATCCATTTTTGGATTTAATCATCAATGAGTGTTTAGCAGCAGATCGTATTCAAATCCAGTAAATATTGCAGATTAGCGATGACATCGATAGTTGATTATGGTCTGGATAAGTTAATTAATGTCTAATTAACTATTTAGATAACATTCAGGCCTAAAGAAAGATCTGCAATAGGCAGATTTAACAGAAAGTAGAATTTATATAAACAACCAAATTTGTTCTCTAATTTGACAATCAAGTATATATTTTTTTTTAGCTTTCTGATAGATGATGGAAGTACAGTTGCCAAGACATTTCTAACACTTGAGGATGAAAAGGTACAGACATTGTTTGATTTAAATAAAGAGGAAATTGAAAGTTTTTTAGATGAAATTCAAGACATTGGTGAAATTTACATCAGTAATGTAAGTAATGTTTATTTTTAATTTATTTCTTATATTGAATATAGTTCTGATTGATATATATAGAGAGATGAGATGTAAAGTCCACTCAACACAAACTAGATCATTTTGGGACTTATATCAAACAATTTTATGTCATTAATCCACTTGCATGTAGGCATCTTTAGCAGTGGGAGGAAACCGGAGAACCTGGAGAGACCCCACAAGATGAGGCAGCAACATTACTCATTGCTACACACAGGGGTGTGATCGAAACCACACCTCTGGATTCAATGACAGACCTTATGGTATAAAGTGCATGGATCTGATGACTTGTTGTCCACATGTGGTTGCCTGGCAACTTCTCTTTTCTTTGATATATAGCTGGTTCTTTTAATTCAGCCCAATATGTTAATTAACCTGTATACCTAGAAAATCTTGACTCAATAGCTTTTCAAATGGGACATAAGGAAGATCTTCAGAAATAAGAAATGTGAAAAAGCCTGTTTTATTGTACATTTTATTAGAGAATCTTCTTAGGTGTAAAACAAACCACCTATCATTCCCTTGAAACACATAGTTCTCAAATCAAGCTAGGTAAACATGTTAAAAAGTTCACCATGTTTTGAAAAATCTAATCTAAAATATCTTGCTAAAAAGCTGTAAGCCATCCAAGCCCTGCAAAGTAAGTTCCCTTTGGTCTCCTTTGGATGTTGTAGATTTTCTTGTGTATGTAAATATCCAGCCTACAATAATGCATTAAGTATCCTCAGCACTTCCGGTCAAATCTGTGGTATGTTTTAATTGCATGTCTGTATATTTTATAGTTTATTTGAATTTATCTGTGTTTTAATTAGTTTTCAGTAGTCTATCAGGATAGTGATATTGCTACCTTCATACAAAGATTGTGTAATGGTTATATTACAAATAGACTTTGGTGTTTAACATTAAAACCATTTTATAGCCAGAACTACAATCACGTAGCTTTAGAAGGTATTAAAATATTATTAAATATATACCCATTAAAAAATTATTGTTATAACTTATGATTCAATTAATCTTTAAGTGGCATTTAGCGATCGGTAATAAACACATTAACAGAACACAGTTTTTATGGGTTACAATCACTAGTTTTTATTCTAAAAACTCAACACTAGAGTTTATTTAATCAGTTAATTACATTGTTGTGCTTGTTGTTGTTGTTAAATATCCTTTACTTCTTAGATCCGTTTTGGTACTGTTATTTTAATCCATATTTGTGGTTTCACTATGAATTTTGTATATATTGATCTCAAGTTTACTAAATGTCACTGTGCTTGATAACGATAAGAGGATACTTGTCGAAACGTCGTGCTTTTAGAATAAAAACTAGTGATTGTAACCCATAAAAACTGTGTTCTGTTAATATGATTCAATTGATAGTAAACCATATTAAACGTGAATTAGTGAGATGAGAGAGAAAGAAATGGGGTTTAATACCCACTCGACAAAAACTTGGTCATTTTGGGACTAACATATGATTCAATTTTATTTCAATAATTCGCTTGCGTCAGGGGTCTTTAGCAGTGGGAGAAAAGCGAAAGACCTGGAGAGAACCAATCTGATTAAAACACAGATCCAATTTCGTTCCGTTTTTTATAGTTCAAAATTTCGTTTTTTCTTGTCTTTGCTACTCTTGGATCTGGAGGACTTGTTATTTAACTGGTGTTCTGACTGAAATATGGGGTCAGCCAATCAAATGGTCTGTCGAATCGACCGTTTGACCTTTTCATGCGTGGAACTGTGGGTAGATATTACCAGCCAACGACGTCTATACTATAAACACCAGCGGATAGAAATCATAACAAAACAAAAGTGGATTTTGAAAAGCATGGCGGTCGCTAATTGGTTAATCGAATGACTGACGTTATCGGGTCAAATGTCCCGTGCTTGATACCTGACGTCATAGAACGTGAGCTTCCACTATAACTAGTTAGATCTACATGAGTGTAGGCCATCGAAAGTATAAAAAAACGAAACGAAATATAGATCTATATTTTAATTAGATTGGGAGAGAACCCATTTGGTTTGACAGACGACCCTACTCCTTGTCACATGCAACCTGGGAATCAAAACCACACCACTTGACTCAATGACAAATCGTCTAATACTTTGATTCAGTCACCCAAACTTCTTATGATGTTGCTATCCTGGTCATTTATTTTCTTTTCAACTTATAATTAAAATTACAATATGGCAAAGAGGCATCCAGGGTTAAATTTCTAAAAACTTCCTTTTTAACTTGATGTTTTGTAGCAGCATGGACAGTAAGTTGGCTGTGATATAAAATTATTTTAAGGTCATTATTTATAATTATTATATTTGAATTATTTCAGAATTAGAAGTAAGAAATGTTCATGTTGGTGATACAACTATAGAAACAAGATGTCTACCATATTTTACACTGGAATGTTTACATATAGAAGGAATCACAAGTTAAATCATCTATAGACTAAACATTAGAGTACTCACTCTTTTAACAACTTATTCCCCCCCCCCCCAACACCGCCAAGTCATCGAGTTAATTAAGCGCAAAGGACTTAAAAAAAGGAGTCTCCAAATGATATTGAGAGGTGACAGCATGCAAATTTTTAGAATAGTGCTAGTCTAATGTACATGTTTATATATTTTTATTATATATAAAGACATTTAATTAAAATGTCTCTAATAATTCCACTATTAATCATGTGATAAAACAACATATTGTTATATTAAACTAATAATACCTCTGATAAAAGATAGAAATATTTTCTCCTGTCAAAAGGGATTCAGTTGTATTGTTTGAATTTGTGATACATATGTTGGGCATAGAGTGACTTTTGTGGGGACTTTTAATTGAATGTTCCAGAATCCAATTTTCTTAAATATACTATCTCGATTAATGTCATTACGCCACGATTCTACTCAGACAACACCTGTTTAAGGGACTCGAAGAAACTGTCATAGATCTGAACTCCACGTCACTTGATTGCAATTCCACCAATTGAGAACCTAAACTTTTATTGATTCTGGTAATTTGAGTTTAGTTCTCCCGAACTAAATGTGCAGCCTAATTAGGGAGAACTTTTAAAGTAGCTAAAGTCTCTTAACTCAATATCATCTAAAGTCCGCGACATTGAAAACATGAATTATTTGTCAATTTAAATCAACGTTATGTTGTGATCTTACCGAGAAAAGATAGGCTTCTGATATATCCAATAAATATTTTACCATTGATACATGCATCGTGTAACATAATGTGTTTCAGCACCATTTGTAACAAGGGACTCAAAGAACGAGGCTAGACATATTCCACAAGTCATTCTTATACCGGAAATGATTAAATGTAAATCAGTTTTTTATACATTCATATTATATTATTATATGCGGCCCATATGTGTTAGCATTTTAGCTCCTTCATAATGGGGGTGGGTGGGTGGTTATGGTGTGTGGATGGCCGAATGGTTAGCACGTGCACGCTGTATCATAAGGTCTGTCATTGCGTCATTTGGTATGGTTTGGATTCCCCGTTTGTACATGATAAGGAATAGTGTCATTTTGATGGGACAAAAAACCGAGGTCCCGTGTACACATTGGTGTGCACGCAAAAGATCCCTTGACAGTTGATATTTGATATAAGAGTAAGGTGTAGCGCAGCTGCCCGGGCAAAATTTCCCTCATAGCACGCTGTATGGCGTATGCCCCTCTTCATTAGCCCAGTTGAGGAGCAAAACAGTAGGACGTTAAACCCCATTTAATTTCATTTTCTCCAGGTCCGCTGGTTTCTTCTCACACCTATAGACCCCCACGTGCAAGCGAATTATTGAAATAAAATTGAACCATATGTTAGTCCCTAAATGATATACATCTAGTTTGTGTCAAGTGGAGGTTAAACCTCATCTCTCTCTCTCTTTCTCTCTCTCTTTCTCTCTCCATGTAGCTAGATGTTTTGTGGTTTTACTGAAATGTCTTGAATTGGTCAATAAGAAGGGAAGCAACTCGTATTGGCTCAAAGATTTATGCAGTTGTCTCCTATTATCCTGTAATATAACGGTCATTGGTTCAACCTTGTAAAGAATGCCAGTATTTAGATGAAATTGGTTTAGCGGATATAAATATTGACGGTCTTCATTCACTGTATCTATATTTATACTGTATTCCGATATGTTACAGTAAATATACTATAATATGGAGCTCTATTAACGAATATAATAGCAATGATATGACCAATCTAAACATGAACAAATCTTTCGCAATTAAACCCGATTTAACAATAAAATCACCCATAGATGGTAAATTTATCCATGGTTCACCCGGTAGCATAACATGTCAACATCCAGCAGCATGTTCACGTAACGGACAGTTCACACATTTTTGATTTTCTCGTGTGTGTTCACTTACGTGTACGGTTTTAAGTTGTCATAGTCAATTGTCCAGTACTGTGTCTGTGTATTAGCTTGTCCAGTACTGTATATATCAGCTTGTCCAGAGCGATGTTTCATCTTGTAGAAAATTATGAATAAGCTTGTCCAGCAATATATATTAGTTTGTCCAGTACTGAGTAATACATGTATCTTCCCTAGTTTTGTATTTTAGCTAGATGAATATTCGACTGGGTGATATTTTACGTGTAGCACTGCCAAACGCAAGCACACATCGGACGTTCGTAACTATGGCGCGTAGCCGAAAACTAATTGATAGCTTTAACTGTCTTTGCAGGTAGCGAGTCTCTTCGTTCCGAATGCAACTCAAATCTTAATATTTTAATTTAAAGACCTGTTATATTATGAGTGTAAAAGTACATCCATAAAGTCCAGGGGTGTCGGAACCCGGGTACCAGGGTATACAAATGGTACCATGACCTTTTCTGCAGTATACATGTATACCCATGACCCAATGATGAAAGTTTTCAAACTTTTTACTAGTCTATTCATTTTAAAATGTCTCTTTCATGTAAAGGGTTTTATGTTGGAATTTGGAATGCTCGAGGCGGTCTAAACAGCGTTCTCGGAATTGACAAATTTCAAATTTTCCAGAGCCCGGGGGTGATTGAACCCCTCCGGACCCCCTATCTTCTGGTACCCTGACCCTCGCGTCATTACGGCGCTCCTGCTATTAGTATTATTCTGGCATCTTGTGACATTAATCGGAGCTCTGTGGAAAATTATGACCAGGGAATTACTATTGATGTAAATACAGTATTTGATAAGATCGAATAGTTCTATGCATCGCACGCGTAAACACAAAAATAAAATTACACTTTAACCACAGGACAAGCTTAAACCAATTTCATTTAACAATTGATATTTTAGATAAACATTGAGTTTAAATGCACCAGAGAAAATGATTGACTTGAAATAGACACCCATGTATTGAAGAGGTACACAATGTACACGAACTCCATAGAATGATCTACGTCCATGTTGAATTGAGATGTAAAATTAGTACCACAACATCTTGACCTTTTGTTAGTTTTCAATCGAATCCAATTTACACTTATAATATTATCTCTATCTTACAATCGCCTTAAGGCTCCTCACAAACATACTACCAGACATTCTTGTTTGCACTTTCAATTAACACAGCCATTTTAAAGCGGGAAAAAAGTTTTTCCAATATGGTTTCTGTGTCTGCCCCGAACCAATTTCTCGCCATGTTTTCTTTGACCGTAAGGGTAATCTAAACTTTGTAATGGCGTTTTAATGAGACTTTACAATGGACTGTTTATTCTTAAAGCCGCACATTCACAGTCGCTTTTAAAAAGATTGTTCGGTAATTTTTAAATGTAGTTTAATCAGCCATTGTAAGATGTGTTAGGATATGGGCCAATATTTATATACGCCATTATCATGGTAAGTTTTAGCAGAAAGTTAGATTAGCCACGTTGCTTTGAGATGGTTATATTCCAATGTCAATATTATTAACTTCCTCCGCCAAAACACATTTTCAATTACTGCTAAGTAATTCGGTCCATACAGCGGTTTGAATACGCTTTATGGAAAACGTAAACAGAAAACGATAGCCACTGCGTTCTTCCGGCGTGAATACATAGGACGGGGGTGGGGTTGAAGGGGATGCAATACTTCCCGCTAGTCTATTTGCAAGTGTTGACATTGCTTCAATAGGAAAGAATTCGTCAATTCTGATCAATTTGCAATATTTCGGTAAAATCATTAGAAAGGGTTCTATACACCACACATTAGTATTAGCACTCCCTTTTCAGAACCCCGGTTGCACGTGGCAAGGAGTAGGGTCGCCTGTCCAACCTCGTGGGTTTTTCTCTGGGTACTCCGGTTTCCTCCCACTGCTAAAGACCCCTACTCGCAACCGAATTATTGAAATAAAATTAAACCATATGTTAGTCCTGAAATGACCTATAGTTTGTGTCGAGTGGACCCATCTCTCTCTCTCTCTCTCTCTCTCTCTCTCTCTCTTCTCTCTCTCTCTCTCTTTTTTCAGAAATCATTTATTCTTTTGCCCCGCTACAACGTTTATTCTGTGATAGTTCCATGGTGGCCTAGTAAATGTAACGTTGGCTCCCCAAGAAGGATGTCGTTGGTACGACCCCGGTAGTTGCCGAAGTACATTCGTTCCATTAATCCTTGCCAATTGTAACTTGATGAAGAGTCCAGATAGCACATGATGTAAGTCGATCAGACATGTTGGTGTACAAAGAATTTCAGTATGACGAGAGAGAGAGAAATGGAGTTTAACGTCCACTCAACACAACCAGGTCATTTCGGGACTAACATACGGTTTTAATTGTATTTCAATACTTCGCTTGCGCGTAGGGGTCTTTAGCCGTGGGAGGAAACCGGAGTTCCCGGAAGAAACTCACGAGGTTGAGATGGTGCCCCTATCTCCATGCCACATACGCTCACACCAGGGATCGAAACCACAGCCGCAAGCCAGAGGTGACCGGCCAGCTAGAGGTCGAAGCGCGGCACTCTAGACCACTAGGCCATCCCAACCCCCCTTTTCAGTATGGCAGTTTTTGTGAAGTGTATACGCGGAAATGCCACATGGCATACTGCACAGAAAGTAACCTTAGAAATGGTCAAATGTTATCCCCCTAATGACCGAGGTATTGACGTTAATCTTCACTGTATATCTAATTTCTGTTCAATTATATTATATATAAAAGAGGGTTGACATTTTAGAATATATGTCCACTTACAATAATACCCGAATGAATTTGAATAATTTTGTGTTTTTTTTACTGGTTCGTGTTCATTAAATGACAGAAACTTAAGACCTGTATATGTCACTGTTATGGGGAGCCAGGGTGGCTCAGCGAGTAAGACATTTGTTCCTTGTTCGATCCCTGTCTTGGCCGAGAAATGTTACCCTTGACAGTGGTGCAGGGCGGAGGAACTGGTAACGGGTGAATCGAAAAACCGAGACATAGTGTGCACATTGGTGTGCACGTAAAAAACCCATTGACAGTGGAATTCAATATAAGAATTATCTGTAGCGCTGGCCGTGAAGAATTTCCCTAATTAGGTAATTCGGGTCAAAACATAAGGACGTTAAACCCCAATTCATTTCACTGTTATATTCATTCATAATTGAGAGTACAAAATAGAATATGATATCTACCAATCCAGACAAGAAACGCATGTAAATGCTGTCTCTATAGATCAACTACCAAACGATGTTTTTTGTTAAATAAATAGAAGAACTTCCCACTAAACCACCCCCATGGCCTGAGGCCGTAAATGGAGAGAATGCAAAATCATATCCTTTAGTGGAAGCAGACGTAAAAGAACCACGCTACGACCACTAGCTCTGTGAGTGAGAGAAAGGGAGAGAAATGAAGTTTGACGTCCACTCGACACAAACTAGGTCATTTCGGGACTAACATATGGTTTAATTTTATTTCAATAATTAGCTTGCGTGTAGGGGTCTTTAGCAGTGGGAGGAAACCGGGGTGCCCGGAGAAAACCCACGAGATTGAGAAGGCGCCCCTATCTCCATGCCACATACGATCACACCAGGGATCGAAACCACAGCCGCAAGCCAGAGGTGACTGGCCAGCTAGAGGTCGAAGCGCGGCACTCTAGACCACTAGGCCATCCTAACCCCCCAGCTCTGTGAGTAAAGGCACTGACTCACTAACCAGGCGACCCGGTGTTGACCAAAAAACGTTCCTTTGGATTTCCCATCCTGGATTCTCTGTGTCCGTTGTACATGAAGAAAAATCTAGAAAAGTCTCCGATGAGACGTCAAACCGGTGTTCAATGTAAAAGATAACTGAACAGTTGGAATTAAATGAAGAGTATAGGCGGAAGCGCCACAGTCCGGGCAAAATTCTCTCATAGCGATGTCCATCTTCAATATCCAGGTCCTCATTAAAACAGACAACAATAGAGTAACATAATTCAACATGCATATGAATTGGACCATTCATTCTCTAACAAACCATGTTAGTGGGGAAACAATGGTTACTGATATCCACCGTCATATTATTCTGCTGCTCATCAATTCCGGTTAAAAAAGAACAATCACATTACTTTCACATTTGTACTTTCCAAATTTTGTATACAACTAAGAACTTTAAGAAAAACAACAGACATTTTCTGTTTCAGTTGCTCATTTTCTAGCATTTATTAGTGTTTTGAATGTAGTACACAGGTCTTGATCGACAGGAAATATTGGCACTAGGTACAAACGTTGATTGATACCACACGCCCCGGCACCGATTACACGGTGTTCAATTTCACCGTACACGCGCGAAGACGATATAACCCCCAGAGAGTGCCAATAAAAGCATTTATTGCTTAGATTTGTCAGCAGATAGATATTTATGGGACAGGAATAAGCCACAGCCATCTAGCCCGTCTTTCCACGCCACTTGCTTCTCTATACAATCCCCGTAACACGTGTACCAGGCTGGATTCCTTTGATTAGCATTAATTTGACTCGAGTTCTACAGTTGCTACAATAGTTATGTAGGTTAAAGTCGGTACTAATGAATATTTATAGCAATAGTCTTGTCGTCTGTAATCCAAACCTACGACCTCTGGTCGCACCTGCACTTATTGGTAGCAAGGCGCAGGCAAAAGGCAATTTTCTTATCTTAACTGACTTTTATTGATACAAACGGTGTTTTATTTGTGATATACGGATATTGTTCGTGCATTTAGAAGCTTTCATTCAATATTTCTATTCAAATGAACCACTTTAAATAAATTGGGTCTGGACTAGGAAAATGTAAATGTAATATTTGCAGACGTGTATCAAGTGAATCATTATACTCAATGATAATCTTGCTATTATACAGTACAGAGAGACTACATGGACATTGACCTGTGGTTAGAAATTATTACGCCAGGTTGACCAATTTACTGCTTTGTCAAATTTGATTGTAAAATAATATTCTTGTTTACAAAGTGGTAGGCATATGCACTACTCTGATACTTATGTTTCATTCCTTCTCCATTCCTATGTGGGTTTTTATTCCAATCCTTTCGATATGATATACTCAGTTGTTAGGGATCCATTGAGAGTAAATTCCAAAATATGTAGGCCTACGGTTAAATATGGTTGAGTTATGAACAGGGTATAGCACCGTGCACTTTTGAACATTTTGACAGGTAGTCGTCTATGCCTTGAAATTCTCAAACTTCTTCTGAAATGTATAGTCTAGAATAAGGCCTAGTTAAGACAGGCCAAATACAAAAAAATAATTTCCCAATCTGATTAAAATACAGATCTATATTTCGTTTCGTTTTTTATACTTTCGGCGCCTACACTACATGAAGATCTGACCGAGTTTTTCGATAGGTCACGTCAGAGGCAATACGAGCGGCATTTGACCCAATGACGTCAGACATTTGATTAACCAATCAGCATTGATGTTACTTTTGGATTACCCACAGTTCCGTGCAAAACACACCATAAGTTAGCAGTAACTGGCAGTTTCATTGGCTAATCTCTCACACCATTTAGAACACGGCAATGATAACAACTCTTCCGGATACTAGAGTAGTAAAGACAAGTTAAACGAAATTTTGAACTATACAAACGAAACGAAACAGGATCTTTGTTTTAATCATGTTGATAATTTCCAGGTCAGCATAATGAAGTTCATAGTTTCCATTTGAAACTCACTGAATCCCCATGGACATTAGCAAAGAAACGGGACATCAGCGATCATGTAGATGATTTCGCCCCCGATGGCGGTGTATTGGCTCTTATACTTGTGTTTGATCTCAGTACAATAGATTTGTTTTCGAGTTTGCGTGGAGGCAGCGTTGGTGAAATGAACCGAACATGCAATTGGATACTTTTAGACTTATTCTTCTCGAAATATACCGCCTAAAGCAATGTTTCCTGCAATTTCCAAGCCTTGGCATTGGAAATATACTATTCAAAAAAAGTAGAGGATATTTGATTTTTAAGTGTTATTAAAGTCACCTAATGAAACTGACGAAGAAACAAATGACAAAATGAAATGAAGTTCACATTCATCGATTTATTCCAAATGATCGTTAGACTAAGTAAGGCACAGACTGACCATTATAAGGGTAAAATGATACCAGGGGTCAAACAGCAAAGTTACCACAGCATCACAACAAAGTCAGTAACGGGTAAATCCTCCTCTGTTTGCCAAACAAGCATTGATCCGACGTGGCATACTCCTAATGAGACGTCTAAGGTCATTTTGGTCCAGATTGTCCCATTCCTGTTGCAACGCAGCAGCAAGTTCTTGGACATTGGCAGGACGTTGTTGACGTTGACGTAACCTCTGTCCAAGCATGTCCCAGACATGCTCGATGGGGGAGAGGTCGGGACTCAGTGCTGGCCAAGGTAATGTGGTGATGTTCTGTTGTTGGAGGTAACCTGTAACGATCCTGGCCCTGTGACATCTTGCGTTGTCATCCTGGAAGATGAAACGGCGGCCATGACGTCGTGCGAACGGCACAACATGGACTGCCAAGATGTTGTCCCGGTAGTACTGGCCTGTAACACGCCCTGCAACAACATGTAAAGCCGTTCTTCCAGCAACAGTGATGCCTCCCGACACCACAACAGAACCACCCCCAAATCGATCATGTCTGATGACGTTAACGTCTTGGAAGCGCTCGTTTGGACGACGCCACACCCTCCTACGTCTGTCCAAAAAATCAACAGTGAACCTTGACTCATCTGAAAACATCACATTGCTCCAACGTCGATTATCCCAGTGTTGACGATCCCTACACCAACGACGTCTTGCCTGAATGTGATGATCTCTCAAACAAGGGATCACGCGAGGACGTCGGGCGCGAAGATGACCCCTATGCAGTCGATTCCGAATCGTCTGGCCACTCACTCTCACACCAGTGTCTGTTTGAAGACGAGCGCTGATCTGATTTGCTGTGATGACACGATTTCTCAAGGCCAAGGTACGGATAATTCGATCCTGGGCTTGAGGTGTCGCCCTTGGTCGACCTGAGCGTGGTCTGTCCTGTACAGATTGTGTATCACGGTATCTGGACCATAGCCTGCTTATGACAGACTGAGAAACATTCATCGTCCGCGCCACAACCGCATGTGTTGTGCCGATCTGTAGCATGCCAAGGGCACGTAACCTTTCATTTTGGGTAAGCCGACGCATATCAAAATTTGTTTTCTGGTCACTAAAACAATTAAACTGATGTTTCCACCCTGGAATTCAATGCCACAATGTAACATTCAAAGTCAGAGTCGTGCAAATCTTGGGTTTGACCCCCATGATGATCCCAAGCATCACCTGCATTCCATGCGGTAGCTATTGGTGCGTTTGGGCGTCACATGTAACTGGAAATGTTTCTTCTGTTAGGTTCTATAGTGACTTTTTTCGTAGTCATTTGCATATTTTAGTATTATGCCCCCAAAATCAAATATCCCCTACTTTTTTTGAATAGTATACTATAGATGAAAAACAACCACCAACTTCACATTTAAAATCCTGATGTGCGAATAACTTTTCTTTAAATATTTCTGTAAATATTTATCATGGTACAAATTTTTCACTGCCTTGGTGAAACGCTCTTCCAGAAAGATTTTTAACAATCCAACTCTTTATATATTTTCCTTTTTGTTTATTATTAAGTGGTCTATGGGACCCCTAAGCTTTCTTTAAAGGAGCTGAGTCTCTTACTCAATATGTTCCACAATATTCGAAATTTAAAACTCAAAATAGAATTCAATATTGGTCCATTTCATTCCATATTGATGTTGTTATGTTTAATTCACAATGAACGTTTAAAAATATGGTACACGACTCGTGTACCATATCGTTTCGAGCGCAAAATCAATGAACAAAGAAAACATACCCTAAATTACATTGCGGCAGTGAATATATAATGGCCGATTCACAAATGATCAAATGATAATTAAAAAACGTAATCGATTTTATTTCACTTTATATACACATGCGTTTAGACCCATTTATGGTTCCAAAAACAGAGCCATAAGCTATTTAATATCGAAAATAGCATTGCCTGAAAATCTGTGCCGGATTTGGATAATTAGTGGACCTATTCTACTTAAGGATCTCGGGGGTTTGGATGGCCGAGTGGTTAGCACGCGCGTGCCGTATCATTAAGCCTGTCATTGAGTCATCTGGCGAGCTTTGGAATCCTCGGTTGTACGTGACAAGGAGTAGGGTCGCCCGTCCAATCTCGTGGGTTTTCTGCAGGTCCTCCGGTTTCCTCCCACCATATGTTAGTCCCAAAATAACCTAGTGGACGTTAAACCTCATTTCTCTCTCTCACTTAAGGATCTCTTCCAATCACACACCATCACTACAAGAAGAAAGCCGAGGGTGGTGATGGGTGGTTAAGACTAAGTAAGAAAGGCTTCTTTACACCCTAGGATTTGGCCTGCCAAGGCAAATCCGACACCGCTTAAAATCTTTTAAATCGTTTCTTTGATGTGTATGGTTAGGGAGCGTAATTTGCAGTCGGTGCAGGTGGAAAACATACCTTCGATTTCTTATAATCTGGTAGGTCTTTTATCCTGTTAGGAACTGAGGCTAAATAAATCAGCAAATACTAGTAATTCTTTTTAAATTGTATTAATAGAGTCAGTAGAGACATAAGGTTTGAGTGTATCTTAATGAAATATTAGTACCAGATGACGGTTGATGTACAACAGTTCTACCAGATGGTCTTAATATAACACCCACCTATTTATGTTATCTTGTCTATTACCATCGCATCAATTGTTTATTTACAGGAACAATATGTGTTGAAGAGATTATGTTATTGTTGTTGATTACCTCGCGGGGATCATACTTATACCTCACACTCCCCCTAGCGACCAGAATAAGAAATTTGGTTCTGCCTCCTGACTAGCTATATTGTTGCTTTATATACGCAGCCGGTATGCGATGGATGCATGCCATAGATGTTATAGATATGATTGTCTCTAAAGGTATGCCTTAACCGCGTTAAAGATATCAATTGGGAGTACTACATGCCCTCGGTGTTTATCGAGAATGGTGGAAACCCAATCTGTGTTGAAGTAGCGTAGGAATGGGGAGTGCAACCTGAAAGTCTTTTACATGTATATCTACTTTACTTAACACCTGGCAACAGCCGCCATACCACTCAAATAACCGCCTTGTTAGAGTGCCAAACAAAACTTCCTATTCTTCTACTGTTGGCTTTCGGGCAGAAAGGAAATTATCAGCCATCTTTTGCATTGTCAGTTGTTTTGTCAGGTTCTTTGTTTCTCGGGGTAATACAAGTAGTTTAAGTGATGTTCTATAGACGTAGATAAAACATAGATAAATAATGTTTGTAGGTGAAATAAGACTAGCTGAATAACATCTATAATGTGTTCCTATTTCTCACCACGATTCCTCCGTGTTCGACTCAGCTTCTTTTTATTATCAAATGTAATTAATTGATATAGTATAACGGGTTGTACCCATTGTCTATAAAGAAGAAGAAGAAGAAGAAGAAGGGGAAGAAACTTTATTGCATGAAGAAACTTACAAGGTTATGTTGATATACAAATATAAATAATAGAAATATACATGAAACAAACAAAGGATACATACATGAACATAATTATATAACGATACACAATTTTACAAAGACATGAACAAAGACCTAAACATTTTTAAATTTCTACGTTTTAATTCATCATGAATATTTTAAATTGTTGTAAATATATATATTGGAAGTAAAAGAATTCGCTTCTTGTTTTATGAATCAACCAATCTACTTGTTTTCTGTGCTAGTTGTGCAGAACAGTAGGAAAAGTTTTCCTGTCGTCCAGATTTATGAAACTCAGAAGTCCAGGTGAAGAACCCTTGTCATGTCCAGGTTTTCCCCACAGTATACTTCATTTCTGTTTTATTAGCCCGATTGGTGCAAAATGGTTGGGCGTTAACCCCATTTCATTTCGTTGTCCATGCCTATTATAAATAAACGCATTCGATTATAAACCAAACAGTTCACTTGCTTCCATTGATTTTGATGAATTGTGCTTATTTGTGGGACTGATTGTTTTGTTTAAAAACAAGAGATGTCCAATATGGCATTAGCAATCTGTTCTGAGTGGTGGTCGTTAAATAACCGGCTGTAATTAAATAGCATGCCTTTATTGGTTATTGTATTGCTGTTAGGACAAACATTAATAGTTGTGTGCTTTACATCGATATTAATAGCTGAAGATAGAGATGAGCAAAGCCAACGGCGATCATCATCACAATAAAATCTCTTGTTTATTTAATTTAACCATGTGTTTTGGGGCTAGTAAGTTTATACACTTGATGAACACTTCCATGAGCTTCTGTAAATCAGTGCAAGTTATCGAAGTTTCTGCTTAGATGACTTCATATAGTTTCCGTAGTATCTCTCCTGCCCCGGGAATGTGAATTGGGTTAAATGAAGTATTACACGGCCAGCATGATGAACAGTTTAACATTTCAGAATTGACAGGTCATCATATTAAGGACACTTAATCACCAAACTGTGAAATTTGGCGGCTTGGGCTTTTATAGCGGGATATGAAAATATTCGATTTTGTTATATGAATCCGACCGCACCGATTAGTTCTTCATATTACACGTCTTTACCACAATACAACTATATTATTGAATTTTTTTTTATCTGATAAGACTATAATATACAGACATATTCATTCAAATCTAATATTTACCTAACAGAAACTCGCAACACGTCAATCACCCCCTACCTTGTCAGTGGTCTTAGCATAACAATATTACTAAATTGATATTTTTATGAGAAATTGTGAATGTGTAGGAATAACCTAATTAGAATTTTATATCCTAATTTCGATTCGTCTTAATTTTTCTGATTTTCTGCACTGTCATAATCTCCAGAACGACCCCTGTTTACACGTTTGACTTCCGTTGCGTTATGCACGAGACTCGAATGGGTTTATAAATACATCACTGGCTGACGTCTTTACCGTACCCATAATATTAGAACACAACATAATGATAAAAGGTTAATTAAATTTGTCGCAGGTAGAAAAAAGAATACGAAATATAAATCGTAAGAATACGAAAAGTGAAATGAAATACATGATTTTAAATTTAGCAGGTTCTTTGACTTACACTCACATTAAGGCAAATGTCGAATCCTTCGCGTATGTAATGCACACTATTTAAGTTTAATTACACATAGAAATTGATAAGATTAACCCACCTGCAACTAGTAAAATAAATGGTTTTATGAAAGGCAAATGAATGTATGTATATATCAACGGTTATAGATCTATCA
Source organism: Patella ulyssiponensis (assembly GCA_963678685.1). NCBI lineage: Eukaryota > Metazoa > Mollusca > Gastropoda > Patellidae > Patella > Patella ulyssiponensis. The sequence goes on from OY783228.1 coordinate 20,002,235, forward strand.
TTGAAGGTTATATATCGGCTAGTTTAAAATGACTTTAATATATAGTTTTCAATCGAATATTCTCATTTATCAAACCGGTTTAGGTTCTGGGGTTTAATTAACACACATCTGTCTGCGCATTTAATGGAAATTGAACAACGGATGGGGGTAATATATCATTTTAGATAAACATTTCTTTTCTTGGATACTCAAATACAAATTGCAGTTCGATTTCACTGGTTGTCTGCGCCATTTATCATATCTGTTCAAACTCGTTGGGCCATTTGTCTTTCGTTTTTTCTTTTTTCTTCTTCACAGAAAATTGTATTCTGCCAGTAAAAGCTGTGGCTTGCGACAGGGTGTTTAATTATGCGTGGGTGTTTTAGTAAGTATTTGATAAACAGCTCCTAACACTAACCTTAATTTAACAAATTAACTCAATGTCTACCCTTCAGAACAAGCTCGCTGGAACTTGGGAAGGGATGGGTACACGGTGAATAACATGTTGATTCCGTAATCAGTGAATCGATAAATCACAAAATATAAGACAGCAACAAATTCACCCAAATCTGGCACTGGATTAAATAAGCGAAACCCGTGAAGCTTAGAATATTGTGATTGAATATAAATAATTTCCCTTGACAGGTGCCCCGTCAGATTGTGTATAAATATTTCTAATTAGAGTCGACGAGATAAAGCTAACTAGTGGTCTTTATCCATATTCTCTATTACAAAAGTGTATATACTGTGTCTCAGACGTCCAGATATAGAAACTCATTGACCTATAACCTTCTAGGATTAAATCTGATCTTCTGGAATTTTTAAAATTCACCTGGGAATCAACCCATTTTTTTCTGGGTCATAACATCTTCTAGAACAAGACTTACATTCGCCCAGCAATTGAAATCGTTAATTAAATAGAATTTGAAATGTACAGAGATTTTCCATATTTGGCAACATTTGAAAAATGGCGCTGGTGATAGTGTTGTGGTTGCCGACCACCATAGATTTCCAAAGAGGCCCGTAACTAGAGTGACGCAGTACTCCCCCCCCCCCCCGCGAGAAGTTTCGCCCCTCCATATACATTGTTCATTAATCTTACAGCACCCGCGAGAACACTTCCCGCCTCCTTGTTGCTCTGAGCTAGTTACGGCCCTGCTTCCCCACATATTTGATCGACTCTAACTTTGTTCGCTTGAATACTTTCTACCACAGATCGCGGAGCATGCGACAACGCCTTGGTCAGAATCATGACGATGTATGAGGTTTGCTATGTAAATTCTGAGATACACAAACTGAAGCAGCATACTAATAAACATGTGACTATTCGCCATACATTCCACCATAACCAATCCCTCCACCTAGGATAAAACATGAATAGTCCCCGGACAGACAATTCAAATCACAACCCTTTTCTTCGTTTCTACACCACAAAGTCAACAAGATTCCGTATGCAAAAAGATAGAAAATACTATTCACAAAAAGGGAAAGCATTCGTGGCTAACCAAATGATGAAACGAATTAAGAAACAAGCAAATGTCCTTTCAAGAGAAAGGTATTGGTATTTGATCTTCTTTGATTGCAAACGTGTCATGTCCCTAATTCTGGTCAAGTGTTTCCAATGTTTTGTATTCAAATAACGTTCTGGTATCCAGCAGTTAAACATGGCCTCTACAGGATTTGATGGCAACAAATATCTCGTTTAAATGCATCAATCTATTCCTTAATGTAATGTGGATAATCCAAGCGGTGTATTTCTGTATGATTATTATGCAATATAAAATCGTATAATTCTTTGTATGATATTATCTTGGTCCAAAATTCATGACCTTGTTTAGCTGCAGTTTGTATTCATCTTGTACTGAAAACGCCATCATGCCAATAATAATGTTAACACAAAACCAAATTTTCTTTTGCGCTGTGTTTTTATGACTAATGCATGTTGTGTAGAATTATAAACGCTGTCCCGCAAGGATAGTGATAAAATTTCACGACTCTTATTGCCCTTTCAAGTACAGTGATTGCCCATCCATCAAATTTAAAACTCATCCAAATGAAAACCAATAACAGAAGTTTATGGCAGCATCTTCGAAAAACATATCTCCCAAAACGGCCATTTTGGAAGGGAAGCCACGGTGGATCAGTTCCGTGTACACATTGACGTGCACGTAAAAGATCATTTGGCAGATTGAATTCGTTTTAAGAGTAGTTCGTAGCCCAGTCGGAGCAGAACAGTAGGACGTTAAACCCTATTTCATTTCATTCCATTTCGTACGCTTACTAAAAATCTGCAGTAAATTTTGGTGGGGATCAGCCAGACTGTAAGAAAACGCATTTTCGAAAACCAAAGTAGCTCCACCATTTTCGTTTCGTTAGAAAGAACAAATAACAAACGGTATTTAATGGCACACGATGATGATAAACAGCCAGACAGCAAGTAATAAAGAAGGGAGATAACATCAGGTTTTATAGAAGTGATGATGCGCTAATCGTTGATGCAGCATCCCTTTGTTTATAAAACATTGAGGCATGTTTCTCTCGTAGTCACACCTAACTAGCCAATAGCATTTATCAATATTTACTCAGCTGTTTTTATCATATCATACTAGATAATATCTGATAAAACTTTCAGATTAAATCTTACAGAAATATTTAACAGTTGCCCAGTGTTCTTGTCAAAAATATCACTTACTGGGAGTAGTTGGTGAGTTCAATACGGTGCTGATTGTTATTATTTGAACTGCTGTACTCGAGTTCACCTGTCTACCGGGGCCTAATTAAAACAAAGAGCTCCATAAAAGTGTCTAGCAAATTTTTGAAGTTTTTTATGCACTCGTGTCTGTTCTGTTTAAAGATTTTACAGTTACCTACAGTTACTTTCGCCAGGGGCATTCGTTGCGTTTGAAACTCCACGAGAAATAAAGAGAGAGAGAAATGAGGTTTCACGTCCACTTGACACAAACTAGGTCATTTCGAGACTTATATATGGTTCAGTTTTATTTCAATAGTTCGCGTACAATTTTATTTCAATATGGGTCTTTAGCAGTGGGGGAAACCGGAGGACCTTAAGAAATCCCACGATGTTGGACAAGCGCCCCTACTCCTTGTCGCGTACAACCTTGGAATCAAGCCAGTTGACTCAATTATTGTACCTGTGTCCTGCACGAGGAAGAGTGCTCTTACTTACTCTTGCACCAGATACAGCTTGAGAACTTAGATACGTATTAATTTCTGGTCGTTTTTACAGTGCATCCCTCCTTTCAAAGTTGCCCTACGTAAAGAATTCAAACGATGATCTTCAGATAGTTTTGAAAACACCCTGTAGACATTCTTCTCAGTGAGATATTTGAGTTTAATACGCCATATCCATGCTAGACAAAAACGGGATGGGGATAGGTAAAAATCTAATAGAAAATACTTCTTATTTCATATCAAATAGATAAAACCCTCAAAAGTTCGGAGATTGTTGAATAAATTCGAGTTCAAATTTTGGAAATGATTCAAATCTCCCCCATAAAAGTAGTATTAAGCAAATGCTTATATTGTGTGCCATCAAATATTGTGTTTGAAATCCACGAAGACTTGGTTTGCTGTGAAAACACACGTTATTGAACTGAGATAAAATAATCCATAATTACATAACGCGGCCAGGAAATTTACTAAAGAAATGTTAGACTTGTGAAGAATGTCCTTACACCATTCACTATCTAATCTGGTAAAGTCTTTAGAAATGATGCCGGCGACCCAGTGAATAGCAAGTTAACAAGAAGGGGAAATATCACCAACATCTCGCCAAGTAAACATTGGAAACCGTCTCCCTTGGTTCAATATCCATACTTGCTGGATAACATAGCATCGACCCTCGCCAAAAGAACGTATTTCCCCTCCGGTCTCTTTCCTTGCCAGTCTATTCATGACAATTCGCATGATTTATGGAGAAGACATTTGAATACCGAGGTCCGCGGCGTGAACTTTACTTGAGAGGTATTTACTTACACACAGTTGCATTCAGTTCCAGTTATTTATTAATTGACACTTACTTTTTCCATTAGACGACTTACGTCTTCACAAAAGCCAAGGACAGATAACTCTATCAGAAATTCAGTCTTATTCATGTCACGAAGAAATGGCAGAACGAAGGGAAGCGGTACAATATTGTCTTGTAAAATTCAATTTTGACAAGTAGTTTGCAGTTGACTTAATTAGTGAAGAGGCGTTTCGTTAAGGTTTATAACTAACCAATCGATAAAACATGTGACAAATTCAAGATTTGACGAACACCGACAAATTGGGGTTTCTCTTTAATCAATCATCGTGTTAAAGGGGATTTATAATTTTCAACTAAAGAAAAACAGCAAAAAACAAAATATAATGTGATTAATTTTGAAGAAAATCGTATGAAAAATAACCACAGACACTCCAGATTAACGAACATTTTGGAACTAGTCTAACGCATGGCATATTTGAAAGAGTGTGTTCAGTAAAACCCTTATCCTTTTCTTCTTTATTTGCTGGGGTTATTTCCTAAATTTACTTGCTATGGCTGTTCCCTATTTTTCTTGCCATTGTCGTTTGTCCCCCATTCTTTGCTTGGATTGTTTTCTACTTTATTTGGTGGTTGTTTGCCACCCATCGTTGCTGGGATTGTTTGTTACTCTACTTGTTGTGGTTGTTTACCCCCTTTCCCTGCTGGGATTGCTGTCTACTTGACTTGCTGGGTTTGTTGCCTACTTTACTAGTAAGGATTGTTTGCCCACTTTACGTGCTGGGACTGTTTGCCTATTTCACTTTCTGATGTTGTTTGCCTACTGGGGGGTGGGGATGGCCTAGTGGTCTAGAGTGCCGCGCTACGACCTCTAGCTGGCCGGTCACCTCTGGCTTGCGGCTGTGGTTTCGATCCCTGGTGTGAGCGTTTGTGGCATGGAGATGGGGGCGCCTTCTCAACCTCGTGGGTTTCCTCCGGGGCACTCCGGTTTCCTCCCACTGCTAAATAAAATTAAACCATATGTTAGTCCAAAAATGACCCAGTTTGTGTCGAGTGGACGTTAAACCCCATTTCTCTCTCTCTGTTTGCCTACTTTACTTGCTGGGGTTGTACGCCTAATTTACTTGCCGAGATTGTTAGCCTACTTTACAAGCTGGGACGATTGTTCGTCTGCTTTACTTGCTTGAGTTGATTGCTTACTTTACTTGCTGGCGCGGGCGTATTATTGTTGCCTCAGGGCAACGTTATGTTTTATCACATTTATTATGCTTAAACGTTTAAGAGTAGGGCCTACAGACGAATTGATATAAAGAACCGATCCACCATTCTTTAATTTCTAATGTTGAAAGGTTTATGACCGAATGCCAACAAAATTTAATAACCAATGTTTGAAATAACTAATAATACTTTATTTGCATATTATAACAAAACTTTATTAAACATGGAAGCACCATACAACTCTCGGTCACGGATTGCCTTTAATGACAGCATCCACAGATAATTAAACTGCCTTTGCTAGAAAGCTTGGCTGTTTAATGGTACAGAACTCTTTAAAACAGCATTATAACAACATGTCTACCACCGCACTGATAAAAATTGACCTTAAAGTCGATTAGTTTGGCTATTATACTGAGAGAATGAAATACAAACTGGAATTCCTTAAATAAATTAACAAGTGGAAAATCTGATTGTTTATCGTACGCTTAATTTTTGAAATTCATGAGAAATCGAGTACAGGCGGAACTTGATCAAGTTCTGTCTATGAAACGGATTAAGCTGGAAGTAGTATTGGGTATTTTGAAATATTGAGCCTGCATCTCGTCCGCCAACCGCCAATAACAATTGAATATTTTGACAAAAACACAAATGAAAATAGAATTTAAGTTAGTATATTGAGACCGTCACTCACACTTCAGGATTATTATGCGTCAAATAAACGAGATTTTTAATAAAATACAAGATGATACGATCCTTTATTCAAACATTAATTTATAGTTTTTTAAATCTTATGCCATTTTCTATTTTCTAAGCACATACGATATGGTCTCTGGACATCATTTGGGGGTTTCGGAAATCCCTTGCAATCTACAAGATTGTGAGAAAGTTGGATCTTTAAAAGGAAAAACAGTCAAAAAGTTACGATGAATTGAAACGTACATAACTTTCAACATTCTGTACACACGATATATACCACTTATAATCTCTGCTAAACTCTTTTGTTTGGCCGATTGAATTCATATCGGGATATTATCCAGCGTTGATATTTTTCTTAAGTAAATGTTAAATAATTAATTTGAGTACAATTCATACGTGTATTCATCCGAAAAATGCAAATGACGCACAGAGACTATAACCGTTGGATTCCAATTGGTAACACAATTCCTCCCTACCAACCAAAATAGGTACTTTTTCATGAAAAAATACCTGAATACCCATAAAGTGTGAAATATAAATTTATGTGCAATATTGCTTATTATACGTAAGAAATTATTGTTCTGTGGAGTTTCAATACTTAACTGAACACCAACTTAACAGTCGATGTTGTGATTCTGTACATTTAAAATAAGCATTGGGATAATGATAAAGCAATTCGTACAGCATATACAAGTCAGCAGCAAAACAAAAACTGGGTTCCATATCTCTAATATTATATTAAAATGGTTTAATAAATAACAGTATTGATTTGGTAATAATTTAAATAACAAATATATCCTTTATCATTTACATATCATTATCACTTTACAAATAAATATTGTTAATATACAAATAATATATAAATACAGTTCATTTATACTTATAATATATAAAGATGGCGAGAAATGGAGATATAGACAAATGATGTTAACGTCAGTTTTCAGCCAAATTAAATACAAGAAACGATATTGATCTCGGTTTGTCGATTGTGTTGTCTAAATCAATCCCGGAACAATCGATTAGGTTTGAAAAGGTTCGAGTTCCATCTCGTCATATTGTAGATACCCGTCTTCATAATGTTCGTATATCTACGGTTCTTAATAATACACGACATCTTATTCTTCGTAAATATACCCAATTAGCCGACTACGCTAACCAAATGCATTACTCGTGTCACAAAATATGATCCTATGGCCCCTATTGTATTTCTTGGAACATTAAGTGACGTAGCAGACCAGTAAGTGACAGGCAATCCATTTTTAATATGGAAATGAAAATCGGTTAGTGGGTGACCAAGAAATTATTAGTGACCATTTACGAATTCAATATTCTAGATATAAAGAACCCATTTCACCGTGACCTTAATGACTTATTAGAAATTCCAAGCATGCTGCTCCATACGGAATTCGACTCGACAAAACCGACACCAAATATCAAATAATTACGGAAGAATAGTGCTAGATAATATTTTTAGCTTGATATATATCGTGGTATAGATTTGGCAAACATTTTCAAACAAAAACAATATCCCATCCCATAATAAAAAAATTAATAAAACATCTTTAGAACATTGGTAATTTGTCTGAGGAACAAAATCTTGTTTTTAGCGATTCTAATCCAAATTCTTAATATTTTATCAAAGCGACCTACTGGTGGACTGGTAACCATGAGTCTTCAAATTCAATGCTTGTTTGAGCTAAAATCCCTAATATTTTGAACCCCCGTTTTTTTTTCTTTATAAAATTTTCATCTCATTGTTATCTGTTTCATTAATAAATTAGAGCCAGAATAGACCGGGGTAGATCTGTTAAATCGAACACAGGTGGTTAAGAGAAAAGTTATTAATATACACATATTAATATATACATATTAATACACACACATTCCCGATGAATCGGAGGTATTTAAAGGTAACCTGGGATCGTATAGTGATGGGGCATAGAGAAATATACTAAGTGTTCCAGTAAAACACGCTGTTGTAAATATATATAAAAATAATCTGTCCATCACCATGGCAATATACTTCCAATCTCTTACTTCCTGAAACGATAAAATCAGAAAACACATAAACTTTATATTCATTTAAAGCGAGAATTTAATATTTTCTAAGAAAGTCAAAAAATAATTATTTCTATGTCTTTTGTTCAAAAGGTTGTCAACTCACAATCATAGGCATTATTTCCCACACTTGAAAATCATTCATGCTGGAAATAATAACACAATTACCTCCCTTGTTTTTCTATTCCTCCCATGGAATAACTATCTTCAAACGTTTCAATTTGAAGTTGGCAATAGTGTATTATAGGATTAATAGGATTATTTTTTTTAACAAGGTAGGACTGTTTACAGATACTATTTATTTTAGGGCTTTTTTTTAATACATATTAAAAATATATCTTAAAAATATGAAATTGTAGCTTTAATTTTATGCCGAAAGATGAAGCAGATGTTTGGCAAAATTGTACAATTTTCGTCATTCTCAGATCACCTATACGGTTGACCGAGTAGATATTTTGTCTGAGTGGGTATTTTGCATTAGTGAGTATTTTATCAAGAGAGTATTTTATCTGAGTAGGTATTCATTTTGAGTGAATATTTCGTCTCACTGGCTGTCATGTTTAGTGTGTGCTTGTGTAGTGCAGCCAATAGTGGTTTTACTGTTAGCAGAACTAATAGATCAAAAAATAGATAATTTGTAAGATTGAATGACACTTAGTATGCTAGCCAGTCGTGCTGTCGGCAAGTAAAGATGATATAAATGTCCAAGCTATCGAGAGAACTGAATCGAGGTTTAATGAAGACTGGGCTAATGAAGACAAGCAGTGTATTATAAAGAGAATTTTGCCCGAACAGCGGCGCTACGGCTTACTATTATATCGAATTACAACAGCCAAGGGTTCTGTTGCGTACACTTCAATATGTATACGGGGCCTAGGTTTTTTTTGTCCCATCCCGGCGACTATATGTTGTAATTGTCTGTTCGCTAAAGGATACTAATCATCTGACACTCCATAAAAACCACGGTGTTTTGTAAATGAAATTTAGTACTGTTTTTGTGATGAGATTGTCAATTAAGGATTATTGCGTCATTATGGTTGTCAGAAAAAGGGAATACTTCCACCCTTGCAAAACGCAGTTTGACTAAATTAGTAATGTATATGCCAAGAAATTAAGAAGAATCAAATAGCTGAGGCAGCATGATACTGATTTAATCTCAGATGTAAGGGAATATTCATCATTGAAGAACTGTTTGACTTCCTTTGCCTTTGATGCATGAGAATATCACTGCAGTAGACAAACTCGGTTGGACAATGTCTTTCTTGTAACCTGATGGTTTTCGTGAATAAAGATCATTATTATTACAGAAAAGCCCTTGAAATTATACAATGTGCCCCAAAACCAAATACAAACCGCAAAGATGTTCATGAAAAAATAGTCCATTGCAGGCCTACAATGCCTATAAATGACGTATGTTGACCTTTTATCACAGTACCAGCATTTCCCTAGGCATCCTGTTTTACTAAAGTATTATATACTATAAAGAATACAGCTACACGACACGAACAAGTAGAATATGGGATTCCGAGGAGAATAATTAAGCGGTAGACACATTCAAACTCATTGAGGGTTAACTTAACGAGAATTTATAGTCATGGTGATCAGCAAACCGGGTAATGTTCGGACAGAGGCTTACTTCACGTTTACATATACACGAACTAAATAACACCCATCTTAGATAACTAAAAAACAAGAAGATTTTCTATCCACCTATAGGTACTATGCTTAAATTAAAATGAATGTTCCGTGTGGCTGAAGTTTTATTAGACTTAATATAATTGAGATCTAATTTCAATATAACAAAACTCTTAACTACATGTTTTGTTATCCTTCCGCCCTTATTTAGGTATCATCAAAACTTAGCAAAAAATACAAATTCAAATACCTTTCTCCGATTTTCTCGCAAAAAGACTGACGGGGGGGGGGGCTACTATATATATCAGGAACTGCAACAGGATCAGATAAAATAATGATTAATGTCCGCTTCAACCGAAGACGATATCGCAGACAAAAGGAACTACATTCGTGGTTTACTAATTGAGAGGAATTATTAGTGGTCTTTATCCAGCCAGTTATTGGTACTGAGTTAAATAATGATGAATGATATCCAGGACCAATTCACAATTCCAACATAAAACTCTCTGTCTTATCCAAATATTTTAAAGTCGTCGTTAAAATGAAAGTAAATATTAGATTTGCGATATCGATCCATATACTTCTAATACCCAAAACAACCGGTTTAAAATGACACAAATATTACACTATATAAAATCAATACCACCCAGTAACACCTGTTACTTCTAGAGTCAATATTATAAACAAGCTGTTTATAATCTTAACCTTAATTATCTACATGTAAAATATTCTACAATTATACTTCAAGATAGTCTACCACGTGCTCTAGTTAATATATTTTGTCTGCCACGTGCTCTAGTTAATATATTATGAACGAATATATATAGTGTTCATAGAGAATATATTACTAGGATCCTTATTTAAGTACTTATTTACCCTTTTTTCATATTAGATTAAGGACATCTAATGTGCTAGATATACAGTTACCTTGAAATAGAATAATATATTTTTATATCTTTGCATAATTAATATATTATTTTGAACAATAACTGCAGAGAATTTTTTTTTTATCAAGTTATTATTATTAATCGTTTTGTCTCACGGTTGGGGTTGTTTCTATTGTCGTTTTGCTTCAATAAAAATAAAGACTGGAAATTTAATTGTTTTAGCATGCGTATAGGGCTAGGCAAATTAGTATTTTTGCGACAACATGAGAGTTACTGAGCTCATTTGAAAATCAGGCTGGATAATCCAGAGAAAGTTTCTCGGTTGACACCGAGATCGAACAGGACATCTCAGGGAAGTAAGTCATAGTCACCGAACTACCGTAACGTCGTTGTATTTGTCTGTGAACATATTATAATAACAGTAAAAATATTGAAAAAGCTTCTTTATATCATATTATTTATATTTAGCTAATTAAAACAAGACGCCTCAAAGATTTTGATGCAGCATTAAAGAACATCAACAAGTAATGAATTTGAGTAACAGTAGCTATTAACATACCTCGTTGGAAGGAAGCTCGCAGTTTTTTTTATAAAACATTACACTACTCTGTGAGCATCATGATTTCGCTTTTGGCACTTTCAAAATGAATAGACTTTATTGTATACTGAGATGTTCTGTAATTTTAGACCAATAGTGATTTGTCCAGGAATCAAATTTACAACCTTGCCTTCTTGTTGCTGATATGAATTTTTAAGTAAATTAGAAATAATCTGGACAATTAGTAAGAGAAATTCTCTCCAGGAAAAGACAAACCAGATCGATTCAGTCAAATCCATAGGCCTTTTTATTGAATTAGTTATGTCTACCCTTTTTTTGATCTAAATACATTTTACATTTTGTCTGCTTATTAACGGCATTACGCTGTACTTCGGTTTCAACTGACACGAGTAGCCTTTTTCTCCTGCACGTTATTAGACGAATTTCCTGAAGCATTCGAATCGCCAAGAGACTCCGGGGAATTTTATTGCACAATATTAACTTAATTCTATGATCAAAGAAACTACAATTGAAGCTAAACTGAACGAGTACAATTCAGTTAGCTATCATCACATTTTTGATTTTCGGATTACCAGTCATACTTATTTGTCACATGACGCGAATTTGTCGCGCGTTTTACGTTCCCTTTGTTCGTTAAACCCAATCAGTCCTTAGATTTGATTGACAAGCTGTCATAGAAATCGATACTTATCACAAAAACGGGAGCCAAAATTGGCACCACCGTCGTCATTTGGCATCATCATCCAGAAAGTAGAAGTTCCTTTACTAGACTATTGTTTGCCTCATTGAATTATCGTTTTCTTTACTTTTAGCCAAGTCTTCAATCAAGTTGTTACTTGTTGTCAGGTTACGTGTTTATATCCAATCGATACCAGCCTAGCTCAAACTTTTTTTTATATCCCCTCCACTCTATAGCCAGAGAGAAAAACATGCGAATTTCCCGCCTAATTAACTTGTCCGGTACCTTAGAAATCATGGAAGCGGCAACTCGGCTGTCAATTTGTCCGCCAACTGGTTGAGTTGACTGATTGTAAAAACCTGACTGATTAGATCGAGCTCAACCCGTTTTCTGTCGATAAACAAATCTAATTTAACAAGTTTATTTTTTCCCGCCAACTGGGATGTGTTATTAGATAATGAGAACGACTAACGGCCAAAACAAGCGTTATTTTATTAGCGCGAATAACGGTAGAAACATTCCCCGGCCTCTTACAAGACTAGTATCGTATAATAGAACTTTATTAGGAAAATTTAATCAAGTCGAGAAAACAAATAAGTTCTAGTGTATTGGATAAAAAAGAGTGGTAGTTGAGATTTGCAAAGACATGATCTAAATACGGAGTACGAAACCAGATTTGATGTTCGTGCAAACATAGAAGTTGTAAAAGACGGGGGTGCTTTAGATATGTTTGTAATAGTATTATTTCGTTACTAAACACAGGAAGTGAATCCAAATACAAAATGCACGGAAGATTATATACATTCAGTATTGTAAGTTAAAAGAAATAAACTACGTGTACATCGAAACTGATGTAAACTGATTAAAAAGATTCTATCAAAACTGCAAACACCTTATCGGAGATTTAGGCCTGTTAACTCCAATTATGCCGGTACATACTGAGTTAATTCATGAAATTAAAACCACATCGCACGAATCAATTTAACATGACCCCATTCCCTGAAACCTACACCAAATATGCAACGCCTACACAAAATGAATGTGGTGGCATTTTAAATTAGATACCCTATACTTAGATTACGTCTCCAGAAATTAGGCTTGAATTATATAGTGTTGCCATCTATGTTGTTAGCGCCGATTTGTCTTGAGTAAGGGTTGCAGATTTGTCATAGGCAACTCGTACACAACCTCGGTGTCCATAGTGCCATCGTCCCGTATTTATGAATTCTAATTATCGGTCCTTGGTGAGTTCATCGGCTACGTAGGTTGATTCGACGAACCAATGAAAAACAGTTTGAATACCAGTCTCGGTGTCATTGTTTACGTTCACCACAATGCAGTAACTTCTTCGCTGGATTATGAGAAAGTTTGCAAGAAATTTGATATCAATGAAGTGACAAGCACACAAACAGATGTCCTAAAATATTTTGACAAAGTTTACAACAACGATTCGGCGTCTCGCCCACTCACTCTCTAGTTATCAAATTTTTTGATTGGTCGATAAAAATAACAGAATTTATCAAGGCGGGATAATTTGAATATGTACCCCCCCCCCCCCCCGTGGATAGGCCCAGTCGTTAGAGGAGTTAAATGGAACGGTGCGACTAGGGATACCGAGGATGACCCGTAAACGGCTTTGACTTGTAAACGGCTTGGTTTAAAATACCAACGAGAGATTGATTCGCATGGAGGAGGTTGGTTGCAGTGTTAAATAACTTATTTTGGGCACCAGGTTCAAGCTTAAAGAAAAAGCGGAACTTCATGACAGAAATTGATTATAAAACAACGACCTCAAGTACTTTGGGGCTTCTGTTTTCATTTTGAGCATAAAAGAAATAATTTAGACGGTTTGGTTTCCATTGTGTGTACAGGTTACCAACATGTAGGTCTTTCTTCTAAAACCTGATAGTCCATCAATGGTCAATACGGTATTGATGTGTCTGCTTCAATAGATACACACGTCTGCTACAGACATGTCCTCAAGTGGCTGGTCATTCTTTAAAATCTAATGGAATCTTATTAAGAAAAAAGAAGTCCGCCACGTAATATTCTTAAAAGATTTGAGACAGAAGTGAAGGCTGTAGATGTCTGGTAGGTGCCAATCACACTTCTCTCTCAGTAATTATACTTCTTACATCAAACAATCGTAACGTCGAGCTCATTCTGATTTCTCCAGGTCGAGACTCCGGATAATCTTTTATTGAAAATCATCACCATATGGAAGAAACCTGATTTTGTCACACGATTTATGCCCAACTCTTTACGATTAAAAAAGTTAACATTTTGTCTATAATGTATAAAACACCACGGCTGCCATGTAGGGGGCAATGTTTTCTTACGTTTAGACGTTTTTTGGTACGAAACACTGAGTTTCCGTTACTGCCTGCTATTGCGTGCGTTATGCTTTGTTTAGTTATTAAACTGCGTTGATTAATGGATATGTAGTTATTTAGGTATTTAGTGTATGTTATTGTTAATGAAAAATCCAGAAGAACGGCATATTCATATAACTAGTTTAATTCAAAATGGACCCCGGAAGAAAATATTTGTCTGGATGACCATGTCTATATACTTTCGGAAGTGATGTTGGCAAGAGGTATGGCGGCGATTATCAAGTTACTCATGCAATTTACCAATGAAATGTCTTTAATGACTTACCAAAGCCCGTTAAGCAAATCGGCAGATTATTTAGAGTGGTTAAATATGAAACTTTCATAGCTGCTAACTGACCCACTTCCTTATAATTTGGCGTTTGACTTGAATATAAAGATCTACTTTTATTAGTAGTTACTGTGTGAAATCTGAAATATACTTACCGCATTTTCTTCGTCTGCTTTTCTTAAATTATCTGCTATTGTCTTTACACCAGTCAAGGCCTCCATGACACCAGGCGAATACTTACTGGTACAAGTAACATCCACACTAAAATCAGGCTCCATCTCAGGTGGTGGCGGATGAACATTTTCAAACGTGTTCCATTCGCGTGATTCGGTCTCTCTCATTTCTATACCATTACACGTTCGAACTGCTACTTTCCCTTTTTTGCGATTAAATTCCGGTCTGCGCATGAGTAGAATCCGTGGAAGAATATCAGTAAACACTCTCCGCACCCAAGGCGACATTTTATGAGTTGTCGGAGTTTTAAAATGTATGTGTAATGTGTAGACCGTCAAAAATATAGACATAGTCACTACTAACATAATAAACAATAAATACTTTCCTATTAACGGAATCTCTAATGATGTTGGCGGATTAATATCAGAAAGTAAAAGGAAGAACACAGTTAATGCCAGTAAAATACTGATAGATAATGTAATTTTTTCTCCGCTGTCGGAAGGTAAATAAAACACCAATATAGTCAAACACGATATGGATATACACGGCATTATAAGGTTTAAAGTGTAGAAGAGAGTTCGCCTTTTTATAGTAACGTTAAACGTTATATCCGGATAAGGCTCGGGGCAACAAGGGTAAAATTTCACTTTTCGTCTGGCCGTAACATTTATTATATCCCACTCAACATTGAAATAGAAATCTTTGATATCTATTCCCTTCAGGATTATTTTTTCACCTCCAGGCTGTTCGATTCCATCACAAAAATGTTGTAAATCCACTTCCGTACCGTCATAGGACCAGGAACCAAACTTGAGAAAGCATTCCTGCATGTCAAAAGGGAAGTAAGCCATGGCAATTGGGCAGTAACTTTTATAAATACCGGGTGGTTCCCAGACAATTCTACCCGTATTATATACGGTAGCTTTAGTTAATAACGTTATCACAAAATCACCATCAGCACTGGAAATAAACAATAAAATAGAACAAAGTTCAGATTAAGAAATTTTGAAGGTGATTTGGTTGTTCAATGCCAAAATATTGAGAATGCAAATAAAAAAAAATATTTATACCTTCTGAATCTAAAAGTGGGTATGGGATGCATTTCGACATATTCTTCTATAATATTAAAAGATTTGAATGAAAAATCAATTCTTTATTAATAGTAAAAGTATCAAAACCCACAGTTCATGATCTGTTCTCAGACTTTATATTTCAAAAGTTTACATATAACAAATTAAAAACTCTCCGTATAATCCGCTGCATTTACGAATTGCAGATTTCTATTTCCAGTTATAAACCTACTAAAAATAAACAGAAAGGCTTTCTTACTTATTGTATAGAAGTATGTCGGGTCTCCACAGATCATCTGATGGAATATGTAATTTATCTACACCGCCATAATCAT
Source organism: Patella ulyssiponensis (assembly GCA_963678685.1). NCBI lineage: Eukaryota > Metazoa > Mollusca > Gastropoda > Patellidae > Patella > Patella ulyssiponensis. The sequence goes on from OY783228.1 coordinate 20,018,171, forward strand.
CAGGGTTCCATTTTAATCTTCTATCATACCATTCCTGATCATATCAAGAAAACATTATCCTGTAAATCTCATGCTACATAATGTATATATAATATAAACATTTATCATATTTACTGTCGTGTCTCCATGTCATCATGGACGCCATTTTATTACAATTCCGAAACGCATCCATTTCAATTTAAAACATGTCGGCGTTTATGCTCCATTACATCTAATTTACTAACTATTATCTTGTAAGTTAAATAAGCACAGCAATTTTTTAGCGAAACGAATTGGTATTATTTCGTTCTAATTTAAATCACCTGTCGACAATGTTGCTATGTGTATTTTGACTATTCTATACCCGTTGCCAATTTCGCTATTCACATTAAAGATATAAGAGTGTATAAATGCTTATTGTACCAGAATAAAGGGGCAATATAGACTTTAAAGCCATGTACAATCACAAATATTTTCTTAAGTTAATAATAATAATAAAAAAAACCCAAAACATGATATTGATTTTATTTTAATTGAATTGACCAAATTCACTTTTAGTTATCATCTTTTATTATTAAATTGCCTTCTATTGATTTAATAACGCCATTTTTATTGTTCTTACATGTCAGCCCATTCTAATTGGTTTGGTTAATTACATTATAACAACAGTCATTACATTAAAATAGCATATAATTTGGAATTTAGAACTATATATGAACGAACTGACCTATTGTACCTTTAAAGTGACATTCTAAGTTTCGTAGATGAATAAAATCAAGCATTCTTTTAAAAACGAAGTCTTCGAACATCTTGGAATATGGGCTTCTAGCGAGGTGTTCAAACTTATAAGTTTATTCATCAGTCAGCAATAATGTGGTGAAATGTTCATTACGAAAGCTAAATCCGAAAGCTAAATCCCTTGATAACAAATGGACGTATTTTGACGAAACTTTCTAAAATGCATCATCAATTTTAATCACTTGAGAGGGTGGTGCACGGTTTCTGTCTTACATAAAATGAACCCTGTAGTCAAGAATCCCTTTAACACTTTCATATAACCTAAAGAGTGGGATGGAATAGAAGTTAACAGAACTAGCATACAAACTTCCGTTATACTGCGCGTCTTCTTAACTTGGTTTCGTTTCTTAAATGTTAATAGTTCCAGCTTCTTTAATGAAATAGTCTCCCGCTGTTTCTATTTTGTTCTGTTTTAAGTTAATGAGAAATGCTATGTTTTGAATTCTAATTTTCCGTAAAGTACTAGCACATAGACGTTCTTTAATTAACGTTATTATATTAGCCTCCTGTATTAATTAAATTGATTTATTATTTTGAATTTGCAACACATGGTGAACTTTATTACATTTTACTCTGACTCGGTGCCCAACGTATGTAGCTCTTTAATGAACCATAATCAATAGTTTGTTCAGACTAAATGTTTGGAGCTTTTCACCTGGGAGAAAGAAGACATTTACAATATGCACACTCTCTTAAAGTATTCCCAGAAGAGATGTGCATTGATACGGATCTCGTTGGCTGGCTTATCGGGAGAATTGCCATTATAAAAACACTTTCTTGAGAAAAATGCACCGCTCTCTTTTAATGCACCTGCCAATGGTGTCATATTTCATTTTCTACTTGGTAAAACCAAATAACAAGAACACTTATTAGTGGTTTGGTGATTTATATAGAGATAGTTTCTTTGCTAGCAGATAAAATATCAATTTTTGAACGCGTATTTTCCATTACCGTGTTTGAATACTTTGTGACAGTGTTCGTTATCTTTCTAGCTCGGCGGAGATCCACCTTTTCCTAACAGTGAAAACCCCGAATTTTGGGAGGGGTGGGGTGGAGTGGTGAACGCTGATCTTGCATGAGTAACAAGATACGGCGTGGAATGTGCTACAATCTATTTGCAACACGTATGGGCCATAATGTATATTTGACACTGGTTGGACATACGGTTATGAAGTAATGGAGATCTGAATCTGCACATGAAAGTTCATGTCAAAAACTCCAGACAAGTCCCAGGCAAGACATTGAAATCACATGATTTCTTTTCCATTTGAGAGTAATTGGAAAAACTCTAAACCCATGATGCGTCTTTATGCCCCCCCCCCGATCCCTTACAGAAAGTAAATAACATGATATATATCTTTGTTTAATCTAAATAAAAGATTTACTTACATGTCTCAACCACACACTAATTATCATAATCTGATTCTTTTCACTCTGGAATAAAGATAAAAGCTACATTAAAGTAGAATTTAAGAAAGTTATGCCTGGGAATTTGGATGGGAGAAGCTAGCTTTGGTTAACCAGAATATCATTAAAAACACAACAAACTTTCATATGAAATAGAACCACCAGTTTAATTATAGCTCGATGTTTCAACATGAGAGTTATTGTCTGAAAACCGACACCGAAACGTCGTGATTGAATTCCATATAATCGGTCTTTGTGTTTTTAATGTGCTGAATCGCTAAATGCCATTCAGAGATTAGAATGTCTGGATTACAACATAGTGTTTCCACCTTATTGAAGAAAATGGGGGGGGGGTCAAACCTTTATTTCATCATACATAGTACAGTTGGCAGTGGACTTTTAATGTTTACTGAATCATACATGACATAATTTGAATAGGGTTTTACTGATTACTATCAGAATTTACTGAATCAAACAGGCTATTTGTTGAAGGAGGTTTTAATGTTTGTTATCAAGCATTGTATAGTTGAAAGATGTTTCAATGTTTGTTATCAAATGTTTACTGAATTTTACACTGTATGGTCGAAAAATAGGAGGACATTAACAATAGAAAAAAAAACGTGCTTTTCACCATATTTATTAGGTCTATTTTCATATTTTAACTAATGTTCGAACATTCTTTAGTCTATCAATTCTAAGTAAAAGAAACTGAATTATCATCCGATAATATTTGCCATTATCTTTACATTAAATGTTTATTACTTTGAAAGACGATAAAGGGTATTCTTCTGTAAGGTGTACTATGTTCTCGGATATCTATACAACACTTATTTATGTGTTAGAGTGTGCTATTTTATCGAGTTCTTTTAATTTACATGAATTAAGGAAAATGCAGATAACGGAGTAATCTTTTTCTCCACGTTTCTAACCCATTTACATTCCTCTGATAGTCTGGCTACAATCTTGAATCAACTAGAACATATACTAATTTAATAACATGGTGATTTGTCCAACACCTAATGTGCAAAATTATGACAGCTTTAGTGATGAAAGAAGCATAAATAGGCTATCATATATGGTTATTATCATTAAGCGAATGGTATTACGATGACTGTAAGTCGTATAACCGGTGTTCGATAGAAGATTATCGATTCTGGCATTACCGTTAATAAACATAGTATTCCTTTTCCTGACTAAATATTCATTGAGATTTGTAACAAAACTGTTCATTGATCCACTACGGTCTAATGAACGCCAACGAAACAAATTACCCTTACAAGTAGGCTGATTATCATATAAAACAGCTAGTTTTAAACATGATATCTTTTCTCCTTTCGCTTGTAATCGGTAATAAGTTAATCATGGAAAAGAAAAACGGTCTTAGATATTTTTTGTTTTATCTTAATGGCTGTTTTTTACGCGTGATATAGTAAATATTAGACTGTAGTATATTAACAAATTATACTAATTATAGGCAGCCATAAAAATAGACACCTCATTTGACAAAATCAGTCAAGTGGAAATATACGATCTGATTATTTTTCCCAATTTTAGTGTCGTTGTCCTAAAGATTGCCATAAAATTTCAATATTAGAAACGACCTAGTTTGTTTTGCCGATAATCAAAGAATAACAGAATAGTTCCAACAAAAAGAATCTTGCTCAAAGGGCTTCGATGTCGACCGGCTCCTAACATACTAGAAATACAGTTATATTGACACTTATGGTAGTGTAAGATCAGTGTTCACCAGAAGAAATGATGTTCGATCTTATAGCAACCGAATCTTTTTCATTTATGTGAAAACGATTTGATTCGATAAAGCTGTTTTATTTTGATTAGTCATTGAGCAATTCCGGTACATTTAAACGTGTGAGCAATCAATTCGTTGTTATATTTAGACAATCAAAGACTGAGACAACAAATTGTTATGTATACGCATTAACCGAATCTGAATCAGATCTCAAGCAAACTGGCCCAGTGAATTTCATTTTCAAGGTTTTTTGTTTGCACTTCAAAAATTCTCATATGGAGAGAGGCAGAGAGAGAGAGAGGGAGGGGGAGAGAGACAGACAGACAGACAGACAGACAGAGACAAGGTTTAATGTCTACTCCACGGAAACTAGCTTATTTGGGGATTAACACATGGTTCAATTTTATTTCAATAATTCACATGTGCATAAGGCGACTCTACTCCTTGTCACGTACAACCGGGGAATCGAAACCACGTCAGTTAACTCAATGACAGACCTTATGATACAGTAAGCACGTACAACCGGGGAATCGAAACCACGCCAGTTAACTCAATGAAAAACCTTATGATACAATCCCCACAAATTAAAGAAGATGATCAACCTTACACTATATTGTAGCCAGACACAAGACCAAATTCCGAATCTGAAATATCTTATATATCCAAGTACAGCCACAATTGGTGTATTTTTAAGATACTAGACACTACAGTTCGAACTTATTTACAAGGGACATCAGGAAACCAGAACTTCACACACAGATGTTCAAAGTTAAAAATAGTGCTCGGAATTAAATAATGCAATGAGAGGTCTATTAGATTATCTTGTCTTGCGGAAGGTCACGGGTACTAAGGCTACTCGTTATTCAAATGAACTTGCAACAAGTTAGATTTATGACGTAAAAAAGAATCTAGCGGAGAACATTTAGTATGGTAATCAAAGGGGCTTAAATTACGCTAATAATCACAACGAAGCGCGCAACAGTTCAAATGGGGGGAAAGGCCTGGGGGAAAACACTAGTTATATTGGACGAATAGATCTAATCGATTTAACTAGGGATAAATTTAACATTGATCACTTAGTTAATGAGTGGCTTGCATCGCTTCTTAAGATCCACAGCATTTGCCATTCACTAGATCCTTTAAATAATGAATTACAAGAACACATTTTCAATCGTTCGCTCTTTTTATAAAGCAATTTTAGGGTTTTTTTCTTCTTAGAAAATGCCTCTTAAGGAAATTCAACAAGCATCGTGAATGAACCATATCTTAAGACGAAGGAAATAGGAAGAAAAGAAGTGACTTTTAACAGTAAGGTTAAATTAGTCATTAATTGCCTGATTTCCCACAACGTCCATCAAAATTATCTCTTAATTTTTGCAGCATGTCCATTGACATCCCAGTGATGTTTGTTATAATTCTGGTAGACACGCTATTTGAGAAAATTCAAATTATGTGTATTTTAACCCACAATGAATTGTATTTACGAACTAAATAAATTATATTCTGCTAGTTAAATAATCTTATTCGTGTGCGCGTTGTATCAATAGGTCTATCATTGAGTCAACTGGTATGGTTTCGAATCTCCAGTTGTACGCGACAAGGAGTAGGTGACCTTTCCAACCTTGTAAGTTTACTTCGGGCCCTCCGGTTTCCTCCCATTGCTACAGACCACTACGCGCAAGCGAATTATTGAAATATTGAAGAATATATTAGTCCTGAAATAACCTAGTTTGTGTCGAGGGGTCGTTAACCTTATTTCTCTTTCCCTCTCTCTTTCTCACACACACTCTCTCTCTCATACGGATTAAAGAGACCTATCAAAAGATTTCACTTAACATTTTAAAGGTCTGCTATCGAGTCAACTAACGTGGTTTCGATTCCCCAGTTGTACGCGACAAGGAGTAGGTCGCCCGTCCAACCCCATGGGTTTACTTTGGGTCCGCCGGTCCTCCTCCCACTGCTAGTGCTAAAGACCCTACACGCAAGTGAATTATTGAAATAAAAATGAACAATATATCAGTCCCGAAATGACCTAGTTCGTATCGAGTGGTCGTTAACCCCACCCCTTCTCTTTCTCTCTCTCTGTCTGTCTCTTTTTCTCACTCTCTCTCTCTCTCTCTCATTCGAATTAAAGAGACCTATCAAAAGATTTTACTTAATACTATAGGTGACGCTGGCTTATTTAAACCGCCTGCAGGGAATGACGAATGCTACGAAATTCTCAATTAGACATATCCTTGTAAATACAGAACGGTATTACAATGTTTTGGACAATAAATATTCCTAAAGATTCAAAATCCCTCAGTGGTTTTATTGAAGATAACTCCCCCTCACAGCTTTTGTTTGTTCTTTTCAGCGAACGAAGAACTCTTCCATCTTAATCAGATAATATCTAAAGATTATCTTTCTCATCTCTGACATAACAGAACAGCAGCTTTCGTCAGCTAAATACGAACAGTACCTGAAGCGGAAATGACCTCAGATTACATGCGAGGACTATTAAATTAAAACCTGCCTAACATGCTCTGGTCCCATGTGCTAACATGGTTTGAGGAAAACGTGTTTACCGTTCAATAGTTCCAGCCAAGTAGGAAGAAAAAAATTACAATCTTACATCAATGGAATTAAACGGTAAATAAAATTACTACCTTCAAGCCAAATAGTGCCAAATAAAATGGCGATTTTGAGCTGAGTTTCAAAGTTTTATCTAGTCTGTGAGAAGAATGATGAACTGAGAAGGCTACTAAAAACATCATAAACACCCTTATCATGGCACGTCAGATAGCCTTGTGACGAAAACACAGATAAAACAACCTTTTACAAGATTACCGTTTACTTCGCTTCTCAAATTTCGTTTCATGTTAAGCTACATTTATTCCGTCTATAACGTTATGGCTTAGTGAAATTTATCTCTCGCTCATCGCCTGATTATCCCAGAATCAGAAATATTAGCTTCTAGTTTTTCTAATTGATCGGAAGCCGGGATGTGAGGCTACGTTTATTCCTACATCTCCGTCCAGAAAGCCTGGGTCGATGTTGGTTTTCTGTATACAACCCAAGATTTGACTTGGGACGATTGTTGCTGGCTCTATAGCATTTATAGATTTAGCATGTACAACTGTTAAGTGGCATAATATCGGGGTTAATTATAGTTAACTTGACAACATGGCGATTAGCTTTTACAGAGAATAGACACGAACTTTACACGGTATTATCTGGTTCTAAATTATATGAGATATGTACACCATGTGCCTTCAACCCAGACACTTTACAAAACATACAAAACTAAATAACGAATGGCATCACGAACGTATGCATTGGTAAATGCAATACAACTTATAGATTAGTTTTGTAACTATACTAGTATTTTGGTTTTATGACGCGATGCCAAAATTTCGGTGCCTTTCTATTTTCAGCTTGGTTTCAACTTTCGTTAAGAATGGTTGCCGATGAAATACTAAAATTGAGTAATCCTTCAAGAGCATGAATGAAGGAATTTCAAATTTGAGTATCTCCAAATCTAAATTTCGGTCATGATCTTACCCATTTTTAAAATAATCGGAACAAAATTCTATGAACCTTCTTTAAATCAACCCTTTCCTGTTGACAAAGTCTTTATCAGAAAACTGAGCTCAACAATGTGTCTACTGCAAAACACAACAGCTTTAAACTACAAGTAGACCAGTAACCACCCTCTCCCACCCAAGGTCTTTATTAGAAATGTAAGATTGTAAAATGCAACAGACAATAGACTACATGTAAGGTCAATGTGTATTTTAAACTATTCAAAATCCCAATTAGCGGGTCCTGAACAGTAGGTCGATTGTAATAGACAACAGCTTCAGACTAAAAGTACAAGAGTAATGAATATCTGAATTTATTTACATCCCTTATAAATAAGTTACATAAATATGTTTATCACAACAAGACCAACATACAGGGAATATAAATTTATCAGATGAGTAACATGGCCATTGTTACTAAGGCTGTAACAACAAATGATGGACTTTATTTATTTGAGTATAAAAAGATCTGTAAACCTGATTGAACACACGCCATCAAGTTGAATAAAGAGAAGACTGACAGCGATGTCAGTTGTTGTTTTGAAGGGGAAACCTTTGACCAGTGTTCAATCTAGGAGCAAATACTTGTCTTAAATAGAACCAGATCTCATCAAAGAAAGCACATTAATAACATACTGCACGACAAAATTGTCTCCAGTAAATTCAATGTGCCAATATGTTGGACTAAATGATGTCTTAACCTCGCCCCATGTTATCATCTAGGCGAACAAGAGGGTGACAGTGTTGATATACTAAGTAATTAGTGGGCTACAAGACCCTGTTTAATGATTTTCCATTGACATCTTCTATTAATTCTCTACGTCAAATCTGAAAACAGTTAACCCTTTATCTATCACCTATGTACAGTAATTGAATCAACGCAAATATTGTGACGTAGTGAACATAATTAAATCTCTACATTCGTCAATTAAAACTATCAGAACTTACAAATTATTTTCGGTTTTATGTTTTCAGTAAACAGTGATGTTTCAAAGCACCCCATGTGCAAAAACTAAATTGTCATTTTCCATTTATACGTATAATTCATTTTCCAAATACAAATGTTCTATTCATTAAAAAGAGATGTTATGATATCATATGTTTATTTTAAAACACAGATATACAAGAAATCCCCAAGAGAAACCCGACAGACACATACAATGTCTGATTTATGATATGTTTTATCGAAAACATGGCATTGGGATAAAGATTTCTTGTCAAATATGTCCAGAAAATGTGAAGACCATCCTAACAGTCGTAAAAGATCTGTTCAAGAGAGCAAGCGTTTGATTAAGATGTTTTACTGAGCATGAAATGTGAGTACTTGCTAAAGCGTTTATTTAATTGCATATCGATCTGGCGAGATGAATGTGCAATCTTGTGCAGTTTACATATCATTTCACCATATCCTTCAGCAAACCCCACAGTTGTCGGTATTTTACAAAAACAAATATGATTTTATTATTAGAAAAAAGGGTTGCATTAAGTGTTTTAAGACAATGATTTTCTCAAGATTGAAAAGAATTACAATTTCATTATTTATGACCAACGTGTGTATCATCATTTTCTAAACAAGACAAAAACTGTTTAACATTTATTTCAGTTGAAGGCATGTTAACATTTTCTAACACGTCGAACACCTTAACGACACTCCCTGTGGACTACTTGATTTGCGAGCTTCGTTGTTGACGACGTAATCAGTTTTTGTGTATTCCAACACAATGCCATTCTCATTGCTTCATTTCCCTTCTGGATTATCGTTGTCCTGCTAGTAAAAGGTCGTATTGCCCCATTTTGTTGGTAATGGCTTATTTTGACATTGGACCTATGATTGAATAGTGCTTCCACGGTGAACCAACTGCCCAGAGATGCCTTGTAAAGAAAGCAATTAATTGAATATTCATACGCCATTGGAATCCATCAAGATGAGCCATTTTACGTTGGTTATTTAGCGGGTCTCTAGGTTGGGGTTACTACAATATAAGTATTTGGTATTCATGAGAGATCACCAAGTTATGATCAGAACGAACCACATATTTCAATGCAACTACTGAGACACAATGTGGGGGTTGTCAATATTCATACGCGTACGTCTTGATTATTGAAGAGGACTACGAAGTAGAAAGATAGGATAATCAAGTGCGACGAAGTCGATTCATTAAACCTCCAGACGTAGATAGGATATCTATAATATTTGGCCATGATTAAAATGGTCCTGAAAAAGCAGAAGTCAACAAAAGTAAGCAAATCTGACCCAAACGGCAGACATGGTAAACTATTTTCATTTAGATTCACAATCATAACACGGCCTTTATCAACCGTGCTCATTTTGTGATATTTGCAGAAGGCATCGATTCCCTGTCCCGGTGTCAGTTGAGCACTAAATTGATACGTGTACGCACTCTTTTCATATAAAGGTAACGAAAAAAATCCTGTTTACTCTAAATTTTCCGGAATTTGGTTCCTTCAAGAGAAATGACACGGTGCATTGACTTATTTTATTCCGAGTTGAATATTGGCTAATACATTATATCCTGTGTAAATAGTGTTTAGGGGGATATGATATATGGGGCTTTCGTTCACCATACATATCCAATGACCCATATACAACACCCATTCATAAATCTGTCAGTGTATCAGGCCTTTAATTAATTAGCAGTAAATAAAACCAAAGTTTTCTATCTTAAAAATGAATGGCGGTTGTTTGAACTTGTCAGTGGACCACATCTATCTTTACTTTGCACGATTATATGAAGCGTTGTTTCAATATTTTGGATCTTTTTTTTTATAATTCGCTCTTAGTTTAATCTTCAAAATTTGTTACAATAACAGATGAGGTCGTTAGATTAAATTAACCCATTCAATATTTATTTAAGATTTCTCAAACAGAGCAGCTCAATAAAGTTTTCGTTGTTAAAGCATTAAAAGAAAGTGTAGGCAAATACACACATGTTACGGTACCAACATCAAAATATATGACAATTGTACGATAATATGTCTGTTTGAATTGTCTAATGGAATATGGAACAATACACCAGGCCATCCTGGAGATCCAACAAATTTAGTTCATCTAGAGCCTAAATAAACCACTCATTACGGCGAAGAATTTAAAAATAAACCATAATGGAAGTGTAAGCACATGCATATATGTTACGATATTAAAGAAGCTAAGTCTCTAACTCAATATCATCCAAAGTCTTCCACATTGAAAACACGAATTATTTGTCAATTTAAATCAACATTGATGTTGTGATCTTACCGGGAAAAGATGGGCGTCTGGTATCCAATATTTAAGAGAAAATAAACATTTTGCCATTGGTACACGGATCGAACACCATACTGCGTTTCAGCGCCATTTGTGACAAGGGACTTGAAGAACAAGGCTAGTTATATTCCACAAGTCATGTCAAACGTTCACAGCATATACTTATATGGAGAGCATGTGCAATAAATATGAAATGGAATATATCTAGCCTTGTTCTTCAAGTCCCTCGTTAGAAATGGCGCTGAAACGCAGTATGGTGTATGATTGCCATTCGATTGAGACTGATGGCGTATTTCGCGATTGAATGTAAATTATTTTATATACATTCATATTGATATTACATTATTACATGTATATGCGCTGCGACCCATTTCTGGTAATAGTTATCTAGCTGAATATGAAACAGCATCCCACCCCGCCCACACTTAGGATCCAACAAATTCATTACTGTGACGGTGTGGATTCTTGGAATACTGCCTTTAACCGTAGTAAACGAAGAATTATTTAAAAGAATAATGGTTGAATATGAATGTGAGAATGTGAAATCTCGTGACGGGACTCCATCTGGTTTAAATCAGCGATAAAAAAATTTCTAACAGAACACGCATATTTGGCTTTAAAAAAAATTAAAACAGGTGACGGCAACTAAATGCTGAGATCAATGCCCAAATTAAGATAAATATCCAAGTAATCGATACGTCTTAACAGAACCGGCCCCAGGTGTTTGGGAGAAATCCTTTGTTCTATTTTTTAGGAAATTACACTTAAAATTGAAAGCTTTATTTAATGTTTTCTACTATGGTGATGTAACGTCCATGTATATATGTAGTGTTGTAATTATTTAAATTTTATCGGAAATAGCAAAGAGACATGGGGTTTTAGGTCTCCACAAAATTCGGACCTACCATGGTGGAAACACACGGGCAAACCAAGAGTCGACTCACGACCGCATTGTTAACAAATGGAAATCTGCATCACAACGATTTACGTATTAATACATCATCCTCTAGAAAAAGATTTAAGTCAATATTAAATGTTTTTGACCGTTTCACATTTTCCCCTAATCCTATCTGTTTCATGTATATAACCATAATTTATTTATTGATAAAGACACATGTTTTATGAGTCACCATATGGATCATGTTTATGTTATTTTAAAGAACATATGAGTGATATTGTGTTTTATTGTATAATCTATATACCTTTATGATAAATATACCTATCATTTATAAAGACAGCTGTTGTAGGTAATATATGTTCGTGGTAAAAGACATATTGGAAGGTAACATGTGTTTTGGTGACGCTAAGAAAGGTGTTGTACTGTTTACCCAGAAAATCAAAATCTATTGTCAATAAAAGTTATGTGTCTTTGGTGACGTTCAGAAGGATAGTGTGCTGTTTATCAAGAAAATCAAAGTCTACTGTCAATAAAGGTTATGGCTATTGAACTGGTCTTGGCGATCGTAATGAGAAATCTAGACAAATATGCTCTACTTCTTATGAGCACTATTATCTAATAACTGACTGCACTCTTGAATATCACAAATATCTTTAAGAGGTTAACGATTATAACCAAGGAAGGATTTTATTTTTTGCTTTTGTCTTTTACAACATGGAGAAGAAAGTTCTGAGGCCCAGTCTACTTTCCAAAACCTATGTATCTATCCTAGTTATTTCGTGTCGTTTCTTTACAATATTGGAAACTCAAAAGAAAATGGAGTATAATGCGAAATTCGAACCTTACTGCATGTATAGCAGTGTCCGGAACTAATGAAATTCTTACTCGCAACCCCCTTTAAAGGCCATGGCTATGCGCCTTAACCTGATTTGAGATATTATCCCAGTGACAGTGTACACTTATAAGAACTTGTAATTTATAAATTAATTCAATATACGTTTTACTCAAGCAAATGTACGTTGTCGACAGAGTGTACGAACGACAATATACGCATTGAACATGCAGTTGCTAGGGTAAAGAATTAAATTTCAAATTGGCTTTTTATCTTGCGAATACCTCCCCATTTATAATTACTAAATTCACTGCCAAAACATTCGCCTGTACAATTTGTTAAGATGGGTAAATAAATACAGTGAAATGTTTATGTTTAAATTCCTCTCCTACTGAGAATTGAAAAGAATCGCATGAAAAGCGCATAATTAGTGAACGGTCCTTAGTTAAAAGAAGGTTTAGTTATAATTCCAGACAAAAAGACTGCAAGCCTATTTCTTTAACCAACAGAACCACGACAAACATCAGAATTTTTCAAATTCAAAGATGACATTGGCAAGGACTAAAGCATCGTTTATCAACCTCCATTAGGCAAAATGTTGGAATAGAATTTATTACATCCGGGTCTTTTATACCTCATCATAATTCACTTCCGGAGATCAATATTCGGGAAACCGGGAAAAAATGAAACGAAATATAAGAGGAGAATGTGATTGATGTTTTATTGATTTTTGGTTATCGGTGAGGATCTCGAGTTGACTCACTCATTAGTAGATTGGCTTTATTGACTAGAACAGGGTGTCCAACCCCTCTTCATGTTCCTGCAGCAAAATGATAAGGTCAGAAGCGAAAGGTCAAATCAGAAGTAATTATAGTGAGATAACTGTCACGCCTTAATGGAAAGAAAAACATCTGTCTCCCAAGTTGTCAGATTAATGAATCTGCAATTTCTACACCAGGTTAAACTTTTTATACTCACATCAACGAGTCTTGATTCAATACCTTTAACATGTATCAGCAGTACCCTCGCCATATTGTTTGGTCATTAGAAAAGAGTAGCCTAATGGAGAGCACAGCCATTAGTCTCAATTATACCAGATCTTAAGTTAGGACAGGAGATCCGGATTATACGTCATTTTGAAACATTAACCAGTCGTTATATGGATTTTGTATGTTACATACTACTCCTGACATCCAAGTGTGACATGACACATTGCGTGTTGCATGGTTTCAGAATTGGTGATCGCATTGCGCCTACGCTACATATTGCAGCATCGACATCTTTTCCATCCTTCTCCCTATGGATAAAAAAGGACATGATTGAAGAAGCCAAACGCTGCTCGTCTCGCAGCAAACATCCCTTGTTTCTGCTTCATTGTGCTTTACAATGCTTGGCTAAAAAATGAGCAGCAAATCCCATCTGCGGATTTGGTTTTGTATCGAACATGCTATCGATTTAACGTGAAGAAATAAAATGAAGGAAGCAGAAAAACTTGTTGGAAGATATTTGAAAAGAGACGTAAACCTGTCCTGTCGCCTGCTACATTTGATGTATGAGTGAAATAGATGTGGTGATTTGCAAGTTGATTTGCCGTCTGCTGGTTACTTGAAGACAATCTACAGATTGTATTACTAGCAGCAAGGGGGGCCTGTATCTTAAATTGATTTCCTGTCGGAATAATTGAAACATTTACTACTTGCTCCAATCCGGCAATTCAATTCTTATGAAGTGACATTTGGAATACCCTGGCGATGGTTTGTTTATTCAATATGTGTAGAAATAATACGTTGTTTTTAAACATTGTGGAACAAATATTAAAACGTTTTCAGGAATATATTTAAGTAAATTTTGACAGGTATATCCACTATGATCCTTTTATATCACATTTTCGCAGCAAAACAATATTTTCTAAAGAATTTCTAGCTCCATCGAATATTGAAATAAAATGGAATGAGGTTAGCGTATTACTTTTGTGCTACGTCTCTGGTTAGAATTTCAATTGTCAAGGATCTTTTTACATGCAAACCAGCGTATACACGGAACATCGGTTTTTGGTCCCATCTGATTGACTAAACGTGTTGCCCTACGTCAGCACCACTGACATAGCAAAACCACTCCAGAAAATCCCGAAGAACTTTAAAGGCCAGTGCCAGTGCCAGTGCCACCCCCTCTAATCATATATTACAATATACCAGTATATTTGAATGTGATTTTAAGTATCGTGCCTAACCGTTACACTCGCCTGTTCCATTAGAATATTCCAGCATCACTTTATATTTTTTTTAGAATCTTCTCCTTTTAATGTCGAATTAATGCGTTTCATTCAGAAGACGGTTAATGGGTAAAAACCACGCGCAAATGACAAATAGACCCTAATCCTGGATTATTCTTGAACTCATGTGTTTGAATGGCAGGTTCAGTGGCCAGTACCTTAACGAACCGAGTAACACTAACTGGTATCACAGACTATGTGTTGCGTTTGATGGATCTACCCAGCGTCTTCATCAATCATACGAAGAAATTTCAGAAACGGCTGCCAACATTCAGTGTTATTCCGGAAGTTATGTGGAACAGTCTGTAATAGATACATTACTTTCTATTTTTTGGTGAGGGTTTGTTAGGGGTCAAAAATGTCAAACGAAACACCACAGACAATTAAAAAGAACCCTTTTTGTGTTTTTGAATTTTGAAAACTTCACATTTATGCTTCATCTGGGATTGGTATAATTCGAATCGGAAAATACTTTCACATCGATAGCTTTTTACTATCACCAACACATTTAAGAGAGCTGATACCCCAACACACACGTTAAATTTTCTTAGGAAATTCATAAATGATTTTAATTGTCCATAGTGTTTGACCAAGCATCACAAGATGAAATATCAGATGATCATACAAAATGGCGGTGCACCATATTTAGATTTCCACCTATGGGCGCCGCAATTTGACAAGTAACCGTTGCTTGAAAATTAGTGTATAGCACACACGCCCATGTGATTTTCGACAACATTGTTGATTGCCCAACCATTGTCCGTTCCTTCATCAAGCTTAAAACAAAATCGTACTTTTTCAATTAAAAGCTGGTTGTTGTAAATTTATGTGTTTAGTTGCCGTACGTTTAATAACAATATCGACCTAAGTAAACGATTAACGGTTATAATGGGTCGGTTTCTGAACTCAACCACATGTCAATATATTGGTTCTTGGATCAACAGAATTAGAAAAAGACTAACTACGGGAATGGGCATTATCAGGAAATGTCTCTTTTAATCAATTTCTTTGAATTTAAAGAATATTATATCCTCATGATGCCACACTTTGGTCCGTAAAATTTATTAGACAGTAAAAATGTTTCTAATAGAATTGATGGTGACGTGATAGTTAATTGAAAGATTAGCTTATCTTCTTCGACAAAAAACAAATCGAGATTTTTTGTTATCATTCTTCGGGATTTAATTGGAATTCTTTATCTTTATTTTTACCATCAATAAAAAAGAAGGACGAAGATCACATCCTCAACATCTATAATTCAATTAATGAGATATCTGCCTCCGAAAATGCAAGTCAATGTTCAGATAACATTTTTGTTCTAAATTTTGTAAAACTGTCTCTATAATTATTCAAAGATAAGAATAAAAAAATGTTATATAACATGCAATATTTCACTTAAAGGCTGAAATCCAAGACATAACTAAAGCCTCATCAGCTGAAAAAAGAACTGACGAGTATCGTAAACGATCTGGGATAGGCCATAATTTTCTTTACAGAACACTTTATACTAGTAGTTTTCATGTATCTAGAACGCTCACAAAAGTTCAAACACCTATCTTGTTCATAAAGAGAGAGAGAGAAGGGAGGAGAGAGAGATGGGTTTTGACGTCCACTCCCTCAAACTAGGTCATTTTGGGACTAACATATAATTTCAATAATTCGTTTGCTCGTAGGGTCTTTAGCAGTGGGAAGAAACCGGACTTGTTCTTAAAATGAACATACTTTATCGATTTGGATAGAAATAACGCAAACCCTTATTCTTTGTATTAAATTAAGACACAGGTTCTTTTTCGTTTCGTTTTTTTATAATTTAAAATTTCGTTCAGTGTAGGTCATCGACAGTATATATAAGAAAAAACACGAAACGAAATATAGATCTATAAATTAAAGAAATCATGATGAGAATTCTTCATATCTTATTTTATCGTATGTGGAGTTAACGATAAGGATAATGTCTT
Organism: Patella ulyssiponensis; assembly: GCA_963678685.1. NCBI lineage: Eukaryota > Metazoa > Mollusca > Gastropoda > Patellidae > Patella > Patella ulyssiponensis. The sequence goes on from OY783228.1 coordinate 20,034,893, forward strand.
ATAAATCATATATCCCCTAATTATTATTTAAAATCTTATTAACCGGGATAAGGAAACACACCATGATTAACAATAGGTCTTCTATGCGAGTATGTATATTTTATTAGTGCTATTTTCGACATGACCTATCATATTTCACCTTGTACTCTTTGCACCATTAGAAAAAACCTATTTACTTCATGTTCTCGCATACCATGTTTCGTGAATACAAACAACTCATTTCTTGTGTTAAAAGAAAACTACCAATAATATCAATGACTGGGCTGTATTCAATATTGGCTTGTACATGTACCTCATAATGTACCAATATATTAAACTATAGATTATCCTGACTGATAAATTATTTTCAGATTTTTAATAACGAACAGTAAACACTGTAATTCGTGGATTACTGCTCCTAGTTCATTCAATGGAAAACATAATTCTGATTTTTTATTATGAAAACTATAGAGGAATTTCAATTTCATGCATGAAATATACAATGCAGATCATTTTTGGAGCATGCTCTGTCATAATAAACTACACCAATCAAAAGAGTATTAAACATATATGAAGAAGTATTAAACATGTATTATAATATTTTTATTACATAGATATTTTATAAATATGTCAAATATCAATGCCATACATTGTTATATGTATGTATAATATATATATTATTTATTTAATTATGGGAGTTAATTTACCTATGTAGAATTTGTTGTCTGGGTTCAAATTACTTAACAATATAATATGTATATTCAATAGTCTACATTAATGAGTTTTTATTTCCATTAATGAAACAGAGACCCCCTTTATCACCAAGTATCCAAGAAACGGATGTTCATCTATACCGACGTATCCTATACCGAACAGATAAACGATAAAGGTATTATTCCAAATTAATATCCTATGCAATAATCTCGATAGTATTTATTAAATGTCAAATCAAATAATTCGGCAAGTTAGAGCAAATATAGACTTTCATACCATACCAGTCTTTATTGAAAGCATATTTTCGAATCGACCAATCTTTGTAGCTTTCTAAAGTTCATATTTGTATGTCACCATTTTTGTTTCTCTAAGAACATTTGCCGATTTCTAAATGATATTTCATTTCTAACCCACGTTTACTGTTTTAATCGTCTAGGTTGCTCTCCAAAGAACACGTTCTTTTTCAAATTTAAATAAAATGAAATTCGAAGTGTACATTTGGAGACGGCAATTCTTGAATCTATAAACAGAACCGAGAAAGGTACACCCAGTGTATGAATGGCAGATTATACCGAATATACTTTTTAATTCAAATTCACTTTAAACCCCAACAGTCTTACTGTGACGTGAAGTGTAAATTAATACCCAGAAAGTATGAGAATCGCAAGACATCTTGGCAACATAACATAATATTATTAACTGTTGAAAACTCTTCTTATTGTACTCTCGAAACCGACTCGCGTATAAATCACGCAAAATATTCGCCCAAAACATCTTCTAACTGTCATCTTACATAATCATCGTTAATAATAATAATAACACCACGGCCATAAAATATTCTATAATTGCCTGGTGGCGAGAAAGTAAAAGGCTTTATTCCATTTTGAAAGACAGAGAGGAAATAGCCTCTGTTAGCAACATGCAAATGAGGAAAAAGTCATCAAGCTCGCCATATCGAATTGAAATCTCATCCATTGTATGGAGCTGGCCCATTGACCTGTAGGCAACAACGAATTATGCATCGAAATAGGGAATCAATGAGTTAGGTTTGGCTGGTCTGATCAATAATAGTCCAATATTGTCCAATCACTCAAACGGTGTCCCTATACTATCATACACAACCCAGAGACTAGCCAGCAATTAAACACCGCTTTTTCAAATACATGTTTGGTAGTAAATTTGTAATTAACAGTTCATTATTGGCATTTCTTGGCACGGGTTTTGTACATTCCTTATTTAAATGATATAGCAGGCCTCCCTGAAAGCCATACATACATACATGCTGTAGTCATATAGCAGATGCTAATGTATCTCAAACATCTTCGTTCTTTAATACATGATTCTGGCTTTTGTTGAAAATGTTAGACATGCATGTGTATAATACCAACGAAAGACTCAGATCTTCATGTTTCATTATATACAACAGGAACAAGAGCTGCACTTAATAAAGGAACCACGTAGAAAATGGGCTGAACATGTAAATCTTAATAAACATGAAAATATACAAATATAAGTAAGAAACATGTAGATAATATCTTGGCATGAAAATTGTTTTGCTGGAGAAAAAACAACTGACATTTTCTATCATCTCCTGATGATTATTGTTCCTTCTGTTCAAATTATTATTAGTATTATTTCTATACTCTGCCGCCATGTCAGAGACTACACAGAATATAAGAGGTTTTGGATTAATTACGATTTTAAAAGTTCATTTGCATCCAAAGTAAACGTAATTTCGCACTATGAAAACGGAGTGTTGCATGAAAAGTTATTGGTTCTGAAATGTTCCCAACGTATTACAATAAGGCATGCCAGCGAATATACAGAATATAAAACGTTTTGGATTAAATATGTTCTTTAAAGTTCATTTGCATCCAAAGCAATTTTGCACTATGAAAACAAAGTGTTGCATGAGCAATTATTGGTTCTAAAAAAATTCCCCAGTGTACTACTATGTGGATTATAACGCTTCTAGTTTAAGATATTTTGGTATTAGACAGCAACTACCACGATCACTTTAATCAACTGCACATGGGCGCAAATATTTCCATAAAAATTCCAATTTCTTAGTTCTGATAATCTTCGAGTTACAGTGTTCTGTGGTTTATTATCCGGGTTTAAACATGCATTATACAAGAGCTAAATCGGCCTATAACAGGTCTTGCTTTGGGCATGAAATGTTACCTAAATTATTTATTAGACATTAATTAACTCCCGATGCTATCGTTAGCCTATGATATTTACTGGATTTGAATACATTCTGTGATGAATAATCTAACGTAAAAACGGACAATCCAGACTTTGTTACCATACCAACGTCAGTAACGACGACCGAGACTAAAATTCAATGGCTAATATCTTGGTTCAAATTGAAGCATATTTTGTTTTCATTATCTATGAACCGCAGTTTTGTACTTTTCGGTATCATATAGTGCTATTGCTTTATCCTGGATTTGTTTCATGTTTATGATTATCAACTAAACACCTAACAAATATACGCTACTCAGTGTCACAAATTTAACACAGAAGCAAATAAAAACTGTTAAATTGTTAAATTTTGCATTGTATTTTTAGCATTGTATACGAAAGGAGTTGTGATTAAATCTCTATCCCATATTTAATTTAAATAAAACGCTTAAGTAAACACGGCATTTTCACAATAAATCTTACAAACTTTAATTTGGCGTAATCTGTCACTGTATCATTGAACTAGGATTTAAATGTAGAATTAGTTCGAATAAAAAATCAAATATAGGACAATTTGCTGGATTCAATATTTCAGAAAATATTAATCCCCATTCAGCCTTTAGGACAAAATCACCCTTTGGGTATTTATGTTCTAGCCACGTTTGCTTTTTAAAGCCGTTTCATTAAAATCCTTTAGAAAGTATTGCCTTGTACGTACACGTATCTACCTCCTTCCCCTTTAATTCATTTCAGATTAAGGCAAGAATAAGATTTTTGCCGACTTAAGCCCCGTTCATACGGCGAGACTTTGTACATATATTTTGTACATATATTTAGATCTGCTTACGTCAGTAAACGGGACCGGATGAACGCCTTTACTTCTATACATAGTGCACAGGTTACTCCTGTCGACACCTTGTCTGGACTACGTACAAATTTACTACAGCATACAACATATGAGTAAAAGCATTTTTCTTGCTACCTTTGCAAATCTGTCCGTATTAAGCACGTATACACTGTTGACTTTAAACGCCAAAGAAGAGATAGATTACCAACTGTTCTGTACTCAGTCGATGATGCAACCAGTAGATTGCTATCGCCACCTCCTTTTGCACGCCAAATCCTCATCTGTTTTGGGAAAGGGACAGCTCACCTCCTAGTCTTCCACAGACGAAGGTAAATATTTCCTTCCTCATCCTAAATTTGTCTAGCCAACCTGAGTTCTCAAAATTTTGCAAGACCATACAGTCAAACCATTCTAATGACCTTGCTTTTGAGAGAGGCAAACCTACCTATATAAGGGATATTCCTGAATCTTAATCTTTCCATGACAATAGCAAAAATGGATGACTTTTATTGTTCGCTACAAACAAACTCATGGTATTAAAAGTGTGTATGAACGCATTGCAAAAAATATATTTGCACAAGTGTGTATATTTGCAAAGGTGCGAAAATATACAAAATGTTGCCGCATGAACGGGGCTTTAGATATGACAAGATGTCGTAGTCTGAGGAGGAAGATGACGGTATATGTCAATACTACATCCTAAATTAATAGAAGTAACGGTTTCACTGGGTGATATTAACTTCACGCTACATGTTACAGGTGATACTTCATTAAGCTACAATATGTAATACTACTACTCGGCCAAATTACATTTATCAACTTTAAAACACACCAGCAGGAGAGCGGGATACTTGGAAAGCGAGAGACTTGGTATTCGCGATGCTATTTTCTATAGAGGAATCTGAGGGGTCTAGACCTGGGTCCAAGATCATTCGAAATAAGTGAAGACCTTGATAAGGTGTACTGAGTTAACGCGCTACCAAGCTTTCTATCGAAGGTGCAACCTGCCACAATATAGATTAAATATCGTGGTTAAGACCATACACAATCAAGGGCACTTTTATTAAAAAAATACAATTTGGTCCAACAGGTGTTCAAATCGATCAGTTCTAAGTGAAGTTACGGCCATTTTAAGTTTAAATTTGTTTTATATTGATTTCAAATCGCCATCTTTATTTCTCGCATACAAACATAGTAATAATAGTCGTGTTACTGTTTTCGTTCAGTGATTAATTACGTAATCACAAAAGGCTTTACATTTAAAATATGGCATATTGTTAACTTTTGAAATAAATAGAGTTTAACGTCCACTCGACACAATTGTGAAATGCATATCATATACGAACGACCAAGCTTGCCGTATCCTTAACTTGAACTTCAGGGGCACATGGTCGAGCAAAAGTACTGTAACACTAAATACCATACGTAATAACCGGAATATTATTATGTTATTGGTGAGATCAAACACAATGACAGCTGTGGTTGTAGCATTTTACTACTGATTGAAAATTGTTAAAGGCAGATTGTGGCGACTGTTTATTAACCATTGACTTCAATATGTCGATTATCTATAGAATCTGAATGAAATGTTAACTAAAATCTTTGTAAGAAGAGGTTTCACTTTCTGTGTCAACATTAGCAGACCGTGTCTTTGATACAATACCATGGGGAAGCATTGTAAGGAAACACATACAGATCGGAAAAGCGGAAGTAGACCTTAGGGGCTATTATCGCCTACAAACAAACAAGTCGGAAGGGTGTCCATTCATTCGGGCTAAAGTGCGAATGAATGGACACAGCCCACTAATAATTATGAATTAAGTGTCAAAGATATTTTTAGTCTGTCTCTCCCTTTCCATTTTGTGTGGCGATTATTGTTGACTTTTTGGTGTAGAATCCAGGAAAAGGATTTGAATATGCATTTTATGACAGGTTTTGGTAAACATTTGTGATTTTGAGGCGGAAAGATAAGAGGGTTAATTTAGGGCAGTTGCATGTTTACACGTATGCTACTTTCAGTTTGTGTATTTCAAGTTCTTCATGCTTTTTTTTAGCAAGATGCTACTACATATCCCATCCTTGGCAGAAAGCGTTCAACCCCTCGAAAATTTTAGGAAAATTTTGGGTGGTCAACGAGACGAGAATTAACATTATAGTCAATGGGGAAATTAATGGTGATATGTAGCCGAAAAATTGTGAAAAATCCGTCTGCACTATTCCCATTGGTGCAGAAAAGTAAAGCGGTAAACCCTATTTCATTTCTTATAACGAATATAATAAATTTGTAATAATTTAATATATATTTCTCTAACATCTACGCACTTGGCAGTTGGGTATCTATTCTTATAGAAAAACATCGAGAGCTTCACATTAGAAGTATTCTGAAGGTTGGAATGTGCTGACGATGTATTGGTAGCTGTTTAGAAATAAGCTTTACAAGTATGGTAGACGTGCATGGATTTGGAAAATAGATTGTGACCCAAGGTCGCTTTTTTCCCACATTCTGATAATGGACTCTCAATTACCTACAAGTCGTAACACGTTATAACACTTCTCATTAAAATTTATGTGGTACGTTCACAATTTAATTTTCTATTTACTTGTGTTATTGGGTATTCTATAACGTCATGGTGATCTTGGGTACAACGAGTGATATTACTCTCAAACATATCGCAATTTCTATATCTCCGTATTTCATTATTTTAATAAATATTGAACGATAAGAATTCGTGCACTTAATGTATCAAATGAAAGATATTTTAACTGTTGATGCAGCCAACGTTAAGTGCGCGTTATGTTGTTATATTTCTATATTTGAAACATAATATTTGTTATTATGTCTGATATGATCCTTTAGCTATAATATGTTACACTGAAGATTTCTGGCATCGAAAAACAAAGCTTGTGAAAAATAAATTCCCCCCAAATCGTACAATATTTACACATTAATAATAAAAAATGAAAATCAAACATAATCAATGTTAACTATTGAAGGTCCAATTTTACACGGCACACATATTTCAACAACAAATTGGATATGATTAAGCATATGGTGGCGTAACCATAGAAACTATTTTTAACCAAAAATAATTAAATATATCACTAAATGAAATATATCAAATTAAATCAAGACAATCCACTCACTTTTCTTTTGAAATTTGTGGAATCTTAAAGAACAAACAGGTAAACAAATAGAAATTGAAAAGTTTTGTGGAGTTTAAAGTTTCCTTGTATATTGAATATGTTATTTGAGGATTGGTGAGGATGCTAAGCCACGTGTACCAATGTCATATGGTCAGGTCAGTGATCTATTTGAAATCAATACAAGTAATAATATGGCCGCCCCAGGACCAGTGCAAAATGGGTAATATTAGCAGGAATAACTGGAATGTTATTGCTCTACTTAATCTCATGGTATTCAACCAATTCCAACCCATATTGAGATATTTAACTACAGATTCTATCCATTTACTTAAGGTTCAGAATGAACATAATATGTTCTATTCTATATCACATTAGCATATTACAATCTTACCTACTTGTGTAGATTACATATGTTAATAAACAAAAATAGGATATGATGAATACGTCTTTGAAAAAAATAAAAATAAATAAATACATAAAAAAATATATTCATGGCTCAGAGAACACTGGCTTTTCGGGTTTTCATTTGCTTAATAAGAAAGAAATATGCTGCAGAGTTTCTTTTGAAATAATAACAATAGAAATATTGTTAATTGTTGTAATGACACCATATGTGCATTAGGCCTCTTTTATTAAATTATAGGAATAATTTCTATGTGATTTATAAATTTAGGATCGGTATATCACTTAATCTAATAAAATATAACATATAATATTATGATATCACTTGATTAAAAAACTTTTATATAACGATATAACATGCAACATTAGGTCAATATATCCTAACCCTATTAATACAAATATAATTTACAATTTTCAGACATTTTTGTTATTATGCGTTATGTTTAGTCGTTAGTTATGTTCATTACATAACATGTCAGTATCGTGTGATTGTATTATGGTAATCAACAGGTCTCTGTTGGATCAATTAATTAACACGAATGTTCATTACACCAAGGGAACATTGTAATTAACACGGACGCTGTTGACAGTTCTAATTGTTTACTAACATAAATGATGCATGGATTACATATAAGAAATAAATCTCGGTCTATATATAGACTTATCAAATCATATTAAATCCGCTTCAATGAAAATATTGAACAGGGATTAAATGTTTGTTTGGTAAAAATCATATTATTTCCGGTGACTGGTGTTCAATGGCACGTGAATGATTCAATATCCGGCTTAACGAAGGGGTTCCAGCCAATTGGATATATGGGTAATCAAAATGGATGAGCAATGAATAAAGTAAATATATAATTATGGAAGCCAAAATATACGGATGGAATATATATTTTAAAAATAAACAACGCGTAATACCATCCATTATTTGGGTTGGAGTTAGACAAATGAGTTTTAATATAAATATTAAACACTGGAAATTTTTTCGAATGCAGAACATCGTTCACGGAATGCCGCCCAAATTTGGGTATAGGGTGTTATAGAAATGAGCCTTAATATAAATAGTAAATACTAGAATTCTTTTCAATTCCAAAACAAGGTCCATAAAATATTTGATGTTAAAACAATGAACATCAGTGTATTTCTACAATTAATAACACTCTAAAGCTCAGGTGTTCATATAGACATGTGTTAATCAGGTGGTATTTGAATTATCTATTTCAGAATTCATTGATGTATTGAGTTTATGTCCATATATAAAAACATGATTAGTGGAGTGTCATTTCACTTGTTCACAAATCAGTTAGATCACTGACAAATATGATGGTTGCTCTAAAATAAATCAACAATTAAAGATGTCGATAACCTGTTGGTCGATAATCAAAACAATTAAACAATTATCGTAAATATCGTGGTTAATTAATATCAATATGTCATAAGATATATGATATATACTTAGTCAATGAATCTATATTTGAAAGAAAGGTTAATCACTTACCACGTCAATCAACTGAGACAGTCGCAGGCCTAATTTTACTGTCAGCTTACTCTGAGGTCCATTTGATGGCTTTATTAGTTTGTTGTAATTACGTTTCTTCATGATATCAAAATGCAATGCCTTGGCAGCGGGTTCCGCGGGAGCAGCAGTTGCCTTAAAGTCAGTAAATTCCTCCAGAGAAACAATGGAAACCCATCCTGACAGCATCACAACAACGATAAAATACCAGGGAGCCATGTTTTCGATGACGTCCAAAAATATACATAAACTGATGAATTTGCGAAATTCTTCATACAGCGATCCTTTCCACGTATTAGTGCCTTATCTTTCACGCACCATTATCATACCTTTATTAATAAACCGAGCGACCGGCAACAAACTTTACACAACAATTAAATATGTTAAAACACATCCGAAAACGTGCAGCAACAAATCCTGTTGGGCACCTGTTTTAATGGGCTATAAGCCGATTATCGAACAAAACACAACGCTGGTGGATTAGCTGTTAATACACCAAGAATAAAAGTAATCTCATTAGAGACGTGTCTCTTGATAACAGTTTAAACCTCTCACCGCCGTTAAAACCTGGTATAGTCAGTCGCTTCTTTGCGTCGTCTAGCTATATTGCTGAATGCTTTGATACTGGTCTGGCCGCTACATGCTTCATTTGTTGTGAAAAAAGTCAAAAAAGTAAACGAAGAAACGACATAGATTGGCGTTAGACTGTAAGTCCATAGCTTGATACTAACAACAGAATTTAGTCCTTCGATAACGCTAACGGTATCGATCTTATGACGTTCTTTCAGACGAAGAACATTTCTCTACGGCCGTCTTCAACAGGAAACTTGAAGTTTCGCAAACGACAGCTGAGGGTGTATTTTTAGAACTCACGTGCGCGAGAACACCCCTCGAGTAGGAAAAAGTAGAACAAGAAGTATATAGTAACTAGAAAATACTTGAAAACAGACACAGACTACACTCAAATTATATTACAGTAACAGCTGGTCTATAGGCCGTACTGTACAACAACTCTCTAGAATACAATCCATGAGCTAAAAGACAAAAAAAGTCGATAGCCGTCAAATGACATTGAACCGTTCTAATCATTGCAATGCGGTGAATAACATGTAAAATTAACACCAAGTCCCATAGCAATAGCTTCAATTATCTTTACCGAGGACGATATGTAAATACATTCATCGGATTACCACAAAATGAACTCTTTGACAGATCAAAACTCACATCGAATTGCTTCTTTTGAAATAAAAACATTTAATATGTTAATTGAAATTTATACATTGTCCTTGGAGGAAGTTTATGGAAATTGTTTCGTTACAACATTTGTATGTCGAGTGACGTCATGTACCATTTTATTTATTTATACATCAAAGTAGGCATATTCAAATCCACTTATTGCATGTCTTTATATTGACTTCAAATGTTATATAAGCTATTATTTAGACATTTATTCTTATGGCGAGCCTATAGTCAACTATCTAGAGCATCGGGTGTCACAGAATTAAATTTTATTAGATTGAATTCAACGATAGAATGGATAATCGAATCTGAGTCTCGATTGTCAAGTATGGTTGCTGCGATAATTAACAATCTACGTTACATCTTCAAACATTCATAACTTCGCTCAGAATAAACAAATATGAATAACATGTTCAATATTTTCATTTTTCATGATCTATTTTAAACTATTATAACCAGAACGACTCACTCTTTATCTACATATTACATAATTTATCTTTTAAATTTGGTTTTACATCTTGCTACCAAAATCGGTACTGAGAAAAAAACTCGCAAATTAATAAATCAACGTGTGGGGGGTGGGGGATAATGTAGGGGACGAAATTAATATTCATGTATTTCCTTTATTTATGAAGACCGTTAGTGTGTTTTATCTTTCTATATGCATTTCAAATATATACAATTATATATCACGGATTTGATATTATTGTTACTAATTATATAACATTATGATCAATATGCAGATATGAAGTAAATAAAAATAAACCGAATCAATGTTAATAAGCCATATTGGATACACTAGACATAAAAACACACATAAATAAATATATGCGTATATTATCGACTGGCTGACAATTAAAGGAAAGTGAAGTGTTAGTTTGTAAACAGTTAATTTTGGCAACATATGGGAAATTAACAGTTTCACCTTTATTTATATGATAAATAACGTTAGTGTATATAGATCTATATAAACTGTTCATTGAGGCAATAATGTACTAACTGCCAAAGATGTTGAGATTTTTAAAGGTTGATTCACACAGCTTGTTAGATCACTGTTAATGGACGTTAGTTACATTATCCTTAAATCAACTACTCTTGTGTATTAACATATAATAATATTAGCTGTCGACTAGACTAAGTCAAATGTCTGTCTTTTAATTAAAATCAACATAAGCCTATATTATCCTTCCTTATTATAGAAACTGTTGCATGCACTCTGTATTTACAATTTAAACGTTAAAGATTTGGCACCCAATTTGGGGATATTAAAATTGGCGCACGTTGTTCCTGGTTTATGCATACAGAACTGTAGCAAAACAAACCACAGGACCAACCTCAAAACAACAAATCAATTCGATTTTAATATTAGATTACAGTCCAGTATAATTGGTTAATGTTTTAAATCGTCTATAATATCACAATATTAATTAAAGAAACACGGCAAATAAAATGAATTAACGTATTTTGATGATTGTTTGTGACGATTCGACGAGGACTGGACTGGTCTTTTAACCTCGGATTCCACAATAATGTGATACCGCAGACAAGATACGACTGGGGTTCTCTCACACTGATCAACAATATTCGCTAGGCCGCTACACTCTCAGATAGAGATGCCATCGATGCGACTTAATGAGTTGCAAATAATACTTTTTTTCACCGACAAATTACATTCTAAAACATTTTTGTATGTATTATGAAAATAGATGAAGAAGCTTGAAGTATTTGTAGAGAAAAATTATTTCCTGTAACGTCTTATGTAAACAATGCATGCGCCATCGAGCCAATGATTGACGTCGCGTACTTTGACGTCACGTATTGAAGGCAGCCATCTTTTACAGAGATATTAGACCTCTGTCGTAATCCTTTGTGTAACAGATTGGGGTTCTCTACAGAATCAATGAATGCGATGGGGTTTAACGTCCTACTTCTTCTGGTGTAGAGAAGTACGAAAGTATGCAATGCAGTCATGTACAACGAAAACATGAATACGTATTTTTCCATAGTATAGTTTATATAACTTTATTTGAATATATTTCTTCACAATTGATTCCAGCATTACTTCAAAGTAGCGTATGGTTCTTTATTATTCCTTGGGGTATCTGTGACAATGTAATCTAAAGTAAATTCTTCTTATTAACTTGACAAATTATAAGTGACATTTGTTAAATAAATTATAAACTATTTTCATCAAAGGTGGACATGAATGGAATCTGTTATAAATCTGATTGATATTCTTTTAAAATTCTTCATGTCTAGACAGAATTGATGTTAGACAATAAAATAAGTCATATTGCTTTTATCGTGTATACATGAAAACAGTTCCCATGGGATATGTATAGGATATAGGAATACTAAAACATCTACAGAAATATTTTCTAAATAAAAACCATAAAACAAACTATCCATTCAATATTTTACATCTGTTACCAAAATATCCGATTTCAATCCTTAAAACCAATGGATTAATATAGTACTAGTTTTTTGTTATATTTTTAAAGGAAGGGATGAATCACAATTATATAGACCCTTTATATTGATTGCCCCCATTGAATACAAGAATTTTGTATTGGTTTATCGCGACTTAAGGAACGGGAATTGTGAATTGGTACCGCACTTGAACCCCAGCAATATTCGCTAACAAAATGAATGCACTGTCGGGGTTTTAAAGGGACTATCCCGACTTAAACAGAGTCTCAAAAATAAAAGTCCGAGTACGTATGAAATTTAAGCGCCAAAATATAGAAGAATGGTGTATATACCCTGTCTCAAAATTTCAGCTCAAAATGTTGAGTCGTTTGGACGCGAACGTCAAAACTGCTTATCCGAACACGTAACCCTTTTGAGATTTCGGGTCAATTTTTCGTTCTTTTAAAAGTCTGGTTTTACGTAGATACAGCAAAATACAGCTTAGAGCACCTGTCTTACTTTCCAGAAAAAGAATGGTGGGTTGAAGTTGTTTGAAAACGTACCACAAATACTGCGTTAGTTTCTTGGTCCGATTTTAAGCAATTTTAAAACAAACATTGAACAGTTTTATTCTCCAAAAAATTATCGGGATTAACCCTTTAAGCATTATGTGGTATTTTGTTACGAATTTAAATCCTGGGCGGAGGCTTCCAGAATTTATTAATAAGCTACTAGTTTCACCTTTCCACGACCCACTGTTGTAATCTGGCGTCTGCACTGTAGGAAAATACCTGGGTTCTGTGATCCTCCGAAAACGGCGAATGGCGTACGCCAAAAATAGAAATACGGCGACTTGATGATCGCGATTCCCTTATTACTGCGTTTTTTTAAATTCTGTTGTAAAATTAGAACTGCTGGAAATTTCACAACGAAACGAAGAAATGACATGTGCTGATAATGACACGAAGACACGAAAATAAAACGCAGTTTGAACAATATACGTTAGGACTGTATCCAGCCTAGTATTAATAATATACGTTAGGATTATATACAGCCTAGTATTAATACTATACGTTAAGGCTGTGTACGATCTAGTATTACTTTTATGCGTTAGGACTGTATACAGTTTAGTATTAATACTATACGTTACGATTATACACAGACTATATAGTATAAATACTATACGTGTACAGTTTAGTATTACTATTAGGCGTTAGGAAGGTATACAGTATCAATAACACACGTTAGGACTGTATACAGTCTAGTATCAATAATACACATTTGTATTGTATACTGTCTAGGTGTTAGTACAACTTAGTATTAATATTATACGTTACGACTGTATATAGTTTAGGTGCTAGTACAGCCTAGTGTTGATATTATATGTTAGGTTTTATACTGTATATTATTAAAACAGCCTAGTATTAATATTATACGTTAAGACTAATTTATGATTGTAAAACGTATTTCCCCTATAACTGCCTTATTATTATCGTGTATACATCCTTAATTTTCCATAAATGGATGGAATTTGTCGAAACATAATATCACTACTAAATCTATATTTTAATAATTATATTAACATGCATTTAACGGTAAATCCATTTTCATTTCAGAAACCATTATTTATCATGTTGATTTTAAAGGAATAATATTGACAGTATAATTAGAAAGATAATGCATAAATAATTACATTGTTGCCTTATTATTCTACTTGATTAACCGATATGATTAATATAATAGCCATGTCTCAACTCTACTGAGAGCTGATATCTTATAGGTGTTTAGCTGATATCGTATCACAGAAAGCCTCTTACCGTTATCAAACCAGGCTATTTATCATTATACCTCCACTTTAAACCAAGTATGATTAACATTCTTCATGTATAGCATATCTAATCAAATTGTCTTCCTCTTGTCACTTTTAACAAATATCATTTCTAAGACGAAGAATAAGCCAACTAATATATCTTATAACGGTATAACATAAACTTGAAACTTATTATTCTCTAATTCACTAGTAGAACTACAATCGATACATTAACCATTTCACCGTCTCTTTGAGCATGCATTTTTATTTTGATGTTCTTGCACATTTAGTCCAATGTTCCACGTCCAACCAGACTAACAAAATCCACTACCACAACCACCACCACTGTCACCACCAACAACTGACAAATGAAATGGGGTTTAACGTCCTACTGTTCTGCGCCTAACCTGGGCTAATGAAGACGGGTATACGCCATATAGTGTGGTATGAGGGATATTTTGCCCGGGCAGCGGCGCTACGGCCTACTCTTATATCGAATTCCAACCGTCACGGGATCTTTTACGTGCACACCAATGTGTACACGGGACCTTGAGTTTTCGTTCGATCCGAACGACTAGACAGCTGTTAGGCCCTTCGTCCTGCGTCACTGACAAAGGGAAAACATACCGGAAAAACAGATAGGACAGATTTGAGTGAATTTGTATGTCCGAAAGTCATATGTTTAGGGATCATATCATCATTTGGTCATTTTGGGACTAACATATTATAATTCTTAGTTACAGACATCAGCTTGGTGATTGGCTCTGAAACAGTGGCAGAAACTGGAGAAACTGTATGTTACGTATTCCAATATATTACCTGGGGATATACCTAGAACCAGTAGCACATCACTTTAGGCACATGAACAACATTAAAAAAAATATGATCTTAAACATAACGCATCAACCATAATAACCCGCCAGCGTATTTAGTTTACTGCATAATATATTATATAACTGATAAGAAGACAAAACCAACACTCTATAATTAGAGAGAAATCTACATAATAACAGTACTTAAATATATATTAACGAATCATAGGGGTTAAATTCTCGTCTCAAGAATCGTCTAGGTAAACGAACTAATGTAAGAAAAGTAGGTTCTAAATCTGTATATAAATATGTTAGTACACAGAACCATCATTAATTCTCTAAGCAGATTCCTTATCGCAGATGTTCCCGATTAAAGAGGCTCACAGAGAATTCATTAGACAAAGACGAGACAGAACGACGCATCGACATTATCTATCAACTTTATTTGAAGGAGCGAGAGAAACAGCTAAATCTATTGTAATTTCAACACCAGTTGCTCTAATGATCTGTTTCTAAGAAAAGATCTTTTATTTGCCAAAACAAAGAATTTTGTCTGAAAAGAATGTAGCATTTAAAGTTTCTGCTTGGCTTTGAAACAATAAGCAAACCAAAATTGTAAGAACATTGAGAATTGATATCTCTATTAATTTATTTTTCAGTGAATAAAATAAAATATTTCTGTAAATGCAAAGGAGTTCTACATCCACCCTTGCTCTTTAAAGAACAACCAACCTTTAAGAAAGATCAAGCAAATCTATACTGTAAGCAATACAAATCATTATGTACTCTTGAATTTTCAAAACATTATTGTAAGTTCAACAACGACTCGGGCTCGTCAATTACCACCTGATTAAAAACACAGATCATATTAAAAATGTGTTTTATTAGCTTCCTTAAGTTCAATAACTACTCGGGCTCGCCAGTTTAAATATCATCTGATTAAAACACACATCATATTAAAAATGTGTTTTAATTGCTTCCATGAAGGACGGATCTGGAAAATAACCTTCAGTCTGTTTGGTGTGGCGAGTTAACCACTACAAGTCTCTGTTTGGTCGAATAACACGCGGGGTGAACTCGGAATCATGGCAGACATATATAGAAATCAACAGGACAACAGAAGTTACATACAAATAATCTACATTCAACTAACTGACCTCTCACCTGTGGTCCTAACAAACCGGAAAAATCAAAATTGTGTGGAGGCCATCGAAAAGTATTTAATAAAATGAAACAAAATTTAGATCTGTGTTTTATTTGCACTCACAAAGATGAAATGACAATTAAAGTTCTGAAATAGATGTTGCTTGTCTTTAAATTGATGGTGGACTACTAAAGCTGAGTATTGAACGGAACATCTGACTATCGATGTAGACGCAAACTACGTGCTTTTGTCCTAAAACAAGAGGAAGGTTATAGGTAATACATCATTTAATGCAAATTTCTTCTCGTTTCTTGGATCAAGTTCAAGGTCAGCTATAAATTTTAGAATGGATGTAAAATAGTTAAGTAAGATCTGTGAAGCAAGGCATCTGGTAGGTGTGGAAAGGACATTATATGACGCATTAGTAAATAGGGTATTAACATTTATCAGACTTAAAGGACGGAGAAAGTATAATTGATCTTTCTCATCAATTTAACCCTGCTTTCACGTAGCCACTACTTAAACCCTAATATACATCGTTTTCTGTCTTCGTCAAGGGAAAATTACAGAATGATCGGAGTAAATTGATTAATTCGATATGTGATTTGGAAGCTTTAGTTGGGCCTAGCAGGACAAAATAACCACCCTTTCGTGCAGTAAATAATACATCAGTATACCACCATCAATCAAAGATCTTTTGTCGAATTAGTGAATAGATAAGCTGCCTAACATGACCAATCGTGTTGTAAATCATAATATTGGCTTATGTCATTGTCTGGAGGGATTTTATTACTTCCCAATAACTTCTATAGACAAAACGAGATTTGTACACCTTCTCAGTCTTATCGTTGGTACAACGGGGTAAGATGGATACCCCTCTGTAACATTTCATGTATGTGGCTTAAAAAGAAAGAAACTTCACCATATACACATTTCTGGTGACGTTGGAGTCGCGGTAAGAACAACTCTCCCTATGTGAGCATTTCAAATAGATCCACATTTCCCTTTTTTGTTTATCTGGTAAAGAAAGTACCCCCGTCCACCAAAACCTTCTTGGTCGCTAAGGTAATTTGCGATACGAGTCGAGATCGCCCGACTTTGTCTTCCCTATGTTCATATTTCTTCCCGCCAAAAAGAATATTTTATCCGCCAAAAACTATGGGATAAGAAAAAAACAACATGTAACTCATTGGCAGCAGTGTCTTCACTGCTTTTGTAACTATCTATTTTATTTGTCAATATACAACGACTTACAAAATCCGTCTTTACATAATACATTAGCTCAGGTTTGAGAGGATTTACTCAGATTATATTTCTGGTGACTTTTGTCTTTTCGCAAACAGCATTGAACAATATTTTTTCAGTATTTACACGTTAATTCTCACCCAAGGACATCCAATTTCATTAAATTTATGTTGTGTGCCCTATTTTCAGATACTGTAATGGTCAGTGAGTGGGGCGAAGGCTCCCTAACCAGGACGACCGTGGTGGATTCTCATGTCAACTGAGACAGTTCTCCGAAATTTCAAGCGTACTTTCCTATTGTCAGTGGTGCAGGACGGAGGATTTGCCAAGGACAATTCTGGAATTTGATATACATTTAAGATTTCTAACATTCAAATTTAGTATGATTCATATGATGAATTACATCTATATGGGCGGGGATATGGACGGGGCGGGCGACATACTGATTTTTTCTTTCGTTTGGGTCTCAAAGATCTCAACTCCGGATTGTTTAAGAAACGAAAAAGATTTATATGAAACTTACTGATATAATTATATTGTACAATATCTACCATATGATAAATATACAGATGTGTTAAAAGATCTCAACAATGAGGTGGTATTTAAAGTCTAAGATTAATATTATGATAAATGTAAGAAAGAGAATTAGCTCTAGAAATATTTTCATTCATCATATTGATACATCTCTATGATATATATGTTGTATGACCTGATTTACGGCCATTGAACTGACCTATTTTCATAATGCAGAATTCGGATAACAAAATAAATTTGTTGTTTCACGAATGGTAATAACAATTCAAGTTAATTTGACGATTTTTAAATTTCAAAATTGACAAGACGGCTTTCTGTGGAAATCTTCTACTTTTTAGTCTAAATCGTTATAGGATACAGACTCACTTGTACAGAATTAGAAAATACTGAAGAATTTGAATATTATGTGGACTTCCCAATTGTGGAGTAACAAGTGACTGGTATATTCAATCCCATCTCACTTCCAGGCAAGAAGAATTATGTCCTTCTCAACTGGGAATTTTACAATTAAATGATGTCCACGTGGTTTATACCCTGCCCTCCCAACAACCCATCCTAAAGACAGACAGGCAAGACAACGAGTGGACTGTCGAGACGGAGATGTCGATTTATCCACTACCCGAATTCTTAACTAAAAACCTCCAGAATGTTTGGAAATCATTGTTCTTGATGTCCTTGTAACCAATTTATATGATGAAGTTTGAGAGCTGGCACTCCCTTTCACGAATATCAGATACATTGTATGAAATCGCAGGGAAATCCAAACTGAATGTATCCATTATATCACAAGAGTATGTGAATGCAGATTTTAAGCTTGGCATGAATTTCGAGGTAAATAGCCGTGTTTTAGATGTTATATAAATTTACCTCGAGCTAAGTAATCATAAAATGTTCATACGGCATCTTAATCATATTTCAATACCAGATTAGCTGTTTTAACAAAGGTCTGTTGCTCATATAGGAATCTAGTTCTCTGAAGGTTCAATCACGAATAATTCCTTAATTGAGAAAGATCAGATTTAGCTTTAAAATGAATAAAATTAAAGATCTAGCTTTAAAATGAATAAAATTGGTCATGACTACTTTATTTGGGCTATGTGTTTTCTCTTTGTATTATCATAAGAATAAATCATAGAGCTATCGCAGACTGAAATGGCCAATTTTATACACATCCCGAAATACGAAAGCTATAATAAGTCTAATTTTTAATGAAGAATTGGTACCAGGATTTCCAGATGCGGCAAGTATACGCTATTACGCGCATAACCTTGATAACGCAAAGATTATTAAACGCACAAGATGGAAACAAATATTAAAATAGAACTGAACACATCATCATGTCTACTACTCATCGACAAGATCTGATTGACTACCATCGAATAATATAATAAATCAGTTGTTGAAAAAAATATTTTAAAAAAACACAAAGTAATCATGTACTAACATAGCGGTAATGCCTTTAGATGGCGGTGTGGGTGTTAAGTGCAACAATGTGGTAAAAAAGTAGACATACAAGATCTTGTTTTGGTTTTTGCCAAGTTTGCCAGGATGTATTTGTATCACGTAACACAAACAGATATATTATTCATATCATATTCTCAAGTTATACAGCGTGCTGTTAATTTGTTACATTATGGCACTGGACTGGGAGACTATCCGTTACGTGCAAATAGTCTAGATTAATCTAGTTATTTCCGGTGTAATATGACAACATGTCAGTTTGTAGTTTATTTGATTTAGATGATATGATTGGCTAAGATGAAGTATACAACCAGATATGACACCAGATGTCGCCAGCGTGCTACCATTGTGTGAAATCAACACTTAAGGTTACGAGGAAAACCAATACTAGTCGAAAAATTAACCCTTCGTCTGGAATTATATGTGTATTGAATGTTTAATCATGTTGCCCGAGTCTAGTAAACACAGCATCATTTCTCCATTTTCTTTAAAGTAGTTGATTTGTGTAGAATGTTTCTTAGTTCCTGGCAGTTTGAATAGTTGCCATACGCTACTTGGATCCGCCTGAAATTTGATTTAAAGCAGAAGAAAGTGCACATGTACATGTTAATCAACATACACTCCAAGTCCTATAAACACACTATCAATATTTCACTCCACGTCTGCTATCAGAGTCAGGTGCATGTGTATACTTAACCTTCCTTTTAACCAATCTCTATCATAAAATTGATTTCATGAAATATTTCAGGTCATGAACTTTTAATTGCCGAAATCATTTTAAAAATGTAGATAATCTTTCTGGCAAGACAACGATTTTTGTTTCAAGTTATACATCTGTTGCTGCTTAACGGTACCATTTAATTGCCGAGTAGCCGGTACTGTTTTTTTGTTCATGAACCTGTGATGATTTAACAAATTATTTAATTTGCGAGTCTTAACTGCAATTATTCTCATATTCGCACAATCAACCAGCTTTATTATTTATTTAATTGTATTTAGCCCCTATCGTAACTTAAAGCCAATAGACTTTTGAGCATACATTTATCATAATCAAGCAATTAATCATATAATTCTTTTATAAATGGAATTGTACAAAATATGAAATCAATAATTTTCAGCAAACACAATATGATACATACCTAGTTTCAAGGTTTTGTATTAAAGTTAGGATCAAGGTTTTGCATTAAAGTTTAGGATCAAGGTCTTGTGCCATAGTTTAGGATCAAGGTCTTGTATAATAGTTTAGGATCAAGGTTTTGCAATATAGTTTAGGATCAAGGCCTTGTTTAAAGTTACATAAAGAGATGGCAGTTCTCACTATAACAGTTAAAAACTAGATAGTGTAAAGGTAATTTGCTGAAAATTTCAGTCAAATTGATCCACTATTAGCCGAGAAAAAAGCGTTTGAAATATTCACGTAGCCTCGGTCATCATTACTCAAATCATTAAAATAATCAGTATGGTCTCGATTATCCACTTGATTGATTTAATTATCAACGGCCATTAAGTGGCATATAGGAATTTAATCCGCCAACATCGAAGGCTAGCCTTGACATCAAGATTTTATTATGGTCTGGATATGTTAATTAATGTCTAATTGATTATTTAGATAACATTTCAGGCCTAAAGAAAGACCTGTAATAAGCAGATTTTGCCCTTGCATAATGCTATTTTAATAGTTTAGAATCAAGGTCCTGTATCATAGTTTAGAATCAAGGTACTGTATCATAATTTAGGATCAAGGTTTTGTATTATAGTTTAGGATCAAGGTTTTGTATTATCTTTTAGAATCAAGATTTTGTATAATCTGTCAGGATTAGGTTTTGCGTATTGTATTGTAGGATCAAGGTTTCTGTATCATATTTTAGAAACTACGGTTTGCCAATAGCACACTGTATGGCATGTACTTTTCATCAATAGACCGGATGAAGCAGAAAAGTAGAACTTTAAATACCATTAAAATTTCATTTGTTAATTACCACCAAAGTGACGGACTGAAAATCTACCACATTTGTTTTGAGTTTGTGTTGATTTTGATCGAGATTATGGTAGTCCGCCTCATCAAATATTTTGTATCCGACTGATATGAAGAATTCTCAAAGTTACCAAGTACATATATACTCTTGACATATGCCTGAACCTTTGTCAAATCATCATTTAACCCAAATTGTGAGTTACACATGGTTCTAGCGGAATTGTGATTTGAAATCCACAACGTGAGATGGCTTCTCATCTGTTAATTAATTTGCTGTGTGTAAATGTACGCTTGTGAAGCCAATCAAAATATTTTCCATGTTATTTCTACCAATACAGGTCTTGGGGTCGATCCCGCTGTTGACCATACACGTTAATTTGGATTTTCCAAAAGAAAGCATCTAGTTGTTTGGATGGTACGAAACATCGAGATCCGTCCGAGTACTCGATATCGTGCAGGTCAAGTAATAAGTTAAACTCCATTTTATTCTATTTCTCACCAAATATTTTAGTGTGTGTGTGTGTGTGTGGGGGGGGGGGTGAAGGCCGAATGGATAGCACGTACGTGCTGTATCATAAAGCCTGTCATTGAGTCAACTGGCGTGGTTGCGAATCCCCGGGTGTACGTGACAAGGAGTAGGGGGTCGCCTGTCCAACCTCGTGGGTTTTCTCCGGGTCCTCCGGTTTCTTCCCACTGCTAAAGACCTCTACGCGCAAGCGAATTATTGAAATGAAATTAAACCATATGTTAGTCCCGAAATGACCTAGTTTGTGTCGAGTGGATGTTAAACCCCATTTCTCTCTCTCTCTCTCTCTCTCTCTCTCTCTCTCTCTCTCTCTCTCTCTCTCTCTCTCTCTTAGTGTGATAGGAAAGAAAAAAGAACTATCGACAACTAAATAAAATCCAAATATTAGTCTGGGTGCAGACTATACTTAGATGCATGATAAGTGTTGTCAGGTGTTCCAAAGTCTTTGTACATGTTTAACTGAGAAATTTCAAAAGCCATAATTAATACCCCGTTAACTTAAACTGAAATAATATCTTTACATGTGTTTGAAATAATTTGAAGGTATGTAGCCAATAGAACTCTTGGTTTTGAACATATGAATAGTGGCAAATTTGTATTTTCAGGGCCAAGCATAAAATATGTTTTGAGTTTATAGTTATGTGTAATGCCAGTATAAGGGTTATTTAATAGTTATAGTACATGGTATTATGGTAGCCTCTACATTAACCAGCATCTCATTATTTACGAGCTTTAATTCATCTTTCATTATAATATAAAACTGTATCATATGTATTTTGTGGACCATATACACTTATTTAAATCCTTTTCTCTTGCTCTCAATCAAGAAATCTAATTCCCCGAACAACGCAGGATTTGCCTGCAATCTGATACCCCACAGAAAGAAGTCAAGACAGTATCAAGGCGATCCAGAAGCTATCTATAGCTTAACCAAGATCGAAGAACATATTCAACATATTCAAATACAGATCCTATTTCGTTTCGTTTTCATAGTTCAAAATTTCGTTTTACTTGTCTTTACTACATGAGGTTCTGCTTGAAATGAGGGTCAGCCAATCAAATTGTCTGTCGAATCGAGGGTTTGACCTTTTTTGCGCGGAATTGTGGGTAGGCATTATCAGCGATAGAAATCAAAACAAAGCAACAACGATTCTGATTGGTTAATCGAATAACTGAGGTTATAGGGTCAAATGTCGCGTGCTTGACATCTGAACTGGCTGAACGTGACCTCCCGCTATAACTTGTTAGATCTACATGTAGTGTAGGCCATCAAAATTATAAAAACCGAAACGAAATATAGATCTGAATTTCAATTAGATTGGATTTGCCTGTTTACCGCACCATTGCAGGTGATGGAAAGGGTCAAAGCCCAATAATTAAATTTAATAAGGCGACCTATAACAATGTTTCGGTAAATCTGGTCTAAATATATAGTTTTTAATTCAGTCCCGGTTCCAAAAAAGTAACCCAATCCAATATTGTATTTGATTTAACTTTTTTCCAATTTGTTTTATTTTAATAACGAACCCGCCCACGCTACGCCAACTTTCTATACGGATTGATATCTACAACTATTTCACAATGTACAATATTATTCAATAAATCTAATCGCTTTATACAAATTATTTATCATAAGTCACGTCCGTCACGGCGATTTTCTTGAAATAGTTCTTAACGTCTGTCATACAAATAAAGAAATCCTTGTTCCAGTGATATATAAGATATTAGAAAAACACGAAAGGGTTCTATACAATCGACTGGGTGTATATAACAATCCCCGATCAACAAGCTGCCAATATAAGTATAATATATCTATGTCTGAATATGTAAAGGAGCGTATATAATATGATTTCTTGACGTCTACAATTACATAGGTGGAAATAAATAAAGGGTTGTACGAGTTAAAATAAGACATATATTGATTACAAGGGGTTTACATCATGAATAATGGTTTAATTTTTTCACAGCCCCAGACTACAAGGATATCTCTATTGTTGGTGTGATGGCAGCAGAAGAAGGGATTTACATTGCTTTTAATATCTAGTCAATAATAAAACCCTTCTTGCGCAGTTCACATATCTCACGGCGTCGCCATTGTCAATAAATATCATCACATATTGACATGTTAAAAAGAAATATATTGGCTAGGGGAAGAGTACTTTATCTTATATTCCCCTCGAGTAAAATTCGCTTCACTGAGTTTAGTGAGTGAAATTTTCAAAGCGGCTAATTTGGACTTATAGCCAGCCGTTTACGCAAGGCGATTCACAAGTGCAAAATAACGTGATATATTTTTTTAAAGAATTAAAAGATAGAACATTTAGAAAGCACACTTTACACTTTTTATAATAAAATGTACTTGGATACGAAAATACGGCTCAGATCCCAAAGCGATTTTTTTTTACTTGCCCAAGGGAATGTAATAATCGTATCTTGAATGCTACAAGAGTCTTTGAATGTTCTCTACGCGGGAGGGCAGCGTTGGCTAGTAATCCTGAACTCAAATTGTGTACGGTATTAATTTTCGGCGGCGGTATTGCAGAAACCATCTGAGAAAGCCTAGCATCGATTAACAACAGCTGGTGTAAGATGGGAGAAGGATCGGCTTGCCGTTAAAACTGGTCATAATGCACCTATATTGATTGTATTCAGGTTTAGGGGAAGGAGAATAGAAATATTGGAACTCATTCATCTCCCCGACTCAGACAGTAGTTTTAAAGATTAAATCCTTCAGAAACTTTCTCTCCTATACATCACCCCGTTTAACGCCTGACAGAGATGGTCAAAGTGATAAAAATCGCGGAATTTATCACCATCTTATGAAATAGTCGATATGTCTCTAAACTTTACACATATTACAATGTAGGCATTATAAAAAAATTTCCTTTTCTTCACAAGTTTTATTACCCATAACTTTATAGATCGTTGAGTAAACAACCTCCGTGTTCATCAAACCACCAGGGTCTCGTCTATAACATTTTAAATTTTAACAATTTCTATGGCTAGAAATTACACCAGAAAAACATAATCTAGTTAGGAACAACACGGGGTTAACGCTTTGCTCTAATTCATTAGAATTCCGGTGAACGACAATCGTTAGGAACAGGAAATTGCTTTACTTAAGTCAACAGTGTTAGCAGTCTTTGCTTTATGACTTTTAAGTAGAACGCCTTAAAGTAGTTACCTTGAGGGTTCTGTATGAGATGAATATGATGTACAGATGACTTCAGATAGGATTTCATATCATACGATGCGTGATTGTCTTCGATTCCCCATCTTCAAACAAAACGAGTTTTCCATTCTTCCCATGGTGATAACTCTCTTTATCAGATGTTTTTTTTAAAACTCTTCGTTTCCATATCTCTTGTTGAAATGTGGATAATGATTATTTATATCAGAATCATTTATTAGATATAAATATAATACCAGTATTAAATGTATATTCGGAAACCAACCTGATAATGCCAGGAATTATTTTTTGGCTTTAAATACAATACCAGTATTGAACTTATTTTCGGAAACCAACCTTCTGATAATGCTGGGAATTATTTACTGGATATGATAAAATACCAGTTGCGAATTTGTTTGTGATAAAACTACGATATTTACGAAAATGATGGCATGAGGAACCTTTAAGCTCTATCTAAGTTGTGTTATTATCTATAACATATTCACGAATACTGATGAATAATCACGATATAATTATAAATAAACAGCCAGGGTAAACTAGGGATAATACATATCTTGATGTCAACATCCTCTAGCTGCTGTAACGTAAGTCTGTTTCTCCAGTCTGTGTGTAATTGTTTCATATGTGTGAGACCGGACTGGCCTAGGTAGTTTTTGGGGCAGGAGATGGGGTGTACCTTGGAAAATATCATGTCCCCTCTCCCCCTTCGTTGAACCGCTAATTATTATTATTGCTTTAACCATATAAAACTAGTATAACCAACTTAACCAAAATAC
The DNA here is from genome assembly GCA_963678685.1 of Patella ulyssiponensis. Lineage (NCBI taxonomy): Eukaryota > Metazoa > Mollusca > Gastropoda > Patellidae > Patella > Patella ulyssiponensis. Next base: position 20,060,806 of record OY783228.1, read on the forward strand.
ACGCCTTGATATTAGTTTTGGGCCACGCCATCCTCTTTCGGCAATCGCGTATACGCCACTACTCATTTAAAAATGTTTAGGTCTTTAGAGTTTTCTGAAAGCCGCCAAAGTTATAAAAGTTGATATTGACGGAATCATTAGTGTTATGTAATGTTAACGCTATGCTATAAAATTTTAGTTTAAAACTTTGAAGCCATAAAATACCACTTATTAATGTCAGTACCTGGAAACTATCTAAGTATTATGTTATATTCATTTTCAGCTCCAACTTTTATAGCTTTGGTGAGCAGACATGTATTTTTTTTATTCCTCCTGAACGAGTTTCTTTAATATTTTTTAAGCATTTATCACCCTCGATTGAATTCTTTATTACTGCTGGCAGTTCCTTCTGTTATTTCTGTTTACTACCATGACCTTTGATCCGAGGAGTTGTTGCCCTTGACGACGCACGAGCCTGATGTTATTGCGAGAGACGCCTGGGTGAGGTTGTGATAATTGATGAGATTACCGACAAAGTGGCTTGTCTTCATCATTTAGAATAAAGTTAGAAGACGAGAAATTCATACTAAGATAAGAATATTACAGGTTCTCTAGAGAGGGTGAAGAATCAATTCTCTTTTCCAATAACATATGTCATATCAGACTGCTAATATAGAATAAAGCATGCAACCGTCTTATAAGCAATAATAAACCTTTATCTACAATAAGCTATAATTAGAAGCACGATTATATGACTTGACTGTTAATCGTTAAAAAGCGCCACAAATCTGTCTGACACAGTATTGAGATGATCAAAAGAAACTGGATAATCGCGAGATATAACACCGAATCAATGTTATCAAGAGTTATGTGTATGATTACAAGAAGTTCAAGGGTTATGTGTATAATCACATTGAAGTTCAAGGGTTATGTGCATGGTCACCAAGTTTCAAGGGCAGAATCTCTACAGAACCTGTCACACAAGCCAATCATTTCCTATTAAAACTGCGTGTCGATGTGGTAAGAGGTGGCCTATTCAAACTGCTTGTCGAGGTGTCAAAAGGTCGTGCCTGGTCGTTCCGACAAACGTTAAATAAGTTCGAGAAAATACACTGTTTGGAATATGGGCAATCTATAGGATATTTTGCCCTGACAGCGATGTTTCCACCCACTCGTCATCGAGGTCCAACTGTAAAGGGATCTTTTAAGTACACACCAACGAGTACACGCTTGTACCCATTTCTTTCCTTTTGGTGAAATTAATATAAAATTCCTTTGATGACCTTAATTTAAAATTAGAATATTTAGGGTTTTACTCGGCGATATGTACAATAGCAGGGAGCCAACGGTGGACCCTAGTCACATCCCATTTTAAATTGATACTTGCAATAAAAAACAAGTTTAAGGATTAAACAAGTTGCTGGTTTTTATATTACGCTACATTGGATCTTAGAGTTGAAGAATAATTATTATATTTTGAAGAATCACTCCCAGATTTAAAGATCGATCCCTCTCACAGAATTGAGGGGTAAAAAATCAAACGTCAATTAGAAATTATTTTCAAAGTAAGACACGCGAGTCATTTTATGAATGGTATCGATCTAATGAGTTACCTTACGTCACTTTTCATTCTGTTATCCGTGAACAAAAAATCAAAATGGTGAAACAAAATGGTCGTTTATCTTGTCTGTGGACAAACCACATCCAATTTATTATAATTTTTTTTAAACATTCAAACCGGCTTGACATATCTGTCTACTTTTTAAGACCGTTTAATGAAAATGTGATTTATCGTGTAATATATTTTGAAAAATAACAAATCTATTATTCGCTGTGGATCTCAAGCAGAATAATGCTTCCCTGGGGATTTGGTATAAAAAACTAAAATAAAATTTCATTATCAATTTTATCACCTTTACGACTAAGCATTTTACAAAAGGTGTAAGTATTTAGGAAATGACGCATTAAGTATTTAATTAGACATCCAGTCGGTGCAGAACAGTTGGTCGCAAAACTCCATTTTATTTCGTTTCATTTCTCAGGTCTGGAAATTGTTTGTGCATTTGCGTTCCAATGTTTTCGGTTGATATCACCTAGACAGTCGACTTTTGCTTGAATTACATTGCATTATGCTATTATTTTAAGGAGTAGCTATGGCGGCTCAGTTGTCCGGGCAAAATTTCCCCATTGTATACTGTATGGCGTAAGTCCGTCTTCTTTCGGTCAGTCGAAGCAAAACAGTAGGACGTTAAACCTCATTTAATTTCATTTGTAACAGTTTTTGTCATTTTGTGTCATCTTAGTTGTTATTTTGTGTACTGCGCGGCGAATAAACAGCCAGGGCAGTATTAAATGGCGTGTATATAGGTCTAATGTTTGCAAACTAACCTCGACAAAACCTCAACCAACCAATATTTTAACTACACGATAACTATCCATATCGATTGAAATGACCCAATATTAAATTATAGTTCGTATGTACTATTTAATTAGATATACGCGACCTTTAACTGAAACACAACTTAAGTTACTGGACAACTCGGTAGAAGTTACAATACAGACATAAACTGTCAACATACACAGAAATCTATTTTCAGGAACTACAGACTATATTGATATGCCTTTATAAATGTTCTATCTTTGGATTAAATGAATGTAGTGGTTGTGGACAGCGAGGATTAATAAGTAGTTCTAATTTGGTCTGCAAATAATAAACTATATAAATTATATACTTCAATGAATTTTGCCCATAGTGGTCCTCATTTATCTCAGTGGATATATTCCTTAGGAATTGGTCTCTGGTTCATTCATAATGAAATGAAATGAGGTTTAACGTCCCGTTGTTCTGCACCGATTGGACTAATAAGGATGGGCATACATCATGCAGTGTGTTATGAGAGAAATTTGGCCCGAAGTGCGGCGCTACGTCTTACTCTTAAATTAAATCGAATTCCAAGTATCCAACTGGCAAGGGATCTTTTACGTGCAAAGCTAATGTGTACACGGAGCCTCCGTCCTGCACAACTGACAAAGTGAAAGCACGCCGGAAACCCCCGATAAACATTACTATGCCAACACTGGGGCCAAACCCGCTATTTGCAGAACTACATCTTATTTTTATTTCAAATTCAAAAAGTATAAATTCTTTTACGCGCACGCCAGTGTACACGGGACCTCAATTTTCCATCCCACTGCGGACGACTATACGCTGTACTTTGCCAGTTGGAGAACATTTTGTACATAAATCAATTACTTCCAACTGGACATAACAACGGTTAAATAACTCCTAACCCTAACCCAACCCTGGTATTAAAATATTGTGTGCAATCAAATATATTTTACTATTGTGTATGTGATGTTGGGGGTGGTTGTGGGTGTGTATTTGTGGGTGGGTGCTGGTGGCTATGCAGGTGTTCGGGTGGTGTTGGTGGTTTTGTAGAAGTGAGCAAGAAACGTTATTGCTGGACTAATATATCTTATTTCTTTATTTAGGTATTTTATTGTAAAAAGAGGTCTTAGGGTAACGAGAGAGGCACTGTGCGAAATGAAACCATTACCTCTTGAATGATGACAGAGATGTTATGATATGAATTGAACGCGTTAGACCACCCGGTCACCATTTTTGTACTTTTATTTTACATTGTGTTTTAATTGACCGCACATTAATAACTATTGACACCACCGAACTAAACAGACAATTCAAAATGTCAAATTTAACGGCAAAGTCCCGAACAACAAGCAGTAAAAACCAGTGCGAACAACCACGTTCATAATGGCTTCTATTTATTTTTTCCAGACAACATTTGTTGAAGTCGAAGTGCAATCAACATTCCTTGATAAATCCGCGTCATTTCCGGCGTACTGGAATTTGTTCTCGGACATTGTGTAGCCGGAAGGGGTAACCCATAAAGTATGAGAGGTGATTTCCCATTTGGCTTTAGGACTGGATACTCGTCGCGTGACGAGACCCACTCAGGGGCAAATCACTATAAAGACTCCACAAGGGTGGGCTAGTTTGACGATTGGTTGCTTATATTTTCTACTTCTTCGGGGTTTATATCGAATATGCATTTAGTGATCGCAGCTTTATTTGGTAGGCTAATTTTGTTTCAAATCCGCAAACACACAATATAACGTGCACTTGATGCCTGTCTTCAATAGCGATGATGTCCTATTTCGAATTCGCATGTAAACTGGTATGTTGGACTTACCGTCGTTAGCGATGATGTGCTATTTCGAATACTTAGAAATAGTGAATGAGTATGATGTACCTGACCGTCGTTAGCGAGGGAGAGAGAGAGAGATAGATCGAGTTAACGTCCATTCGACACAAACTGGACTGGACTAACACATGGTTTAATTTTATTTCAATAATTCGCTTGCTTGTAGGGGTCTTGTGGGAGGAAACCGGAGAACTCGGAGAAAACCGACGAGGTTGGAACCGTCGTTAGCGATGATGTGCTATTTCGAATATTTATCAATAGTGATGATATGCTATTTCGAATACTTATAGTGAATAGCGATGATGTGTTATTTCGAATACTAATCTAAACGGGTATGATGAACCTGACCGTCATTAACGATGATGTACAATTTCGAATACTTATCAAAGAGAATGTGTACGATGGACCTGACCGTCGTTAGCGATGATGTGTTATTTCGAATACTTATCAATAACGAATATGTATGATGGACCTCACCATCGTTAGTGTTGAATAGTTATGATGGACCCGACCGTCGTTAGCGATGATGTGTTATTTCGAATACTTATCAATTGTGAATATGTATAATGGACCTGACCTTCGTTAGCGATGATGTGTTATTTCAAGCTATTTCTGTGATCAGTAATCAAAGATGAAATGTCATAGTAAATAAATACTGTTCTTCATAGATAGTAAATGATTAGTATTTTGGTATAAGTCATCATTTAGTCAAATATTGATACCATTTATTGAGCGAGGGGGTATCTTTCTACTATTCATTGTTTCCTATGTGAAGATGTATAGCGGGTATTGGTTGATCATGATCGATGATGGCGGCTATTTTAAATCAATGATAAAAGGGCACGCCAGTTGATAACGTCTAGTATATTCGTTAAGTTTTTCCAAGCATCCTCACCAGCCAGACATTTTGAGGATCGCTGATAAAAAGAGGTGGTTCAACGAAGATAAGTACCCCAAGTTTTCCCGTTTACTGCCACTGCTAAAGACCCTTAAGCGGAACGAATATTACAAAATGCCTCGTTTGTGTTGGGTGAACATTAGCAAGCGTCCCCTCCCACCCCATCCCCTTCAGCCATTGCAATACTATTGTCTTACATAATTATTCAGGTAATGGGCTACTTTCAAGATACAATGATGACATTGTGCATATTGTCAAATAATGGCCAGGGAGTCGCAGTGACCCCCTGAATAAGGCTCTAGCACATTAAACAGGAGGTCCGGGGTTCGATCCGCTGTTGGCCGGGAAAAATCCCCGGAAGATTCCAGCGTGGTTTCTTTATGTCAGTCGTCCAAGACAGAGGACCCGACAATGACAGAATCGAGGTCCTGCGTACATGTAGGCATGTATGTAAAATAACCCCTGGCATTTGGAATTCGCAATTAGTAGGGCCCAAGCGCTGCTGCCCGGCAAAAATTTGCCCGTCTATCCCGGTTGGAGCAGAACAGTGTGGGATTAAGCCTATTTCATTTCATTATGCACTCACGTTTCAGTCTGTTTATCATCAGTGTCTTGCGAACATATATTCCCTAGCCCCCCTTCTTGGCAATACATCGCTCCAACCATCACAATATAGCCATAGGGAGCAGTCAAACACCCGGGTCCAAGCAAGGTACTAAGTATCAAGTTGTTTTTTCTTCTCAAATAAGTTACAAGAAAGAATCTCAAAAAATGTTGTACTTCCGATGTTCTTGATTGAAGTTATCGCTTTAGGGATCGTGAATATGCCAAACACTGTAATTCTCAATATGGATTTTTTCAATTTTTAATTAATGGGATTGTTCATTGCCATGGATTATACGATGTGGATATGGGAATGCCTTTTTAAATTTAAACGTTTACAGCTGCAAAAGAAGCTATCAATCATATATTTATTTCAATTTAACATTTGTAGTATAAAACTTCAATCTTTTGTCAACAAAATCTGTACTCAAGATAATCTTCATGGGACTACTCATTGTGCTATTAGAACTCGGCAAATTCAAGCACTCTGCTTTTTATGAAAGAGCTGGTCATTTATTAGAACGAAACCCGAAGACACTTTTAATGATTCAGTTGCATCCCCATAGAAACACAAAATATATGCTCCTTTTTTGTCTATTAGTTAATCCACGGCTGTCGTCTTCATCCATGTCATCTTCTCTGATTGATGATGTGCATTTACGAATGGAATTATTGCTGATGTATTTACTGTTCCTTTTTTATTGTCGTAAATGAAAATTGTATAGTAATAGGATAGATGATATAGCCTAATTATACTTAATAATGATTACATGAATGGCTATGCACTTCACATTCCACGGTACATGCAAATGTACTTAAAAATCACGGAAAGCTAAGCGACTTGCTATGGTTTTCAGATCCGTCCTTATCAGCTCAATAAGAGACAGAGCAGAAGAAGGTTAAACTTTGTTTTTACTTCCGGTCCTCTGGAATGGTAATACTAACCGCGAGATTTACGCCCGTTTTCGCCGAGAGCGATACTGCAGACACACAGAAATTCCTTGGGCAATTCACCGAAAGGGCCAGTAATGATTGAAAGGCAAATCCATCATAGAACAGACGAGGGCAGACAATAAAGGGGATCGCAGTCTTTATTATAACACGTATAAAAAGGTTGTCTTTTCAGAATCATAACTATTGCAATCTTATCAGAACTGTTTGGAATACATACAGCCCTAATTCATACCACCGCCACCCTTACTTCCTTTATTTGAGCTACATGTTTGAACTTATTTTTTATGTGTGTTATTAATTGCAGCCGCTGATTGTCTTTTACATGCTGTTGCCTTTATCGAATTCTACATGTCTTTTATAATGCTAACATATACTCAAATTGATAATTTAACTTTTAATTTAAAAAGAGAATGATTTTAGTGAAAATATGTAAAAAGTAAACACACTTATATGGATATACTACTAATAAATACTAATAAATTCAGAAGTAGTATATCCATATAAGTGTGTTTATGTTTTAGTGAAATCTATATCTTTATCTCTTCTATTTTATGTATGTTGTGTGCAGAGAATGTATATTTCTTTAAGAAATTCAACTTTCAAAATCTGGTTGTCACGATATAAAAACATCCCCGAAAGGACGATCAGTGACTTTGATGAGTAAATGAAGGAAGGCAACAGGGTTAACGTTCTCTGTTGTGCAGTGTATCACGGTGGTGTGTGTGTGCTCGGATAGCATTTGAATTTCTACTGTTATTTAACGTGCACGACACCTCGATTTTCTTGTCCCACCCGATCGAATAGACTGTCCCTTGTCAGACCCTGCACCACTTAAACGGAATGGAACTGGGGACTTCCATGTTAGCACGATAGCGCCGTCCTCACCGAGCCATCTTTAATGAAGGTATGTAATTAATGAATGACTTGTAATATACAGAATATTGTTAACCTATTATCGTTATACATATATTTAACGTGTGTGTGTTTGTCACTGGAAGATGTGTCTATATATCATTTTAGGTGTAGTAGGATTTATTTCCCTTACCTCAGAATCCTCCACGTCTGCTTCTGGCGTCTGCTGTCCTTTTCCCGGCTCAGAGGTCGTTAGTGAATTATGAATAATGTAGTCCAAGTCGTATATAGTTTACACCTCGTTTGTCTTTGTCTATTTAAAGATTTTTTCACATGCTTTGCTATAGATGCTTACTGTGCAGGTCTTCTATCAATGTCTTGACGGGCGTAATCAAGGAAAAAGATTCCGAGTTGTCGGAGAATAACATTGTACTCGAATGGTTATTAGTTTTTTTTCTGATATTTCGTCCTCTTTAGAAGTAGCGAAATAAAGGTATTGATTTAAGAATATGATTTCCTCAAAACTGACGTAAATAGTCAAAGTTTGCTAATATACCTTAGTAGTAATCAGCGTTAGAAATAATGTATAAAGTTCGCTACATCGATTAAAATGACTTCAACTTTTAGACTACTTTTATCTACTGGCATTCTTCACGTGTTTTGTGGTTTTCATATTCAACTGTTTTATGTAGGAATTTGCACTTAATTCATTCAAGCGACACGAAATTCAGAAAATATTATTTTTATTATTGTGTTGTCTTATATTAGAAAATGAAAATGAAACGCTGTTCAGAAAGTATAAAGTAATATTCTTATTTTTCTTTTGAATAAAATTAGAAAATGAAAATTAAACACTTTTCATTGAAATCGAACTAACTTTGAGAATTAATGTTTTTCATCCCAATTGAATTTAAACTAACGGTAATTATTTAATAAGAGTTAATTTTACCAAGCCTCTAGATGCCGCTATTTTTTTCATCGAATTTCAAAACCAAAGTAGGAACATCAAGGAAAGGGCCGTGCATTTTTTTGTTACAGAAAATATAGTTGCCCGAAGACAATTGTCTGTAGGAGGAACTGTGAACAACTATGTCTACAATGTTAACCGTGTAAGTCGGGAAGAGGGGAATCGCTGAACATCGATCTAACAGTAATGTCTAGAGGATTCCGTGCTTAATTGTTTGAACGAGAGATTTGAGGCTGCGAGTCTCCGAGGTGATATTGGCTCAATATGGACATAAAGTTATTATCGGACTATACGTCTTGTTCCAATTCCAGACTCTAGCTGTATCTTTATTGACATTCGGTCTTCAGGAGTAACCAGCTCCTTTTGTTACACGTAACATTACAGCTTTTAACTTGTAGAACTTTTAGAAAAGTGTGCTTCGGGTCAATATTGATTCAAAGCATATCAACCAGGTATATACACACAGCACAATTTCATTTTTTCACCCTTCCAGGGAAAGTCAGCATGTAACGCATTTAAACTGAGAATGGATTTTAAGCATTCAACATTATTTAGTGGTCCAGTGTCGAGTTGGTCAAACAGAAGTGACAAAGCCCAGGACAGGAAAATGGATTGGAAAATTGATTGCATTCCTTTCAAGACACTAACCTAATATATTTACTCACTTTGCAGAAACCTGCTGGAAACACACCATTAGTCAAACAAATAGTCAGTAAAGTTTGTCTTCATTTAACTTATAGTGAGACATGTTTTAAATAAAATATTTTTTTCAGATATCAACAAAGTACATAAAACATACATCATAGTTACTTCAACAAAGTCTTCAACACAAAATTAAATTTTGCTTTATTTTCAAACAAAAACAAATATCACAAAATCAATTGTAACAACATATACACATTAACTCGTCCATTAACATCGTCGTAACACATAATAAATATGATATTCAAAAATTCATAATAATTTAATATGAGTCGATTTGTACCATAAGCATAGAAAACTATTTATTTTACTCAGTTTGGATTTTTTTTTGTAGAAATAAAATCAACACTAAAAGCAACACATATTTTAGACCGATTAGACATGTTATGTCTCCGTGAAAAATGCAGTGTGTGTGTGATTTAGTACCCTGTAAGAATTGCAAGTTTAAGTAAGGAATTAAAACATTTACAAAGTTGAGTGTCAGCCATTTCCTATCAATATAATAAAACATTAATCGCTCTTTGATATTATATTGGCTTACATATCTGATTAATTCAGCAACATAAAGTTGTATTCATGTGTGTGCGCTGTGGAGGTTTCCTTCAGAACTCCTGATTACACAGCATGTAATCATATCAGTAGTGGATCCGGGGTACTCTAATAAGGAGCAGGGGCATCGCCAGACCAAATGACAATCATTTGTTACGACTGACTAAGTAAAGTAACCCCATTTATAATTTACTACATATTGAATGTATTCTAGAAAGTATTTTCATATGTATTCATTGATTTATTATGCTGAACAACAATCCATAGGATTGATTTTGCCTTTTCCAGAAAAAGCATGTATTTAATATTTTACAACTGTTCAATATTTAAATATGAATACTGCAATATCAATCTTAAGTTGACAATATTACAAACAATTACAAGTATGTGTAAGAAGACTGAAATTTTGTTACAGCTCCTTATAATTCTTAGGATTTTAAGAGTAGATGGCAATGATTGAATGTGTAATAAAAGCAATGTCAAATATAAAGATTCAAAATTTGATATTGGAGGGTGGTGTCATAATATATGATATTGAATGGTAGTATCATAAATTACGATGAAATATTCAAGACAATAATAGCCACCTAATTCATAAATTCATTAAATTATAATATCCCAGAACAATAGGTGGTATATTTATCCAGGTTGATTGGTTCTTTACCATCATATAGAGTTGGTGCCTGTAAGATTATACCAAACGTACCAACAACGCAAGCAGTTGTGAAAATCCATAGAAATACTCTGTCTAAAACCATAGCAACATATTTCCAATCTTCAATAATCTGGAATGATAACATTTCAATATGAAATAAAAAAAAAAATAATAGGCATTACTGCAAACTGCATTAATCGCAGATACGATCTACAACCGTGAAGATTGTTGATGCTACAAAGTTGAAACGTCACCATTACAGATTAATTTCCCATTTAAAGGCTACAATTCGTTAAAGACAAAGTTTTCCTTGATATATGTAGCACACTATATATAAAGTAAAGCAATTGATATTTTTGTTTAGTGTATAATTAGATCTAGTCAAAAGGTTAGTGCATCAATGGTAAGTGACCCAGCTGGAGGCTGCCCTATCAATTACAATATACCAGCCGACCCGATTATGCTTACGTTTTCAATAGAAATTTGCAAGAAATGAGATGCACTCAATCCAAAATGTTCATTTCCAGACGAATGTATGGTAAAGTCTCATTTTCATAACTTGGCTTTCGGGTAGGACTCTTGTGGAAGGTAAGCCAAGAACTCGATAAACCATACCTTGTTTGTGAAACACAGCAGTTGTATTGGACTACTTGTCTACATTGTTGCAATCCCGTACCAAGTTATTTTAATTTAGTTAAATGGAAGGCGAACTGTATTCCTCATTTGGACGTGACACCTCTCCAGTTGAGCAGAATGATGCATGATATTATATTTATCAGAATTAGGAGAACATGAATACCACCACACATGTAAATGTGAAAAAACTATCAAAACCTATCATAAAAGATGTATTGTTATCAAGTTCATTTGGCGGACACTTGTCACAAAATTATATCCGTATAAAAGCATGATGAAGAATATGACGACCGGTCTGCCATCAATATATCTTATTAAGTAGACACCGGTACCAAATATCAATCATAATACTTACAGCAGACGTCTTATCCTCATTCTTCAAGTGTTCAGCTATAAACGTCACTGATTCAATGGCGTCCACAACCTCCGCTGTATAGTATTTATTTCTAAATAAAGCATTGGCAGCAGTCTCTTCACTGCTTGGTAATAGTTCTTGTTCATGCATGGAACGTCTGAAACCCGCTGATTGGGTGTGTTGATAGCCCGACTCAGGTCGGTTATCTCGAAATTCCATTCCATTACAAGTCCTTATCATGGCTTTCTGTGGCTTCTCGGGTTCTAGATGTGGTCGACGCATTACCAATAGTTTAGGTAAGATTGTTAAGAAAACCCGCCTCACCCAAGGGGACATTACATGTGTTGAAGGTGACCGAAAATGAACGTTTAAAACAACTACAGTCACTATAATAGAGAGTGTCACAAGTATCATAGTAAATAAGAGATATTTGCCTACTAAAGGCACCACTATAGACGTGGGAGGAATAATCTCCGCTAAAAGGAGAAAGAACACAGTCAATGACAAAAGGATGGATATACATAATGTCACTTTTTCACCTGAGTCGGACGGTAAATAAAATACCAAAACAGTCAAGAATGATATGGCTACACATGGTATTATAAGATTAACAGTATAGAATAATGTTTTGCGTCTTATTTCAATGAAGAACGTTATATCAGGATAAGGCTCTGGACAACAAAGATACTTGCGCACATTCTTCTGAGCATAAACTTGTAATAAATCCCATTCTACACTAGGGTAGAAGTCTCGGATGTCGATACCAGGTTTTATTGGTACTTCCGGTTCCGCCATCTCATCACATAAATGCACGAGATCCACTTGGTAGCCATCGTATGTCCATGAACCAAATTTCATGGAACATGTCTGCACATCAAAGGGAAAGAACTCAACATTGATCGTACACGAGCTTTTATAGATGGCCGGAGGTTCCCAGACAACCTTTCCAGTTGGATGCAGGGTAGCTTTTGTCATCAGGGTGACTTCATAATTTCCGTCGGCACTGGAAAACATTGGTAAAAGTAAAGTTAATCTTATGCTGATTTTCAATGATATCAAAAATCATTATTTTTGGGAATCAGATATATTATTTCTCTCGGATTAAAGCCATCAAGGCGTGAACGCGCCCAGTCCTGATATTGGTATATAACCATTATATAACAAATACAGCCAAGTAGTTTGTTTCAAGGAGAAATGACTATTCATTTTACAATTTGATCGTTTTTGTCTCGTTGGTCTTCCATTGGGGTTGGGATTTGGTGGATTCGAGGTGGAAGAACCCCACAATGATTAAACTATAACCCCACACGCGTAAACAAGTTGTCAGCGACAAAGATCATTTACCTTAACAATAATCAAAAAGAAGGCCTGCATTGACCGGACACAAAATTAACCAATGGTACAATGTGGACTAGATCTGGAGAGTAAGTCCCACCGCCGCGCAAAATGTGCATTTCTTATGGTCATAGGGTTAAGTAAGGAAATTCTTAACAAAATGAAATAGAAAAGTAAGGACTAAACAAATGATTAAAATAAGTCTTCTTTTAGGGATTCTGGATGTATGCGGGGCAAACATACCGCATCAAGTGAATCATATTTCATTACCAGAAGTTGATTATGATTCTCAATCTTAACCACTTCAGTCTAGGCTCTAATCATCCATATGATACAGTAGATCCAATCAAAAATCCTAATCAGAAAAATATTCGGGTTTTCATTGTGATCTAAATCTAGACTGTTAAACGGCTTCGCAGATAGTTACATATATTTATTTATGACATTTTGACGTTAACAGTGCTCTGTTTAAATAACTCACTTGTTATACAAGACTACATCCGGACTCCAAAGATCATCCACCGGTACTTCAAGTTGTCCGACACCGCCGTATTCATACGGGTCCCACTGAAGACTTATGTCGTGCCATTCCTTTGCAAAAAGAAGCCCAAACGGCATTATGACTGAAGTGCCTACTAAGGTTTGAAGTTCAAGTAGTAAAGGGCACTCCAGTGTTGATTAGTAAAGCGTTACAGAGATACCAACAAACCACGTGCGTTATATAAAAAAAAGAAACCAAACCAAAGGGCTAGAAATACAAAAGACGGTTGGCAGAGTACAATGTCACATCATGAATATTCATATTCCGACACCAAAATTTAAAAGAATCCAATAAAGCTAGCCAAATAGCAACAAGGGAACACATCGATCAATACGTTATCCACAGAGCGAAAATGGAAATCATTTGGCTGGGACGAAGCAATGGTCTCCTTGTTATTGGACATTAACTACCAAATTAAAGAAATTAATTAATTTGCTGTCGTCATACTTTTAGGACACCGTATGACACTGTTCAAACCAACCTACTAATGCTTTCCCTAACTTACTTATTATAGAGAACTATGTCGGGTAGCCAGATTTCCCGGGATGGTACATACAACCTGTTGACGCCACCATATTCACTCGGAGACCAAACTAAAGTGTTATCATACCATTCCTAGTAGGAGGAGAATGAGGAGGAGAGCGTGGTAGAAATAAAAGCAAGCATAGGTGGTTAATTCATGCAGATAAAATAGAAAAGAAAAAGAGTTAGTAATCAAGCCATAACCTCAAAAAATATATGACAACCTCATTCCAACAATTCAAATACTTATAAATATTGAAACGTTGTACAAGCCAGTATCAACCCAAACAAGGACAGTGCCAATGTTGTTTATATACAAATATACAAGCTTTTCAAGTATTGATAAATAAAGATGCAATACAACAAAATACTCGTACTTTCATTAAAGATGCATTATGGAAGAGCTAAATCTGCCTACTGCAGGTCTTCATAATTTTTGGCTTCACGTATTATATAAACTATTATTCACGTGACGAGCTTATAATCAACTGTCTAAATTATTGGATGGACGTGATATACAGTGATTTGAGCAAGCTTTAAACATTTAACTATAAAATGGATGATCGAAACAAGGTCTCGAATGTCAAGTACCGTTGCTAAACAATCTACGCTACAGCATCATATTTCTTTCAGAATAAAATCATTTGAATGAAAGGTTCACTATATTCATTTTCCCTTATCAGATTTTATCTAAATCTTACATAATGCATCTTTAATAAATTAATTCATTACATATCACTGAATAAATTCCCCCACCCAGACAATGTGGCACTGTCCTCTATTACAGAAAGTAGTCACCTCTACCATAATAAAGCATATTTCAGATAATGCGAATATGGACAAGGTGTTCAGACCTTCATGTGTAATAATATATTCAATTTATTTTCACATATAAAACATGCAATATCTCCCATAATCACAATACACATTGTTCTGTTCTTTTTATAATATCCGAATGACATTTATTTTTGTCAAATCATCTTTATCGCCGAATACGATTTTAGAACATTTGTCAGATCTGGTTATACGGTTTAAGTTGTCAATGAACCTGACAATCGGGGTAAAAAAATCACCCCGATTTTTTAAAAATATCTTATATCATTTATACGTATAACCCCACAAAAAATGAGTTTCAAACATCCAAGATGGGGGCGTTCAAAATGGCGGCTAAATTTTAATTTGATTATGGGAGATATTCCGCACTTTAAACGTGAAAGCAAATCAAATTAAATGTTAAAAGCAATGTTTATATATAGTCTATAAATAACCGGCTAGGTTTACAAAATAAAATTACATAAAATATATACATAATATAATAAATATATTTCATATTTTCCATTAATAAAGGTACTTATGAAACAGAAAATATATCATTGAACCCAATTTCGTTGGAGTTAAAAGCCTCTTCTGATTTCAGCATGTTTTAAATTTAGGTGATAGTACCAGAGGCAGACACAGTATCCGCATTTTGAACTCATTGGCAGTAGTATGTACCCTCATTACACGCCTCACATCGTCAATGTTATCACCTAAATAACTTATTTTCGGCAGCAGCGGCCATTGTTCGATTTCTGACAGGTTAACTGATTTCATGAATGTAGTTTTACCAAGGAGATTAACGTTTAATCAACCGTGGCCTACTACAGACGACAGGCAATCTCATCTCGAGGCTCCTCCAGGATAGCTACCAGTACTAATCTCAAAATTCACAGGCCAAATATCCGTTTATTCTTTTACTGTCAAAGCTGGTTCTAAAAATTGTGCCACAAGGCAGTAATAAATTCACTGGTGTGACAGTCAGTTCCCAATCAATTGTAGCGCAAGTAATCCGAGCCAATGCTGCCATATTTACGTGCTGGAAGCCATATCGTATATTGATACGGTGATGTTTGGCATGAAAAAAAAATATTGCATTTACGACAGGATTCAATATCAGACATCTCATGGTACGGGAAAGGAAATATTGAACCTTTGCCATCAGACATCTTCAGGATAACATAATGTTAATGACTGATCTGAAGTTTTGATAATATCGTTTGATAGTTTTCATGTAACGAGAGTAAAGACTAACAACACGAATCAAACATGACCAGATCAGCTATCTGGAAATCGAGTTGAGTTTTTCTACAACTTGCAGATTGGTGCCAAAACCGAGCGAATATAAAGCTTCCATATAGATTTAAAATGGCCTCCAAACACTAAAAGAACCGCGGGTTTTATGTCGGTTATAGAAAATCGAGAAACACGACTTGGGGGGTATTTTCATAAGCAACAAAATGATATTGATAAAGTTAAATAATTATCTGTAGAATGGATAAATAATTCATGAAAAGACATCAGAACAGTGTTAAGCAAACAAACCCAAAAGCTTTTACATCACCAAAGACGAGAAATTTGAAAAGACTGATTTTGTGGGTCATGTGTTTTTATGAGAAACGGATCGTTTGACATTATAATGCACTCGAAGTTTATTAGATCTTTGAAAAAAGTTTGAGAGCTTGTTTAAATGAACTTCGTAATTAGATATAATGGCAAATGGAATGTAAATATACGACTATGAAGTAATCTATTAAATCGTGAAGAGAAAAACAAGATTGAAATCGGGATGGTATTGAGTGGAACATTTGTGCTGAAGTTATGTTGTTAATCAAATAAAATACTAATTAACTTATAGACAAACTAGTAGTCTGATGAAAAGAGAAATGTTTTTAATTGCTATACCAAATTGAAAAGTGTGCACCTGCTTGTGGATTTATGATTTGATTTGGTTTGATTCGGTTTGATTTGTAAATATATTTAGTAAAATCTCGGTGTTTTAGTTTTGTCTGATAAACGTCAAAATCTCAAATTGGAAAAAACGAAAACCCGTAATTGTATTGAATTAAATGAGCTAAATTTTAAACTCAGACGAGCCCCTATTTTAAGTTGGTGCTTTAAAGCTGATCAGATTTATTTGTTTATATGTTATCAGATCGAATCAAAGAAATTGTTCCTTTATCTACAACAGTGATATTTACAAATAAATGAAATTTTAAACCTCCAGATTTAATTGTTACCTTGTTCTAACATGGAGTTTATCTTGTCCAAAGAAAACAATACAAATAAGTAAATTGCTACTTTATTAAAAAGGCATTATGCAGGAGCTAAATCTGCCTATTTCAAGTCTTTCTTTATGACTTAAATGTTACAAAGATAGGTTGCCAGGCAACGAAACATACGCCCACAGCAGCTAATTCGTCCGGGCAGTCAACAAGGGTTGTCACATAATTTTACTTCTTTCGGGAATGAAACGTTTGTAATTCACTAAAATCTGATTACGAGTAACAACTCATTATGTAATTATCAGAAAATCATTAGAAGTTGCTAGCTTTTTAAAAAGTTTTGCCCCACGCTAACAATTAGTATACGAATCATTTAATATCATGGATTTAGCTGTTCAGTTATCAAAATTCATTGAAAATCAAAATACCTATTCGTTTTAACACCTTAAACTCTGTGTATCAATCTGAAGTCAATCGGATGATAAGTTTGGCCTCTATAGTGTCACAAGGTTTTTTGAAGTGGTCAAGGGAGATAACTCTGGAAGTAATTATTTGAAATCGCTGAAAATTAATAGGCGTCTTCGTCTCATGACCTTAAACATAAATAAATTTAAAGTCAATCGGATATTAACTTTGGCCTCTAGAGCGTCCACAAAATTTTTTGAAGTGATCAAGGGCCATAACTCTGGCACTAATTATCGGAAATTGCTGAAAATCAATAGGATTCTTCGTCTTATGACCTTAAACACTGTGTATAAATTTAAAGTCAATCGGATATTAACTTTGGCCTCTAGAGCCACCACAAGATTTTTTGAAGTGATCAAAGGCCATAACTCTGGCACTAATTATCGGAAATTGCTGAAAATCAATAGGCTTCTTTGTCTTATGATCTCAAACACTGTGTATAAATTTAAAGTCAATCGGATATTAACTTTGGCCTCTAGAGCGTCCACAAGATTTTTTGAAGTGATCAAGGGCCATAACTCTGGTAGTTATTATTGGAAATCGCTGAAAAACAATAGGCTTCTTCGTCTCATGACCTTAAACACTGTGTATAAATTTAAAGTCAATCGGATATTAACTTTAGCCTCTAGAGCGTCCACAAGCAATTGTGGACGCCGGACCGACGGACCGACGGACGAACGGACGGGATGACGACAATATACGACCACATTTCAATGTGGGCGTATAAAAATGATTAATCAACTTGCCAAAATCATGATCAACTTTCGATGGCACCGGGCACTCCAGATTTCGAATAAATTTAAATACGATTTGGGGTTGTTCATTTAATGTAATAATGACAATCGAGGCTACACTGTTAGTGTAAAGGCGATAAATCGGCTCAAGCCAGTCACGGTGAAGTAATTTGATTGAAATTTTCATCATATTCTCTTTTATTATCAATTTTGAACTATTATAGCGAGAGCTGTCAGCTCTTTATCTTATCTTACATAATGCCCCTTTAAGCAAATTATTTACAACTACGACATTTTTAAAAGACGTCCAGGTTTAATTGCTTTCCTTTTCTTTCTATTACCTACCGATGATGATTAGCATATTTTACACGTCCTTTTGACACAAACTAGGTCAATTCAGAACTACCATATGGTTCAATTTTATTTCAATAATTCGTTCTCCCTAGGCGATCTCACTCATTGTCAAGTACTACCGGCGAATCGAAACCACGCCAAATAACTAAATAACTGACCTTAAGATACAATGCACACGCGCTAACCATTCGCCAATCCCCACCCCCAATTTTCGATGAAACTAGTTTTCTATAAAAACATAAGTCTGTTCTAAAATGTTGTTTATCTGGTGTGAAGACTTCCTGACAAACGTGATGACAAGAAACGCGTTAATTAGACGATGACTGGTAGCTATCATGGAAGAGTTGGGTTCCTGTTTTCACCTGTGATTACTGTATAGAAAAACTCACCTGTCTCAACCACACATTAGTCGTCATCACCTGATCCTTCTCGTGCTGAAAAATATAGATTTTTTTTTTATATATTATACAAGTTATCACCTTACTTAATTTTTTTAATGTAATGGATTTGTTTATGTGCATCAAATAGTAACATGTATTTCTTTATGTGTATCAAAAAGTAACAAATGTATTTGTTCATGTGTAACAGTAATAAATATATTTTTTTATGTGTATCAAATAGTAACAAATGTATTTGTTTGTGTGTATCAAAAAGTAACAAATGTATTTGTTTATGTGCATCAAATAGTAACAAATGTATTTGTTCATGTGTACCAAATAGTAACAAATGTATTTGTTTATGTGTATCATATAGTAACAGATGTATTTGTTCGTGTGTATCAAATAGTAACAAATGTATTTGTATCAAATAGTAACAAATGTATTTGTTTGTGAGTATCAAACAGTAACCGGTTCAGAAAAGTTGCACGTTAAACCGCATCTCATTTCATTGTTTAAAGCCCTTACAAGCTGTATCATAGGTGTCCGGATAACACCTGTAAAGGACGGCAATAGATTTTAAGGTCATCCAAAGAGATATCCAAAGTTGATAGATAAATATACCACGCCACTATATAGTTAGGCGTTTAAATTGCATACGACCACGGACTTTAATTTCTGACACTCTGGTAAAATCAGGAAGGTCCGTTTAAAGTTTGTATGTATTCTATGCTTTCTGTTATTAAATATTGAATATCAGATAAGTTACACTGTAAAAATTATATGTATAAAAAACATGAAATTACTGTAAAATTTTACAAACTGTCCTGTAAATAAACTATCAGATGTAAAATTACGTAAAAACTGTGTTTATAAACATTTATGTAAAAATTTAACTTTTAACATCCGAGATTGTGTATTTTAACAACATATTAAAGTTAAATTACCAAATATGTATGTAATCTAACATATTGGGCATTTTAACAGAATATTCAAGTTAATTTCCAAATGGATACACAATCTAGCTATTACTCAGTCGATTGTTTGAGCAATTTCGACTTAATTTTTTTTTAAATAAATATTTTAATTTGTCACTTTGCAGTGTCCCGGTCGCTCTAGACCATTCCTATTAACAAGCATCATTTTTTTTTTTTTTTTTTTTTTTTAAATAGTTATTTGTAATTCCATGCTTGATCAGCTGCTTACTTTGAAAGTATCACTACTATGCTACTAAGACATGAAAATTCATTTTTTCAATTTTATTATCAAAATCTGTAGTTCACTTTTTCAATTTTATTATCAAAATCTGTAGTTCATTTTATATTCTTTTTTATTGAGACTTGGCTGGCTTTAGACCGATATCAGAAAGGCTGGGGGGGGGGGTGTCTCAGTCCAAGGTATATGACATGTTTGACACTAGTCTAAAATATTTGTCATAACACATGGCTGTGATTTTAGTTGCATATCTGTAATATTACAGACGCATGCGCGTCGCAGACTTAACTAATGTCGGTGAATGTTTGAATGTGCATTGACGATGCAGGATAAGAACAGTGGAAATCCGACAATAAGATGTGAAGGTAAGTCTTCCTAATAATAATGTATGTGCGAAGGCAAATCTACAGCATAAGAAGATATATAATAGGGCCTAAACATAGTGGCCATGATGTATGTTTTATTGTGAATTTGAACTCGGCCATGTAAACAATATTAAAGTGTAAGAAACGCGATGGTAAGTCCTCCTAATAATAATGTATGTGCGAAGGCAAATCTACAGCATAAAAGGATATATAATAGGGCCTAAACATAGTGGCCATGATGTATGTTTTATTGTGAATTTGAACTCGGCCATGTAAACAATATTAAAGTGTAAGAAACGCGATGGTTCAGAGAATGTGATGCTGGATTATTAACCATTAGCAAAGAAAGCTTCGTGTCAATGGTGCAAGTTCTAATTTGTTCAGCTGGCACTAACAACTGGGGCCATGTGTGTTATTGGCCGTACATGTTAAAGAACCTTCAGCCCTAAAGAGTTATCTCCACTGCCCTTTTGATTTCATTCCTGTATGTCATTGTGCTTTATCATTTCGTTTCAGGTTCAAGATAACAAAATTTGTAAGGAGTGGAGGAGACGACAGAAAGTAGTAAACCTGGCCTTTAGAACACAAATTTTGAAGCCATTCACGATCCCTTTCTCTTAAAGGAGCTAAGTCTTTAACTCAATGTCATCCAAAATCTTCAACATTGAAAACACGAATTATTTGTCAATTTAAATCAAAATTGATGATGTGATCTTACCGGAAAAAGATGGGCTCCTGATATCCAATATTTAAGAAAAAATAAATATTTTACCATTGGTACACGAATCGTGTACCATAATGCGTTTCAGCCCCAGTTCTAGCAAGAGACTCGAGGAACGAGGCTAAAAACATTGTACCATGTAGACTGGAATAACTAGACGCTAATAAAATGCCTTCGGTTGACACTTCAGGCCCCGAGTTCACAAAGCATTCTCAGACTTAAGTTGAGAATTTACTCAAAGTTGTTCGCCTTATTTTAATTAAATCTCAGCCCTTTATAATAATTTTGTTGTTTTAATGCATTAAATACATCAGTATGAAACCATGTGCAAACTTTTGTATTTCTAGCTGAAAGATATTTCTTATAAACAGTGATTGAAAGTTGAGCAAATTCTCAACTTAAGTCTGAGAATGCTTTGTGAACTTGGGGCCTGGTTTATTTCGCCGAACAAAACTGATTTGAAATTAGAGCAAAAACGGAAACAATTGAATGCAAATCAGTTTATATACATTCATATTACAGTATTATATGCGTTGCGATCCACTTGAGTCAATTTCTAGGTCCCAAATGTTAGCGATTTAGCTCCTTTAATTTCTGTTAATTTTTAATATTTTTGTACGTTCAGGACACAAAAATTAGATTTACAGAAAATAAAATATTTTTTACAATGATTTTGTTTTATGTTTAACCAAAATAATTATGTTAAAAAACAGAAAATCTTCTGGCAGAAGCTCTATTTTAACATGGAATAATTCTGTTAGAAACCAGATAAAGTTCTGGCAGATGGTTTACCAGATTGTTTCTCTGTCAAAGAATAAACTAGTCCCGAAATGACCTGGTTGTGTTGAGTGGACGTTAAACCCCATTTCTCTCTCTCTCAAAGAATAAACAGATTAAAAATAAAAGAGAAAAAATTCTGGTTAACCAACTGCCAGAACTTTTTCTGGTTTCTAACAGAATTATTTCTGTTAGTTAAATTACCAACAACCTGTTTAAATACAGGTCTACTTTATGCAACGTATGTTAAATTACAGCGTATATGTTATTTATCCTGCAACTGTAAGGGAAGCATACAACGGTTAAATCACCAACTTCAAGTTTAAATACAAATCTATTGTTATTTAACATTGTGATATGTTATATCATTTTACACAGCGTATGTAAAATTACAGGCATTATGTTTTTTAACCTACAATTGTAAGAAACGCTTAACATTGCATATGTAAAAATACATACTAATGTAAAATTACGAGAAAAAATGGCAACTTTTCTGCCATGATTTTCCTGTTAAAAAACATAAAAACCTTTTACAGTGTACTTCATTATGGATTGTGAACACTACCTGTGTTAATTAAGATTACTCCATTAAGGATAGTGCTGTGGTGAATCATATTTAAAATGAACTAAAAAACTAACAAAAAGGAAAAGAAAAAAAAAACACACTAGGACGAACAGAACTAAAATTGGAAGATATTATCATTTAATTAAAAGACAAGGATGTGATTGATACAGGAAGTTCTTCTTTGAGTCTATCTAAGTGATTACGATTCTACAGGAAGTTATGTCAAGAATGTAGACAAGATCGAAATTGCAATAAAAAAATCCCACAAATACATACATTTATTCTTGACCAGCTAATTACATAAGCTGTCCATCCGACATTTTATAAGTACATGTTTCCTTGGCATGGCTTTTAGGGGCCAGCGTCTAAATATTTTCACCTGTTACTGTTATTTTTAGGGTCATAGTCAAATATTTCCTACTATTACTTTTAGAGACAAAGTCAAAAAATATTTCCTATGAATACTTTCAAGACCATAATCAAAACAGTTCCTATTGTATCGTATAGGGTCATAGTCAAAAAATTTCATACGGATACCTTTAGGGCCATAGTCAAAATATCTCTCTACTCTTACTTTTATGGTCATAGTCCAAATATTTTCTATGGATACTTTTAGGGTCATACTCAAAATACTTCCTACTGTTAGGTTTAGGGTCAGAGTCAATTTCATACTCTTACTTTTAGGGAATTAGTCAAAATCTCTATACTGTCGCTTTTATATTTTTAGGGTCATAGTCAAAATACTTCCTACTAATATGTTTATGGTCATAGTCAGAATATTTCATACGGTTACTTTTAGGGTCGTAGTCAAAATATCTCTCTATACTGTCGCTTTTAGGGTCATAGTCTAAATATAACATACTGTCACCTTTATGGGTAAAATTAAGAGCGAATGTTTTTTTATTAAAAAAAAAGTGGACGATGTGCAGTTTGAGGGATTTAATTTGCACAATGTTAAAATTAATGTTTTCGTGGGTATTTAAAAATGAGTTGCTCAGTGCAATAGTTTTGGTACTTTTGAGAAAACACTTGACAAAGTCCAGAGGCCATAGAAAAATCAGTGGACCATGATCATCATCATTGGCACATTTTGAAATCTTGGAATCTCCTTTTTTGTGGTCGAAAAATCAATTTTGATTGGAATAATCGTGTCTAACTCAAAAAATTTAAAAAGTGGAGTTAGACAACTATTGCACTGAGCAGCTCAAATGAAGGTATAAGATTTGATTACATATACTAGGATTTACTAGCATGAAAAATACTGTGGGTTCAACCAGCCTCACTTTTGCAGTGAGATACATACAAATTTCTATATTTCTCAAATTTGAAAGCTATTTATATAGTAACAAGCTCCAATTTTATTGATACACAATTATTGAGTTTAATACTAAGTAACTGTGTATCCATAATACTATACTTTGTGTTAATATGTGCAATTACTAAATGCCAATTACTAAATGAAAATCATTCAGGCATACATTAATATAGTTATAATGAAATTTTAAGCCCAAAAGGATGTCACATGAATGTGGTGGCTCATGTGAAAAGAGGACCTATTATGGGCTTAACGTTAAAACAAAATATGTATTGCCTAAACTCTGTATCTAATGTTGACATGCGTTGCTAATGGTAATTGTAAATATCTTCACTTTTAGATTTGTAATTATTTGTTGATGGTTTGTGTAATTGTAAATACACATTGCATGTTTAATCACAAAACTGACGAATTTCCCCCCAAATAAACTTTATTACATAGATTGATTGACTAAAAGTGAAAATCGACTAATATATCTGATGGCAGCCGGTCACATCTGTGATCGGTGTTATACGAGTATAATTATCATGGGACGAGATGACATTTCGTCTCGTAGCACATGTGTTAGCAAATATTCCTCTATCATGTAGCTTCACCAATTTGACAGTGTTACATATTGACGTGTAAGATAATTCGCCCAACAATTTGACAGTGTTACACATTGACGTGTGGGATAATTCGCTCAACAACTGTTCAATTTAACACGCTTTCGTCGTGATTCTCAACACCAGATTTGCCCTCGGTAAACGTCATCACGGACTTGATACGGAAACTTGACAATGTTAATCGATAATTGTTGGATAGATTTTGAAAAATCTATGTTGATCTACTTAATTTCATCGCCCCAAATATATCAAAGGAACTTATTCAAAAGTGGAACGATACCGAAAGAACATGGCAATCAACATTGACAAATTATCCTCTAGAGCTAATACTAGATTCCATACTACAGCACGAGTAGATCCACGCAAACTGTAAATAAATAGATGGACGAAATCAGGAGAGGCGTTGAGTGGACATATTTCATCAAGTGGACCCGAATTCCGTGTAAAAGAAGTGACTTTAAGAAAGAAGAAAAGGAAGAATAAAATGGGTTTATTGATTGTTATGTGTGGCTGATTGGATGAATAACGAGACTTATGCTGTTTTATCAATACCTAGCGACATCTGGGTTGAAGAACGGAATCTAATTTACATGATATCAACAGATACCGCCAGTTCGTTTTACATCAACTTACTCCAATTTACGTCACTGCAGTATTTCCTAGTATTTACATCAACAGCGTTTATTGACAGTCACAGACTATTTCAAATAAAACATAAATTGACTTTAATTTATATTATCAAATGCAATATACCACTTTATTTTACTGCGGTCTACCCCATTATTTTAATGCAGTATACCACTTTATTTTAATGAAGTATACCAAATGATTTTAATGAAGTATACCAAATGATTTTAATGAAGTATATCATTCTGTTAATGCGGTATATCACTTTATTTTAATGCGGTATATCACTTTATTTTAATGCAGTATATCACTTTATTTTAATGCAGTATATCACTTTATTTTAATCCAGTATACCACTTTATTTTAATGAAGAACAGATTAGGGTCTATAACTTTATTTTAATTCAGTATACCGCTTTATTTAATGCAGTATATGGTCTATAACTTTATCTTAAAAGCAACAGTACATGGACGGATCCAATGTCCCACAGTCAACATTTTAGGCCAAAAACGAATCTAAAATGAGTAAACAAACAGACATTCGATTGTCACATCGCTAACTGAAATAACATAGATCAGCTCAGTCTATTCCATCATTTTATTCGACTTAAATCAAAGATGTTTAGCTTCAGCTGATATTCAGAGTATTCATTTACATCAAATGACTTTATTTCATGGTTAATAAGAATACTATGAAGACATGTTAACATACAAAAGATGGATGAAAAATCAATTAAGTCAATTAACAGAAAGGTTTAACTCAATAAGACAGGAACCCACAATGTAGTATCATGGTCGGTCTGAGGTGATATTGTAAGAAAGTTACAACTTGTTCAGAAGATGGGTAAGAAAGTGAAGAGATGGTTGAGACATAAGAAGATAATGGCGGCTAGATGAAACTATTACATACGAGAATCATTGGGGTATATTGAATATGTCTTTCTTGTCAACAGAATCCGTTAGAGACGTGTCTGAAGTTCTCATAGTTTTAAAATCGCTTTAATAAGAAAACGATAACACTAATATATTTGTGTGACAGAGAAATGGGGCTTAACGTGAACTCTTAACATACTAGGTTATTTCGGGATTAATAATTATTATATTTCAATAATTCGCTTGCGAGTAGGGAGGAAACCGGAGGACCCGGAGAAAGCCTATGAGGTTAGACAGGCAAACCGACTCCCGGAGGACCAAAACCATGGCACTTGACACAATTACAGACGCGTTAAACCACAACACCACCCACCCCTGTTATATATTTGTTTAAACCATCTTTCTTTTGGATATGTATTACGTGATTTGGGAAAGATCTAATCCTAAAACACACCAAAAACAATTTAGCTATGTAAGGGTCTGGCTTGGGAGGTGGTATCAGGTGTTCTACAGCCATCTAATACTAATGTACATATGAACGCCTCATTTGGGGAGTAGAATCAGTAGGTCAAATCCATCGTTCATATCCATTTGAATTTCAGAATGTTTTAGAACGTTGCAGAGTTTTAAATCTGTAAGTTGCAGTTTAGATAAAATAATAACATTTTAGGGGAAACTCCCTGTCAACAGATGATTTTATTTTTACAGAATAAATGTTTTATTCTATGACAAATTTGCAAATTTTGTTAAGGGATCTTAATGTAATACTTTCTGGTCCTGGTATACAAAAGATTCTGTCACCAACAAGCGGTCCTAACTCTTTTAATAAAATACAAACCTCCATTAGCTAATTCGTTTTCTAAGATTTATAACTTTTGTGTGAAAAATAAATATCTTTTGTGAACAGTTCTTCAATTTACTTAAATGCAAGTTTCACAAGGTTAGTGTAACAAGTGAGAGAAAATGACGCTCTACAATTACTCAGATCTGGGCTGTAAAAACGTTTACGGGCAACCATCGGAAACTTGTTGATAAATCAAGCTAAAAGAGCTATATATGCTTAAATTGTCACTTTCAAAGGGGCTGCAAACTACGACTTGTCTGATATACACAACAAGATTAAAGATTCTGTCTGATTTAGAATAATTATTCAGATCTCAGCTGGACGGATTTTTTTATGGGCCATCAACTATGGCAACAGAACAGATGAGAAATTACAAAACGGTTGATAAATTATAAGACGACCAATTGGTGTCTTCAAATATCAACTTTCTGAATCGAGTGCAAGAACCTCTAGGTTGTAAATGTGGTCAGAGTAACGCTCGCGGTTGACCCCGCGAAATTGGTTTTAGTATTGAACAGATTGAAAACAGAGATTAAATCAATGGTGAATTTGATGGATTACAAGTACCAAGAGATGTAGAGTCGGTCCAAGTAGGTGTTGGGTTTTAGTCAAATATAATTCTACTAGTTATTCTGTTTACTCGTGACAGCCAATACCTCTTAAGAAAAAGAATACTTTAACTGAATATGACTAGACCAATGTCTTATGATACGGTTTCAGCATTCTCATTTCTAGGTCGGAGACAAGAATCTTTATCAATAGAAAATAAATCGCGTTGACTACGAATTAGTCCATCTGATCTGTGGTCCTGTACCGAAAAAGAATTACGATAATGCTGGGTTTAGACTTATAATCAGAAACATATGTCGTCGAACAAAGATTTGCTAAAGATATTAAAGAGACGTAAAATCCCACCAGATTTTATTTCCAATTGATTAAAAGAACAATTTACTTCATACTTCTAGACATTTGTCTTAAATCTTGCCATAGAGAAAATATACATAGAATAAATCTGTGCTTCTTGCTTATTCCCCACCCATTAATATAATACCATAACCATTCTTAATTATTATTTTCCTGTAGTGATTCCAGACAAATCCATCCATCTTGACAATATTGGCACATCGTACACTTAATGTTATTTATGTTTAAATTTGAATTTCCTATCCACACACTCTTTGCTCATGTATGACTTAGTTTGGATTGTTTTACCAGTATCTGATCTCCTGAAAATAGTTGCTGGATTTTTAGCATTTTGACTTTCAATGGCAGAATATAATTACAGATAACCAGTTTCCAAAGGAAACAAAGACTTCGCCAGCCTCCAACAACGAGTTTTCTGTTTTAAAAAGTCCATCCTACATGTACAATGCATCTGCTCCTTAAATGAGCACATTCACTGTATTAGTACTATTAATTATATGACGTTATATCACTCCTGTAATCTTCACGGCACTTAAATATCAGGATATGCCACTACCTAAGCTTTATTCACCAGGGAATAACAATAAAGATAACGAAATTCAAGTGAATCCGAACTACTTCCCTTTTTTATTTCTCATTCCATATTCATCAATTAGGGGAAGAGAGATTTTCTGTGAGACAAAAACATGTTTCTAAATTGAAGTCGTCTTTATTTTAGTCCGCGGTTAATTAAATGACGGCAAAAAACAAAGGGCATCGTAAATCTGCAGAAACTGAGATCATCATGATGCTAATATTGACTATTTATAGACTATATGCAATTATAGTTAAGCTAGTCGTCTTCTATACAAGGCTGAGTAAGTTGGTGAATAAAGATAGCCTTGTTTACGCCATCAGACGCTCGCTTCCTTTATTTAGATTGAAATGAAACGTGGCACTAGCGATAGAACCAACGATATCCTACTGAGACCAGATTCCAATACCGAATGTGGCATTTGATTAGATCTATGGTGATCATCAAATTGAGTTTGGGGACCAGCAATCAAAGACATTTTAACTTAATGAACGCTCCCCCGTTAATCGGTCGCCATATTGTATAAAGATGGCGGATGATTAACGACTGACGTGGTCACAAGAGTCATGTATTCAATATGTTTTGTTCGCCATTAATTATCATCATCACACTAATTATTTTTATTCCTATTAAGAACTTGTCAGTGGCTACAATGTGTGACTATCCATCACAATCATTACGATCATTATCAGCATCATAATTCGCATCTTGATAATATGGAAATCACTTGCTGCAGCATATCTAAAATGTGCTACAGTTTCTTTTCCTATTAGTATAAAATCATTTAAAAATCTATTCCTTGCATTGTTAAAAAAAATTCCCACAAATCATGCATGTGACTAATTCAAATGTACGAATAATTCTCAAGAAGTCGTTAACGCTATCACTTTGTGCTAATGTTGCAAAACAATCTTTTTCGGAAGCAATTCTCTATAGAATGCACAATCGTCGTCTGTATGTGTAGATATATTCGGTTATTTCCCGGACCGACGAACAAAGTGGAAAATCAAATATATCAAGGTAAAGAAGATTTATGTGCGTAATCTGTGAAAGGTCAGCAGAAAGTGGTTTAAAAACGAGACAGTTATCACTCTTCTAACTTCCGTTAAACAGCAGAATAATCCCTTTTCCCGCCATTTTCCTACTTTATGTTGACGTTATCACGTTGCAATCAAAGAGTCTGTATTTAAAATAGTTGCCGTTGTTAATTATTTTCTTGTCCACGTATTTTCTACTTGGTTATATAATCTAGATAATGGGTGTACAACGCAAAACTCATATTTATTTTGGTTTTAAGAAAAAAAATATATGTGTAGGAACAACGATTTATTTAACAGTTTCGTATTAATATTGAGTACCGGTACACTATTTATTTTCGTATCAATATGATTACAATGACGTTATTATTGGGAATATCTCAATCCACCTACACACAGTACATGTTCAAATAGACCAAAACACAAATCCAGACAATATGATTATCGATGTCAATAGATAGTTATTCAAGTCATATCTTTTGTCAAATATCAGAAAACATGATGAAGGGGGTTTAGAAGTTGTAGTGATCTGCAAATCGATTCCATGTGATCATGGCAATATTGTATAAAACAGCTCCAAAATTGATAACATCTTGACTTTATGAATATTATAAATCGAAGACTGCATAAAGTGTAAAGGACGGTCGTATATGTAGGCATAATAAGTATATTTCTATTTCTAAGTATCAACCCTTGCCCTGCAGATTTATGTACTGGGAGACAATGTATGAGGTTATCTATCCAAATTACGCCCCCCCCCCCCCAAAAAAAAAAAGATACCACTGCCGCAACCTCGTAACGCCAACATAATCTGAACACTTTCCATTTTCTTAAAATCATATTAAAATACATATTATACCCTCCCAAATACATATTTCGCCCAACAATGCTGCATCTAAGCATTCCTCGTAGGCAATGTTTTCAACCCCATCCAATCCTCACAGAGGGTAGCCTGTCTAATCTCGTGAGCTTCGTCCTCGGGTTTCCCCACACTGCTAAAGACCCCTACGCGCAAGCGAATTATTAAAATAAAAAAATGAACCATATGTTAATTCCGAAATGACTTGGTTGGTGTCGAGTGGATGTTAATCGCATATTAATTATGCCAAGGCATTCTTACTGATCCGGGCACTATTTTTAAAAAAGTATAGATACCTAACATTTTCTGCTGTGAATCTTGTAATATTCATAAATAAAATAGTAAATGTCTTCTTTATCATGTGTCTAAATTTATCACAATAACACGGATCGATCGAATAACAACAATTCAATGAATCTTCAAATATGCGTATAACTCTATACTTTGTGTAAAACGCCAGAATGAAACTTATAAAACTCTTGAAACTATCGGTGTTGGCAACCGTATCATCTTCTCCACCTACTTGCCAGCTTTAGTGGTTTCTAACGATATAATTTGGATATTTGAACAGCTATTAGAAGTGGTGACTAGTGATTACCTCTCGCTACTTTCTTTTTTTATAATCAACACGTTACTGCCAATCATCATAACGTCATAAAAACATATTTCTATAAACCATATCTTCCTTTCGGTTTCCCAGTAAATAATTGGAGAAATTGAGTTCCATATATTTTTTATATGGATTTCTACTTGTTTAATCATTTTATATGGAAAACTCCTGAAAAAATGAGTTCACTTTTGGCACGATTGTTTAAGTGTTTATAGTTAGTTAGAAAGGTTTCGTTTATCGTCGGAATTATATGAAGTATAGTATCTCATTTTTCTTCTATCTTGCAAGCCAAAGGGATTGGAACTTTTCAATCCGATAGCCGTATTTTAAGATCCCACGTTTGAATTCAATGCTAAAACAGTATTTCTTAATTTCATTGACATGTTTAAATGCATCTTTGGTACTTGATTGTTTATAAACCTCTTCATTTCATTTGTTTACTTTGTGCAGAGAGAGAGAGAGAGAGAGAGAGAGAGAGAGAGAGAGAGAGAGAGAGAGAGAGAGAGAGAGAGGGGTGACGTCCACTCAACACAATCTAGGTTATTTCGGTACTAATATAATATGTTTTAATTTCATTTCAATAATTCACTACCGCTTAGGGGTCTTTAACAGTCGAGGAGACCGGGGATACCGGGGAGCCCGGAGTAAACCCACGAGGTTGAATAAGGGGACACTTCTCCTTGTCACAGACTAGCAGGGAATCAAAACCACTCCACTTGACTAAATGACTAAAATGTTTCGCACACAGTGGCGTTACGGCCTTCTGTTAATTTTAATTTCAACAGTATCTTTTGGTTGGGCGCTGGTTGTTCGTGTCATTCAAACGATAAGAAGCTGTTCTGAACTTTTTCATCCAACATTTGGATCGAACCCCGAACGCCCGGGTTAGAGAACGAACGCGGCTTCCATAGACTGTAGCTCGTAGATCAAAAATGTCCAACGCCCATTCCGCCAAAAATCATAGAAATTAAAGGTACTTTTCTGATAACATGGTGTGTTATATGAAGCCAAAACGCCATCATACGAAATACTAATTAAACTGATGGCGTGTAGTTTATGGGACTTTTGATGGCCGTAATTTAAGATGTTTGTGTTTGGCTGCCATTTCAGAAAAATGTCAAAGTAACGACAAGAATTAGTGATGGTTACTTAGGGAATACTTAAAAATGGCTAATTCTTTGTTTGTTATAGGTCGATGATTTGAACCATAGAAAATCTGTCAGTGGCACAGTTATACGACTTCTCTAATCTCCAACCATTCTAACTCCTCGTGAGTGTTCCATCTCGATAGATCAATCAAACAGCACAGCCAGCTTTCTTCATCTAGATTATGTTTTAAGTGGTTGGAATCAAAAGACATTTCCACGACAATGTGATTGACAGATGCAAATGGAGGGATTCCAATCTTGATATTGAATCTGTATCAATATATTTGTGTAAATAGTGTAGGTTGCCGGATCACACGTAAGCATTTGGTTATTGACTTGGTAGGCAATATAAGAACACGAAATACTTCAATATACGACATGTACATTTAGAACTTAATGAAAACCAAGGCCAAAAAATCAGACTTACGGTCTTTTGAACGATTAATACCAGTCAGTCAAAAAGTTCATTACTTTCCGTTCGCTGCTATGATTAAAGTCAAAGTCATTCAAAATCAAAAATTATCAGTGGGTATGAATTTCTATGCTTTAGTCATTGGGGTAGAATTTAATACAACTGGGGAATTTAATAGAACTTGGGAATTTCAGAATCTCTGATACCTAACCGCAGATTCGATAATGTAAATTGGCAGTAGAGATTAATGCCAAAGGTAGTCAATGATTCGCCTGGGAGTAAATCAATCCGAATTTATATTCTTGCTTTTGACTTATGGACATGAGGCAAGGACGAAAGGTTACCTTTGTGAATTCCTATTGTTTTGGACTTGCTGGGCTATATTTTACCTTATCTATGCCTAATGATGATAGGTTGATTATCTTCCGTATTTCAAAACAGGCGTTTTATCTTATCGCTATTTTCTCAAAATAGGAACTATTTCAGTTTCCAAGAGGAAATGGATTGATACTAAAATTGCTGCTAAATTGTCGAATAATGACAGATCAGCATTGTTTTGCCAAGGTCATTTGAGGACGAATAAGGCCATAAATATGTTTGTCACGACATTAATAAATTTATAAATTTCATAAGACAGGGACAAGACACTGTCCCACCAACTCTAGGTATAAATCAACAATGCCGTTACTTTTATGACACTTCTGCGTGAGTCGGAAAAGTATGCCAAATTTCAAATAAACTCTTGACAGTACCTATAATGGAACTGGAGTGACGTCATTTTACACTATGGTCGATAGTTTGATTGGTTGAGGTGTTGCACCCTCTTTCATCATCTTACAACTCTGGTAATTTGTAATATACTTTAAAATTAAATGAAGCAGAATGATATAAAGCAATTGATGTAAACTTGAGACCAGTTGATGGACATATCTTTTGATCTTTATCCATGTATTGTATTGAATTTATTTCACGGGAAAGAGATTGCCTACTCACTGAAAAGTGATGTAACGCGTTCTATATGAATAATCACACTCCACCTCATGTATGACATACATTTCGAAATATGTGGTGTATTGAGCTGAGATAGGGGATTTAAAATTTTAATACTATAAGCGAAACTTTTTTTAAACAGTATTTATGCGATCAATATCTACATCATCTCAAGATACAATATTAAATCATGGAATCTGGATTTGTCCAGTGGGATTTTCCCTTGTTAGTGTTGCAGGACGGATGGCCTGGCAAGGAAGCGTGTCTAGTACGTATTAGTGTGCACGTAAAATAACCCGGAACAGTTGGAATTCAGATTAAAGTAGGTCACAGCACCGCTCGTCGGGCAACATTTCCGGCAAAGCACTCGGTATGACCAATCTGATTGTCGGTATGACGTATGCCCAGTCGACGTAGGACAGTATGGCGTTAAACCCAACTTCACTTCATTTCAGTTCCATGCAATGATCTCAAACATAATAGCTAAAGTGACGTTATATACAAAAACTGTAAACATAATAGCTCATCTCTAACGTTATGTAAAAAAACAAATCACGTCATAATAACTTTAATAATAGTTGTTCAAGTCAAAAAAGATTTCGAATTTTAAAGAGCTGTTTTGTCTGATAATTTGAGTTAAATCTTGTTTATTTATAACATCCACTTGAACCGATTATTGTAAATCTAGACTTTAATCTATGTATTAGTAAAATATTATTAGTACCACGTGTTTAAGCTGCTATTAATAGATTTGGCGCCTTCCTGGATTAACACGTGACTAGAACCGCTTAATTGATTAATCCACCGCTAAATCACAAATATTGAATTAGATCAAAGATTAGTCATCCGTAATTCTTCTGTAATCAATCAAAACTATTACTTAAGATTAATATTATAGATATAAGCGTGTTCATATTTGACACAATGACTAACAATTACACTAATTGAAATAAGTATTATTTGTTACTGTCATTACTAGTTTTAATTAACACAGATTCAGCATGTACATAAGCTTAATAAATCACGTCATGATTAAGTAATTAATTTTCGAAATATCGAGAAACGTGTATATCTTCACCAATTCCAATTTTCCTCACAATTTAGTAATAAGAATCAGAAACATTACATATATTTTTATTGATCATAACATTAACATACATTATGCAAGAAATAAATCTGCCTCTTGTGGGTCTTTCTTAAGGCCTGAAATGTTATCTAAATTATTAATTAGCCTGCGATATTTACTGGAGTAAGATCCAATTTGCTGCCCAACTTCATTCATGATTAAATCATGAAATGGATAATCGAAACTAGGTCGAAAATCCAATCGCTAAATTTTCGGTTTAGAGTGGACCAATTTGGCTAAATCTTTCAGTAAATTCCCTTAAGATTATCTAGTTTTTAACTATTGTAATGAGAACTGCCAGCTATTTTATCTAATCTCCCATTTTGTATCTTAAGTTAAGTGCTGCGTGACTTTATAACTTAAATGCATATCAAATCAATTAAAGAATTATGTCACAACACGTTTTTTTTTTTAAATAAACAAAAGTTTTTATAGCTCTGTGTAATGCATTACATTGACAGGTATATAAATATAAAATGGATTTGTATTTATTTTACTCACAGGGAATTTATGTTTATGTGTATACCTGTGAACAAATTAATATTTGCTTTCAATTCGCTTTATTTGTAGTTTGGTGTTTATGATTACCTTGATGTCATTATTTTGATTTATTAAAATTGATTAATGGATTTTGCCTTTCATGCACATAAACAAATCAAAACTAACAACAAAAATAAACTTAAAGAAAGGGCACAATTAAATGATTATATGGAAAACTCAAAACATGTAACTGTAACTATAAATGGATATAAGTTATAACCAAATTTTAGCATAGTTTACAACCGAAAATAAACGGACACAATTACATTATTAAATTGAAAAAAATCGAAGACAACAATCATTCCAAAATATGTTACTGCAACTATAAAGGTATATAATTTATAACCAAATTACACCCTCTTCTATATAATGGGAGGCTTAATTAATCAATATTAAAGATATTTATATAAACATTTTGAAATATTTTAAATAAGAAAAGTTTATGTTTACAAACGTAACTGACACTAAGATATGGGTAATAACACAATAACAAAATGTAAACAAGTTTTCTATTGTAACTTGTATAACAAAATACCTACATTTTCAAGAAAATCTCCTCGTACATGTAAGTAATAGATATACAATATGCTACCATTTCTAAAAATACCTCAGTTATTAATATACACTATACATATGTGGACCTGCACGTGTTGGTTGTTATGGTATAGTATTTGTTCTGATCGATAAAGGTATAGGATTTCTTTACACAAATTTGACAAAAACAAAAACACAGATTTTGAAGTTTTTGTGTACATAATGTAAATAAAATATATATCGTTTTACTTACCACATCTATAAGCTGCGAAAGTCGAATACTTAACTTGACAGTAAGTTTATCGCTGTTGTTACCAACGGGTCTGATGAGTTTGTTGTAACCCCTTTTCCTCAACAAGTCATCGTAAAGTCGTTTTGCATTGTCGTTGGTGGAGCATTGCTTTAAGAAAGTCCCCAAAGTAAGTATAATGATACTTATTGGGACAGTTTTCCACATGTTTACGATACTAAAGCATTATTACACACTAAGACCGGCCTTTTTACCTTACTGGTGTGGGCTCGCTCAATCAAGTGAACATTTAGTCGATTTCCACACGCGTGTAAGCCGCTGGCGCCATCTAACGATTAAGCGGTGTAATTCTATGCGGATAGAAATGAAGAAAAGCGAGGGGCAAGTTCGATCAGAGGAAACAAGATTTTCTTAGGAAATATGGGTCAATAGAAATACAAATTAAAAGAGTGATGTTTGATGGCAATGGACAGAAGAAATGTCAGTTATCCATTGAAAACCGAGATCAATTGAAATATAGTCCATTTTTTTCTTTATTGAACCAACCCCCTGGCGATAGGGTCTTGTGGGTCTAGTGTTCACTTTCATCAAACATTTGACGATAAATGCATTGAGAGATAGTGTCATCAAATAGCATCAAAACACTTCGTACACCAGAAAAATAATGAATATCAATGGAATATTTGATGAGATTTCAACTCCAAAAAAATCTGCATGCAATCAGTTAGTTGTTCAACGTGGTGCCATTTGATAGAGAAAACCGTTAGAAGAAACAACAAGAGCAACCCTTTCAATTAGATATCCCTTTGCGGAGTTTTGGTCCGATGGGTTAAAATTCTTTAAACCTTGGATATTGAAATCGATGATAAGCATTCCCATGTCAATTTCACGATTTTAGTGTGAAATAAAGTAATCGAACTTTCATGTTTCCGTCCAAAGATCAAAAATTTCTACTGACGTCACGGGGTTTGCTATTTGCGGGAGGGTTAAGAATCTGATAATATAGTCTTTATGAAATCAAAAAATTATGATACAAAACACAAGGGAATAATAACACCAAACACAATATAAATTTGATTTTAGAAGTTGGTCAGAGTAGCAGTAAAATAATGTTTTTTGAAAAATAATTTTCTTAGATGTAACCTTTGAGAAATTCACTTAGATGCACATGGCACAAGGCTGGGTGCACATCGTTTGATATTGACTGAACTTTGCATTAATCTTGTTTTAAACAAAACGACGGCGAATTAAAACCGTTTGATGTGCTGCACAATATGAAATTAACGGTTAAAATAAATCTGAGTATATATACCCAATCAACCAATTTACGGTTGATCAATGTCACTTAGGTATAAGATCGTAATTAATACTTTTGATTAGCAACATCTGAATGTATAAATGTAATTAAAAATTTAGATTGCAGTGTAATTTGTACGGTATCAAGTAGTTATTTCGTTATTTCTTTTATTTTTCGCAACTATTTAATAACCGATGATTCGAATTGGTATGATATCTACGAATTCGGATATATGGAGGCGGCAACATTTTAAAGTATTTTAATAGTAGATTTTTGAACACCCAAAAACCGAAATAATAAAAGTTCAAGATTTCGAATGTTAATTAAGTTATTAATTTAGCGGGGTTGTTGCCATGGCGGTACCGTGGCGACTCGTATTGGAATTCAGAATAACTTTGAAAACCCGTGGATATACTGTAGTCGTATAGTGATGTACCGTGGTAATAATGGCAGTAGTGCGTGTCGGTATTTACCGCATGCACCGCAGTAAAACGTACATGTAGTTGACCAAAAATGGCACTGGTTCGTCCATGTTTCCAGACTTGTCTCTACTGCCCTGTCATTAAAATCTACGTTATTCTGAAGATCGTTTAGCCGCTCACAAAAATTACCCAACACTTTCTTTGTAAAAATATAACTCTCATCACATTTTTATCAATCATCATTAAAAATATTTTTTAACAATAACTACGGTAATTACCTAATTATATATACATTGTCTCGGGAGATTAAAGTATACAAAGTATAAGTAATTCTATGTTTACCATGGATAAATACATGTACAAAATATATACCTTTGTGAATCGACAGTCTCAACTTTAACAAGATTAACCTGCATCAAAATAATATTGCTGTCTCCAAAAAAATATGCAAATCAGACGATTTCCCAGTTCTACTTGGCTACAAATCTGACGGTCTTAACACGCATAAACTTCATTAATCTCCACATTGTCCATGTTCTACTAAAATGTCTTTCAAATCCCTTTAGCGCTGACCGTAAATAACCTAAATGTA
Organism: Patella ulyssiponensis; assembly: GCA_963678685.1. Classification (NCBI taxonomy): domain Eukaryota; kingdom Metazoa; phylum Mollusca; class Gastropoda; family Patellidae; genus Patella; species Patella ulyssiponensis. The sequence goes on from OY783228.1 coordinate 20,098,769, forward strand.
CTCCAAAACTGATTCTTAAACTTAACGAGGTGACATTATCTGGTCGTAGAATATTTGAGGAAGAAATAGAATAAAGAGAGTGAAAAATGGGGTTTAACGTACACTCGAACAAACTAAGTCTTTTCAGGACTAACACATGGTTGCGCGTAGGGGTCGTTAGCAGTGTCAGCAAACCTGAGGACCCGGAGAAAACCCACTTGGCTGGACAAGCGATCCTACTCTTGGTCACATACAACAGGGGAATTGATATCACGCCAGTTGACTCTAATTTTAAGTGCTGGGGGACTGCACCACACATAATTTACATAAAAACAAATACATGGACAAGACATCATACGCAGAGACCACAAACAAACAAACAATTCAAAAAGAGTGAATGGATCCGGGTGCTAGCCGTAAGCGTCCACTGCGCTGTACATTCCCTGGCCAGAAGTTACACAGACTTCACTCAAATTTGAAAACAATCATGAATACAACCCAAAGAAATCATTGTATAATGCCAGCATGAGCCATGATCTGTCATATGCTGCAAGAAATAAGACAGACCTGATGATACAGCGCGCACGTGCTATTTATACGCCCCCCCCCCCCCCACAGAAAGTAGAGTAGATATCCAATTTGAAGAAATGTGCCTATATGGCTATAGTTTGAGAATGTCCATACCACATTTCGCTCTTGCAAAACCATATTGTAAAAAGGGGGAAAACTGCATCTTGTTAAATGATTGTGAAAAAGAATCAATCACTGGTTGTCACAGTTCTAGAGAGAAACCTGTCTACGGCCGTATGGTTTTATATTAACTAAAATCCAGCGGGAGTTAAGCTACATTACGATGACAGCACATCAACCATTGGCAGTAGAAGAAAAGCGCTAATTACATCGCATTATTTACATATTAAGACCGTATCAAATGTCAGGACCTTTTATGGGTTATTTAAGAAGGAAACTATGATAAAAAGATATTTATTGTATAATATCTCCGAAGACAATATTATCAAAGACAGTAACCAGGAGCAGATTTGATAATAGATCGATAAATTAAAGATACGATTTCAAAGTTAATCCCTTTTCAAACACAGGGCCCTTACTTGTTTGTCACTAATAACAGTTAGTAAAGAATTACAGAAGTCAATTCTGGACAGCACAGAGGATCGAGCTAAGGTTGCAACATTATCTCTTGTTATGAGATGACGAATGGGCCCGATCCTCCGTAGATAGTATCATATTTTACGGATGTTGTTCACACCATCTTCAAGTCTTAAAAGTGAGTCCAAAACCCCCAAATATTATTTACGGTTGTAGATACTGGAGAAGTGTGTTTTTTTTTAAATATTGATAGATTCAGGGTGCAGTTGTTCCATCGTGGAGTTTCATCATTTTCGAAGACATTCATCCGATATTATTCTTTAATCAACCGGATTTAATGAGTCAGTAAGTCGGGAGTCATCAGCAGCTTTCGATCCAAACATTTAGGATGTATAGTGAATATCATATCACCCAACACGAATCCTTGTGGGACACCACATGCTAGCTGTTGACGTCTTCCACATACTGAAATTGTCCAGTGAGAAATGCCGAAAATAATTTCAGAATGAATCAGATCCAGGAATCTATTGTGATCAATAGTATCGAAATCTGCTGACGGGTCTAAAAAGGACCAACACTCATATCAATCCCGAATCAACTTATGGATTTTATAGTATTAAGCACAAACAGTAATGTTGTTTCGGTTCTTTGACCAGAGAGATAAGCGGACTGAAATTTATCAAGGTGCTAGACTCTATAACAGACTTAGCCAGAATGCTGGAAGGATTTTCAGATTTGACACTGACAGATCACATTTCGGTAATTCTGAGACCAGTGTTTCCTTTTTATTATCTGTGATTTGACATGGGTAAATAATTGAATAAGAAATTTAACCCAGGGTCAAGACAAACAACAATTTCAAAGTCTGGGTGTATCCTGATCCATTTGTCGGTTGACTTAAGAGGATAACTATGTTATTTGTACGACCCATTCCATATATTTATGTCATATTTGTAGCGAAAAGGAAAAAAAATGAATTTAAAGACTCAAGTTATTCCATAAGACCATGGTGTGTCAAACAAGGTAACTACCAAAGAGAGCAAACGAGTGTGTCACTGATGTCAAATGACGTGGTTGATTACCAAGAATTCAAATCCAACTTATCTTTCCAGATTAGAGTCACACAGAGCCATCTTGCGCCCAGTGTATGTCCAGTAAATGACCGCTATTTGGAATTCAAAGAATCCATACCAATCGGCTAATTCACAAATTCTTGTAAAGAACCCTGATTTGATTTCACGGACGACCGACATGCTCTGTGGTTAAATTACCCCCATTCGGTGCCCGAAGAATCCACACGTTTCAACAGTTTGATGCGCAGATTCATACCTCCAGATTCGGAATTGATAGTTAGATCTACGCGAAGGCCAAGCGGAAATAAAATATAGATCAAATATTTGTGGTCTTGTGAAAAATCCCAACCCCACCCACAAACCAATGACAGAAGAATATGTAATTTAATGGATTTCGGTGGAAACTTAAATAACTAGTAAGAACTACATGAGCCTTGGGCCTTTTGAAACTTTTCTCCCTTTTTGTTATTGTTGATCCGTTTGATTTTTCACGTTTTCCCAATATTTGAACAAGTTGATAGATGGCCGTGTTTGATGTTTTATAGGGCCCAAGGGGGTCGTCTTTATCGCTATAACTCACGTGCTATTAACGAGAAATGATTTGCCATTGTTGCTAAACATCTGATGCCACTTCCTATTATAAGTATTAATCATGGTGACACCTTTCATTTGTTTATAGTTTACAAATATTCATTATTTGCTGACAGATTTAGACAATAACTGTTTGTCTTGTTTTTCGATTTTATGGCTATGTGAATTCCCCAAATACGAAATAGTATCATGTGAGTACAACCGCCCCCCCCCCCCACATTGTACTTATCAGCCATCACAGCTAATATGCTAACTTTATCGGTGGAACATAGTCTGGTTTGATTCGGTTCTTTTCGCATGGTATTCGGTAGAAACTGCATCGGGTACGACACGTGAAATCTTAAGAACCAGAAACCAAATGCAAGTACGCGTTCACTAACGTTAATGCACTTAAGTCAAATGGTACATACATTGGCCCGGTAGGAGCAGAACAGTAGGACTTTAAACACCATGTCATTTCATTTCCCATTGCTGTAGTTAGTTGCTCTTTAATGTTACTTTACCAAATACAATCATGTACAGCTTTTGTACCGAGCCTAATATGCCGTCAATACGGCGAGTAAAACATAGTTTTAATCATAGAAATATTTCTATGGTTTTAAATGTGCTATCTGACAAGGACACGAGTTTATCCCAAATAAGTCTCGACTGTCCATACCGTCATTATTTTGGTTGGTTCAGAAGTGTAGGGCGTTAAACCAAATTTCATTTCACTAGTCACAAACAGTGTCCGGGCAAAATGTCAAACCGAAGAGAGTATTCCCGTCCCCGTCAGCCCAATTGATGCAGAAAAGTAAGCGGTTAAATCCCGTTTCATGTCATTTTACCGCGGAATTGGAAAGGTTACGACACCATCCATCTAGTTTTATATCCGAACATAAGCGACACACGCCATCAGTTTTTACACAGGTTTCCCATAGTTTTATTATGTCAAACCCGACTTCAGTAACCGTCGATAATGTTTAAAAATATAGTGTGACAATGATCAAGACAATCGTATTTAATTACAGGCACTGGGTTGATACAACTTTCTAGAACATCTGGTGTCATTTATCAGTTAATTAAAGTGTCCACGAAACGTTTCTTGTGTGCTTTTATCTAAAATTGGTCATTTAATACATATTCTACGCTGACACAACCCAATTTTGTTCCTTTTTTGGGGGTAGGTGTGGGGGTAAACGGTCACACTTGTCTTCTATTTTAAACTAGACTTGCATATTTTCGACTTTTAGACAGAGGGTGATGATGTCAATATTTTGTGCATAGTATGGTGGGTGTAAGAATCCATTTTGACGTAAGCAAGATATCTGATTTACGCGTGCCAGTTAAGTTGTATTATTCTCGTGTCAAATAATAAACGGCAATGACATTGCCTCCGATCATGTTTAAAACAAAGTATCTTTTAACCTTTATCTGTTTGTCTTGTTGGTCGAGGCAAATCGGACAAGAGAACGGTTACTATTTAAGTTGAAAATTAAGATTAAAGAACATCCTGGTGGTTGGGTGTTCGATCCCTGCATTGGCCGAGAAAGTTCATCCAGATTTTCCGGCGTGGTGCCCCCCCTCCCCTGTCAGCTGTCGAAAAACCGAGGTCCCGTGTACACATTGTCGTGCACTTAAAATATCCCTTGGCAATTGGAATTTGATATAAGAGTAGGCCGTAACGTCGCTGCCTGGGAAAATCTTCCCTTATAGCACACTGTATGGCGCATTCCCTTCTTCATTAGTCCTGTTTAGGAGCAGAACTCATTTCATTTTATTTATTAAAGAACAGGAGGACACGTTGTGCCTTGCCCGGAAATAAAAACCTTCCCCGGAACTTGTAACACTTCCGTTTCGACCTGTTTATTTGCAATCAGCTTTGTTAAATCAACTATGGCCTCAACAAGTAAACCTATTGTTCTTATTATATGAGATTATGTCTATCCCCACTTTAATGGCACGAGTTTTGTGCAATGTGATTAAATAACAATCTTATTTAAATTTCAACTGTTAACGGATCGTTTACGTGCATGTCAATGTATACACGGGACCTCGGTTTTTCGTGCCATCCTAATGACTATACGTCATGCACCACTGACAAGGGGAAACCATGCCGGGAAATTCCGATGAACTATCTCGGACAACATCGGGATAGAACAAGAGTCATCCAGGTTAGCGACCCAACTTCTTACTCACTGAGCCACCGGGGCTCACTTCGGCCATGTGTAACTTAACGTTATATGGTCAAGTTGACATTGATATTAATTTTACGCCATCTTTGGTACTCCGGTGTGTTGAATCACATAATAACTTTCTTCTTTGTATTAAATAATACATATTAAATTGTTCAACTACACATTAACTGTCTGACATGTTGTGCCTTTAACAAAGTAATGTAATGTCATGTAATATGCAGATGTATTTGATGTTTACTATTACCAATTGTGTCTCTGGAAGAAATTAATTCAAGCCTGTATATACACAGTCTCGCATATCTAGTCATTATCACAGAACAAAAGATATATATGAACTAATATATATTCATCCGTCGTCTCAATGAGTCAATTACTGGTTTAATCCGCGAGCACAAAGAGAGAAAGTAGTCCCGTGTAATTGGCAAATCATCCAGTTCTTTACAGACTCTTTTCACTGTCAATATCGTAGAAATAGCCAATTAAGAGGATATACAAATTGAAGACAAATAAATTAGTCGACATGTTGGATTTGATTGTCTGAAAATGGCACAAGGCAGAGAACTCTGATATGTTTTTTGTTGTTAAGTTGTACAATGGAATAGGCGTCAATCAAACACAGCAGGGGGAGGTAATAAAACCTACTTGGAAATTAAATAATAGAATAACATGCACCTGTCGTTAAAGATGCATAGGATCTTTCACAAATTAGATTTGATTTTATTTTGTAATATAAAACTAATTTATGTTGTAGGAGCTCGGAGTTAAATCATCAATCAACCAATTTTAGTCCTTAGGATATTTGAAACGTTAATTAGCTTGGAGAAAGCAACATGCATACAGACCGTATTAATGTTACTTCAAGTAATGGTGCACTGGACGTAGCAATGTTGAGTGCAATTTGTTACTTTAAGCGGCGTATTCTTTATCCGTATGGTAACCGGCCCGATTGTGGTTGGACTTTGGAGGACGCATTGTGTAAATGTTTCACTGGAAATACGAAGCGGTTACACGTAGTTTAAAGTCTTTTGAGATATTGGGGAATCCCCTGCAAACAATAATATTGTGAAAGTTGGATCTCAAATCCGTTCAGTATTTTCAAAGACACAACGAATCTTCTGCAGACTATATACACGGGATATGATTAAATGAAAGATGGGTCTCTGGTTTTTTTAGGTGGAATCGTAGAATGATTAATCTAAATAGATTTCAGCGTGGATTATGCCCCGAAACTTTTTAAATATTATCCAATCAATGCAAATGACGCACATAAATGGGGTTAAGCGTTCCTGCGTTTTACACCAATGGGGATAGTGAAGACGGGCCTTCTGTACTCTGAGGTAAATTTTATCCAGATAGCCGCATTTCCTTTTAATTGTTTACGGGAAAACCCCAATCTTTGACATATATAATAATGACGTTTATATTGTCCTAACCAATGAGACGTCTGATGCTCACATATCGGTAATTCTCATTCATGGGCTAAAACATTCTTCTGACAAGACCACTAGCGTATAAAGCAAAATGTATATTGGGGCAAGTTCCTTTAAAATAAGACCCACTGAAAAAATAAATGTTTAATAGAATAAATCTTTATTTAGAAGATGTGGCAATTGTTACAAGAAAAACGTCCATCGAAAGAGGACAAAAGATTGACGGAAATGTGTCAATCATTGGATTAAAGGAGCTTCACCTCTAACTCAATATTTTTCATAATCGAAATTATAAAAAGACGAATCCATATATTGATATTTTTATATTACAGTGAAAACATGGAATTCTAATATCCTATATCGTATTTTAAGACACAATAAACCTTTTTTAAGTCAGTACACGACATCGTTTACTTTATATTAATAATTGCAGGAGGATCACACGTAAACAAAACCAGTAAGACAAACCTGCGGACCAGACAAACTACACAGACATTGCAAGAAATAAACAATAAATATCAAACGCATGTTTTTTTTTAGATTTCGCTCTAACCACACAATTACTAATTAATGTGAGAAAACCCCTTTGCCTTGCAGATCTAATATTAAGCTAACCAATTCTTCACCTAAAATTCCCAGAATACGTTTGTTTATATAAATGAGGAATAATCTTTACAAAATGTACGAACAAGTATTTTATAAGACATTTGTTACCACTTGAAACTGGCAACCATCATGATTTTCTATGTTGACATATCCGCTTAATCGATTTTGAAGTTCTCCAGATGGATAATCAAGATGCTAAAGGAAGTGACTGTCCTTGCAAAAGAAGACCAATGACCCATTCCATTAAGATATGTCACCCGGTCTGTCGATGATGTTGACAGAATAAGGAAAAAAATAAGTAGTGCATCTTTAATTAACTCTCTATTTCGTTTTACATCTTTTTAGGTAGTGGAAGTGGCGAGCGGTAGAGGGCAAAGGGGTAGACGGCTGTTGACATCGATTTCAATTTTTGAAATTTGAAATCATTGTTGTGAAGTGATGCTCACATCAATAGATTAATGACTGAATCATTGTTTGAAGGAGCACAATCGCTAATATTTGGGACCGTCCATTTTCGGGCAATATATTTACGTTTTTTTCGGGTACAAACATCAGAGAATGGGGAACATTAGGTTGTTTTTCCTTAATATATTGTAAATTTATATTGTTGTTTAATTGGGTAATTAATCAAAAGTAAACAACCATCACAGCTTTATGGAAAACTGGTTTTAGCTCATGATTGGTGAATTCTGAAAATTGAGGTTATCTTAGCTTTGGTGCAACAGTTCTATAGTTTACGAAGTTACATGCGCTTCGTTAGTTTGGTTGATAAAATATTGCCTTTAATCGTATAAATCTCAGACTGGGTGATAATATGTAACAATCGTAATTGAGAAAATCGTCTGACCATATATGATTTAAAAATATTGTTTCGATAAAAATCTCATTAGTGAAGATGTGGTTGACATTGCTGAAAATGAGGTCGATCATCATGTATTTTGTGACATTCTGTATAAGACGTGACGTGTATGTCGACTCTTAAAGAACACTTGGTACCACTTGAGTAGTTAGTATGTATTGTCTTTAAAATTTTTTTAACTTATTTTGTCAGGCAGTATACTAGGGGGGGCAAATTTTGACCGGACAGCGGCACTACGAATTCCAACTGTCGGGGATTCTTTTACGTGCGTTGGCCGAGAAAGTTCATCGGTAATTTCCGGCGTGGTTTCTCCGTGTCAATGGTGCAGGCCAGAGATCCTGTGTACACATTGCCGTACACGCAAAATATCCCTTGGCATTTGGAATTCGATATTAGAAATTTCCGTCAAGGCACACTGTATGACGTATACACGTATTTTTGACATTTCTGTACTCTGCACTGTATTGTCTGTTTGAGTTATGGCGGTCCTGAAATGTCTACCAGACCGAGACATAATATAACTATACAAAATTTTATAGAAATACGAGTAAATGAAGGGGTCGTAATATAAATTGTTCGTATTATAAAAATAAATACACTCAATCATTCATTTTCTAAAAAGCCAAATGATTAAATCTAATGAACCATTAAAATACGTTCTGAATAAGCAAAGACATATATCTATACGCACTCTATGTCTACAGACATATTATATAGAATTCATTGAACAGGAGTTAATTAATTAAATATTATTGATGCATCACAATTGATTCCAATCTAGACATACATCGAAGACAACGTTTACATTTATCATTTCTTTGTTAGTTAACGGAAATTAAATCCCATTTCAATCAACAGAATGTAAACTATGACCATCCCATCCATATTGTTTTTTGTTGGCCTTCTTTAACGCCAGTAGCTATTTAGAATTCAAATAACGCAAGATAAAACCATTCACGGTTTAAAGTTATCTGTGTCTTTTCAAGATTTTCGTTTCATTTTATTCAATAAGAGTCCATAAAATAGATTTGACCACCTTTAACCCCCCGCGTTTGCAATATCCTGAAGTTAGAAATAAACACCCACTCTCCCTTTTTTACTAACTAAATTCAGTGTTAATTAATTTCAGCTAGTATCTGAAGATAACGATCATATACTAAACTGTCTGATAGAAGACGTCTCCTATATGTGGTTTGAAGCACAAATTAAACACATCTATTTTTTAAAATAACAAGCCAAAATATGGATTTATTGCAAAAGTAGATCTCGGAAGGCTATGTACAATAACTATACGTTGATAATAATATCTCAGTACTAATGCAGTTCCAGCTTTTCCAAATGACACACATTTATATAAATTTGAAAATTCACTTTATTCCAGTATTAAGGTAGTATCAGCTCTTCCAAATTCTTTAGATAGATTAGAAAATTAACACGATTTATGATGTTGTAAACAGCAAAGATCATTTTTAAAAACTTGCGAAATTGCTGTTCCTTTTTTTTTATATGTATGAAACATCTGGAGCATAAACATGTGCTTCGTCTAGTGTCCTCTCAAAGGCGTCTTAAATTTTTTTCAAATAATAACTTAATATCATATATTATCGAGATTAAAATTAAAAGAGTGAGATTGTGGTTAATAAACGCCTTAACCAAGATTAAGGTATTCAAACTTTGTAAGCTCCCCGATCTTTAATTTGATTTAAATTTTAACTCAATATTATCGTTAAAGACCTGGAAACCTTTACAGATTAGATTAGTGTAAACCGGTGTGTGTTATTATAAGGCTTTAGCTTAGTACAGATTTTAAAATTTACGAGATTGAATCATAATCTACTGTTGATAAAATAAACTGAAAAAAGTCATAGTAATAAACTGTCGGGGACTTTATTTTGTTGGTAATGAAATCCCTGTTTATTGAATAGTTACCGTAGTTTCTATTGATTTTAGAGGAACATTTTAGTATCATGGAACTTTTTCTTAAGTCTTTAACAGTAAGTTACCGGATGGAGATCTTGATGGACACAGATACATCTTACCAAATTCAGATGGTCTTTTGGGTGTTGTAAGCCGTTCATCGAATTCAGGCTTTTCGGGATTTAGGATCCCCTTAGGGACAATAAGCAACACTTAGAAGTTTGAAAAAGTGCTAACGTTTCTTGGTTTTGATAAGAATAATAGCGCGCTGTAAAACACTCCGACAAATGGAATGAAACTCTGCAATCAATAAGCAACTGTTATGGGATGGACCGAGAGGCCAATTAGTAAGAATGTTTCGTGGCTGAATAGCGCCCAGTTATTTTATACGAATGACACGCTTGTGTTAATACACCGAGATAAATTTATACCCTCAACATTGAATGGAAACTCCATCAATTTCTTAATGTGTCATACAGAGACTTTTCGCCCTTTCACGTTTACGGTTGCCTTTCTCCGGCTTTGTTCGGCAAATATCGTCATAATATTGAAATATGGTTCTTCGTCTGACTCAATATTGTGGTAAAGGGCTTGACAAACGATATGTAGTGGTCGTCTCTGTTGTTGGGGTGTATACATAATCAATAACAGTCTAGGCCTTTCAATTATACACATACAGTATTAAAAGATTAAGAACACAGAGACAAGGAAGGTTGGTAAATGACTTTAATTTTCACCACCGGTTATTTGTTCATCTAACCAGTGTAAAGGACAATCTTGACTTAACGCTACCAGCTAACATTTCAACAAAGTCAGATGGAATGAGATGACGTAAGGTCCCGTCGGCTGATTTCCCCTCTGCCGCTTTTCAGTTTTACAACCAGACGTAAGATTCTCATTTTATTTTTCAACTTAACCCTTGGCATGTGAAGCTTAATATTATTAGTCTTCCGGTAACAAAAGAATGCGACCTCTTAGTTAAAATGGAATCCTTGAGGCAAACTTAATAAGATATATATAGGATATTAAATCATAATAGATTTCTTCCCAGTTGAGAAAGTTCTCAAATAAATAAAACAAGTTCATTACTAACTTGAATTATATGTTCCACAGTTCATCAATAGCGGTTCTGGTGATACAGTTGTTGATTTAGATAAATTTATACCACACCATGATTATGGTACCAATATATCCATGTACTGGTATGGTACCAATGTGTCTATCATCATGATTATGGTACCACCGATATTGGGGGTTGCGGTGGTTCGGTCAGGAAGGCGTTGGCTCGATAACCCGGAGGTTCTGCCCCCCTCCCCATTGTCAGTGATACGGATGGGATGGGTGGGCTGACAAAAGACAACGTATGGGACGAAAAACCACCGGGGTCTCCGGTTCCCGGTTCGTCTTTATTAGCCCAGTCGGTGCAGAACAGTAGGACATTAAACCCCATTTCCTTTCCTCCCATGTTGTGGTTTGACTTCGTACCAGGTTTGGATCTGTACCTTAACAAATGATGCGACCTTTAAAGATGCATTATATAAGATTTATATAAAGAGCGGGGTCTGTTTCGGAAAAAAACGTAAATCTCCTTAAAATCGCCTTAAACCAAAATTTCACTTTAACCATGGACCTTATAATGTGTTATAAGGTCCATGCTTTAACCAAGATAGGTGAGTTTAACAAAACGATTTTAAACATTTTGGCTAAAATCCATTAAAATAATATTTTATGATAAAATTTTATCTTAACTTAATATAGTCGTAATAAACTATAACACATACTCAACGTTGAGAGAATACTCTTGGAAACGTAGTCTTGGTCACCCAGAACCCCCTAGTCTTCAACGTATTCGTAGAATATTTGTTTGGGTGATAGAGACTATTGGAAACGTCGCTTAAATAAATCAGTAAATGTTCTTCCATAAGTATGTGTTATAGTTTATTGTTGTATCCAGTTAAAATAGTGTGGTTTCACAAAACCATTTTAGGTACAATAAGCTTTATTTCCATATTGAAGCCTGATAGTAAATCAAATGCCAAGGCCACGAAAGCAGCAAGTTCAAGGCCAATCCACTGACACATTTTCAAACGAATAAACCCATCCCAGTAATTCATTTCATCTTTCTACGACTGTGACCGTGTGCAAATATTGCCACAACGCATGGAACTCTCTCGGTTGAAATTGTAACCATTAGTTCAAACTGTCCCTAGTTTTAAGTTCCGAAGCGTATCTTTTTGCATACCAAGTACACGGGCCGGAAGTGTGCACTGCGCAGACGCAAGCAATTTTATCTTAAACTTAAATTGGAATTTTAATAGATTTTAGGTAAAATTGCTTGATTTAGATAAAATTGATTGTAAAAATCAATCTTCGATTTTAGTTAAAGTTTGTATTAGTGATATTAGCATAAGTTTGTTGTAAAACAGACCCAAGTCGTTCTTGCTATAATACTTTTAAAATATATAATGAAAAATGAATATGTTGAAGATTTCACTTCAATTGCTTTCTTCTGATAAACAGTCACGTGCTGTAGGGGTCTTTAGCAGTGGGAGGAAACCGGAGGACCCACAGTAAAGTAAACCCACGTGGTTGGAAAGCGACCCTAATCCTTGCCACGCACAAATAGGGGATTGAATAAAGACAGACAAACAATGGTAACAATCAATTATCTGCTGGTATAAAATAGGTTCTACGTGAAATAGAAATATATAACCTACAAGAACGTTTGACGATAATTGGTAAATCAAATTCTGTGTTCTGATCATAACGTAAAAAAATGACGTTTTTTCTTTAGCTATGGCACCTCGAGTGTTTTTGATGGGTGCGCTTTAGACCATAAGGTATGTCCTTGTGTCAAGTGGCTGTGGTTTAGATCCCACACTGATATTTGACAAAGTTTGTGATCGACTGTCTAACCTCGTGAATTTTGTCCGGGTCCTCTAGTTTTCCCCTAGGCCTACTACCAAAGGCCCCCTACAAGCGAACGAATTATTGAAATAAAAGTTATGCTATATTATGATAGTTTAAAAATGGCCTAGATTGTGCTGAATCAAAGTTACACTTTTAGCTGCTAGATAACTGCAGTAATTATTCTATTTGCTGCAAGGTCACGAATAACATATCTTATTTTGAACAAACAAAACAATGAAAAACATTCATATATCGGAAATTGTCTGGACAATAAACCTGCACACTGATCTTAAACCTATCGATTTTCATGCAAATCTCATGACGTAATGCACAGCTTTTGAATAAAGTCCATTCTCTCAACAGATCAATCAATGGCGAGGTTTCACCTAACCTAATTACCTAATTCATAAAATTAGCCAAGCCAAGAGGCCAGCCGGGTCATAATGTAAATTATGTGTCTTAAGTACAAGGCTTATTGGGTTTTATACACAACATTGTTACTACATCTAGGCAATCGCAAACTATAACCATTTAATTCATTAGAGTTCCTCTATAAATCTACAACATCAAGTGTGGCCATTATTTATATGTTTAGTGAGGCAGACGCTAACAAGCGACACGGACAACGAGGCCGTTTTCCGTTAGACGATGAAAATTTGATTTTTCGCTTGGCCGAATCTTCAGTAATCATATATGGAAACCAAAGATCTTGGGTTGACTTTGAAGCAGAGCTCGTAGGAGACTGATTCATTGACTGCTTCAATTTATTCAGACGTGTAATACCCACGTACTGTGAAGTTTTAAGTGCAAGACAAGATACTATAAAACCTTGGGCTTGTTCTACTTAGAATAGTTTACAAATTCGCGTTATACAAGACTGTCAGAGCAAGCACTCAATTGATATACCTAACTACAAGATGTATTACACTGATTTTATGATGATGCTGGAATTATACCAAAGACCAACATCAACGCAGGTGTTCCCGTAGGAATTTAAAGATACTTTTCTCTCCAAATGCTAAAAGCCGCTAATCATCATTTGGAGAAATTTGAATCCCTTGTAACTTATAGTCCGTTCAGACGCTTAAGTTGAACTGGCTTAAAACCCCCGGAGATCGTTAAACCAGTTTAACTTTGTCGTCTGGATGCAAATGTGGGGCAAAAAAAGCAGTGTAAAGCCCCAATCCGCGACCTGTCTTTGAGAAGGCTTTTTATTTTAAATTGGTTAATCTTGGGCCGCCTGACGGGTTGGCTTAAAAATCACGGCCTAAGCTCGAGTTGAGCATCTTTTTTCGGAAAAATGTCGGGGTCAGGCAGTGCCAGATTTATCGAAAGCGTAGTTAACTCTAACCTCCGACCAAAGAGGTCACAATAGTTAAACTGGTTTGGCTTTTTAATTGTACGTGTGAACGCAACCCGATGCTGTCTTAAAAAACCGGCGATTTTGAACTGGTTTAAAAATAAGCGACTGGACGGTATAATATAATGGTGTGAAAGTTGACTCCCTAAAACGAATTCTGTTTAGTTTTTACAAAGATATGTCAAGATGCGGCATCCTTTACGAAGAATATAAACACGCCAGTGCCACCTATAGATGTTGAGTAAAATCATTTTAATCCGACTGAATTCATGTCGAGAATTTATCTACCCTAGATATTTTGATGATCTTATGTGGAACAACATGTTAAACAATGAATCATTCTTTTTAATTCACAGATCCTATTTCGTTTCGTTTTTATATTTCAAAATGTTGTTTCACTTGTCTTTGCTACTCTAGGATCTGGAAGAGTTATTGTCATTGACGTGTTCTGATTAGTGTGAGGTATTAGCTTTAGAAATGTTTTGCACGGTCGGTGGGTAATTCACCCGTAACATCAATGCTAATGGGATAATCAAATGTCTGACGTCATAGGGTCAAACGCCGCTCGTTTGACTTCTCGCGTGACCTATCGCAACAACCGGTGAGATCTTCCTGTAGTGTAGGCCATTTAAAGTATACATAAACAACAAAACGAAATATGGATCTGTATATTAATGAATAAAAGTGCATTTAAGCCCGGAATAAGCCGTGAAAAAATGCTATTCAATGGCTATAATATTGTATTTTAAGATTTAGACATATTTTTAATTGGATATACATGTATGTCATTGTGTCACAAATTATAATTATAAGACTAAATTTTCCAAACTAATTGGGGAACTCTTAGTGGAATATATCACTTTAACGGAAAGGTTAAAACTGAACAAGCTCCATTTCATATGCATATTCTGTCTAAAATCTTTTGTGTAGTATTTGCAATTAGTTACAGTTGAGAGCAATATCTTGTTTATTGTCTGCATTTGCACCCACTGAAAATACTGTAGCAGCCAAATAAAATAATATTATGATTACACCGCCGTCACCCTTTAATTAGAAAGTGTTTCGGGAAAGTCGGTTTTCAAATTCTGAAATCGATGCGCCTTGCTTGCAGATGAAACTATACTTGAAACGATCTACGAAACAATTAATATCTACGTCAAAGCAGGAGTTAAGTTAGAGGGTTATGAGTTTTTGCCTTGAATTTTTGCACGCGGTGTGAATGTCCGTTTCAACATTATAATCATAATTATAATGCTTTTGTCATACATATACCGTGAGTCAGTGCCGGGTTGAGCCCACCTGTGACAGGTGGGCCTAAGCTCATTTTTTAAAAAAAAGTGGACCTAAGCATATAAGGAAAAAAGAAAAAAAAGAAAAGAAAGGAGAGGAAGAAAGAAAGTAAAAAAAAGGAAGGAGAGGACAGGAGAAAGAAAAGATAGGAAGCTTGGGTCTGAAATGTTTGGAAAATCGGTTTGCGGTTGTCAATTTTCAAAATTACCCTGTGGGGTGAACCCATCCAGACACCCTTCGGCCGCTCGCGCCCGTTCGTGACGCGCCTTCGGCACGTACTTGTGGGCCTTGGTCAATGACCTGACAGATGGGCCTTCGACACACCAGTCCGGCGCTGCCGTGAGTTAAATATGCTACAAATCGACTGTAGCATGTTCCACACAGCCCAATATTACCCGGTGGCACTGTGTGGGTCTG
Organism: Patella ulyssiponensis; assembly: GCA_963678685.1. Lineage (NCBI taxonomy): Eukaryota > Metazoa > Mollusca > Gastropoda > Patellidae > Patella > Patella ulyssiponensis. Next base: position 20,114,485 of record OY783228.1, read on the forward strand.
CCACAGCACCCCCCCCCCCCTCACACACACATTTAAATATTGTTTTTTGGGTGTCCCGGGCGGGATCTTGTTCCTCATTTTGAAAGATGGACGAACAAACTACTTCCGTATCAATGCAATCAGTCACCCGAGTTTTTTTTTTTTGTTTAAATATGGTAGAGCATATTATTATAAAATGTTTAATAATAAATCAAAGTCAAGGATTTATAGATCTATGGTAGCAGAGTCTACAAGACAAATTTACTTGTACATGGAATTCGTGAACGATAGTAGGATATTGAAGTTATGTACAATGAGTCAGAATTTAGGTAGTGCTAATTTGCCCCATGAGCTAACCTGTACCAGCCAATGGTCGTTTAAACGCTTTTACTGGATCTGCAACAACAATTTCATCGGATGTCTTTAATTTCTGACAAAATTAATCACTCTATTCAAATATTCCAAAAAATATTAAGAGGGTTGAAGAATTGTAATTTGTATTTATCCTTGATGCTTTTCGATGCCAATTTATTAAAGCTGATGAATCGAACACGTGCTATTTACAAGTTTTATTTGCCGTTAATGTGGGTTGAGGTGAGATTTAATGTCCATTAACTTAATGCACGCTTCTGATTTGCAGTTTGGTGTCATGACTCGCCCTTGCCTCTAACATATGGTAAAACTCGTCAGAAATGTTGGTGGTCATCGTGAATATGGTTAATTAGAGTAAGATCAATGGCTGATTACCAGCTATTCATCAAGGCCAAGCTTAATTAAGACTAATGTTTCATGTTTTCGGCCGATTGAACGCGGTTAATATAGATATATCACATGGATAGTGATTTAACTGATATCTAGCGAGAAATGAGGAAAGTTGCATTTTAGGGTTTGCTGATCAATTTCTGTATCTTTTAACATAAAGTACATTTGTTCATGTAGGTCGGTTAGTACTGTATATATCACGGAAAGCGGCTAATTGTTGATTTTGCTTGCAGAATAAATCACTAAACTGTTAAGATAGTTTCAACATGTTGATTCTGTACAGACGATATATGGACCTCCACAGTAAACCGTACATACGAGTATTTAATCGTTTAAAGATTTGTAATATGGACGAAGTCGTTCTCGTACAGAGTACTTGTTCACAAAAATTCAGGGTAATTTTCGGCATATCCAAATTAATAAAACAGTCGCTTTGTACCCGAATTTTAAATTAGTACGTAGATGATCAGAGTTGATTTGTTATACACCGAAGTACTATATGTGAATTGAAATAACTATTTCAGAACGGTAATCCCAAAGCCTTCTTTTACCGCATAAGATAGCAGAACCTTTCAGGTAGCATAATATTCTAGTATACATCTACTACTTTAATTAGATTACTTCTGTTTCATATTTTTGTTTGTTTAAAACAAGTACAGTTATATCATTTATATCAGATGCTAAAATGTTTGAGCAGATTCAGGGTAAAGTGTAATGTAGGCAAACTGTAAAAACCATATCGTATTCATCGTCACACCTTAGTTATTTACATCGGATGCATAAAAACTAGTTCAGGCAGAATTGTCACCGTTTACTCACTTTACGCCTCCGCGTTCTATTTTACTCACCCTTTTACGCTAAACATGAATTATTTTTTAAATATATATATTCCAAACTCCTTTACTTTTTAGAATTTTGATTTGGAATTAAAAAGTTAATATAGAGGTCACAATTACTCGCCCCGATTTCATGCCTATCAGTAATACTGGGGGTCAAGTGAATAGTTACTGCGGATCAGTTTGTATGCTCGCATTCCGACTAACATAGGGTTCAATTTTATTTCAATAATTTGCTTGTGCGTAGGGATCTTTAGCAGTGGGAGCAAACCAGAGACCTCAGAGAAATCCCACAAGCTTGGACAGGCAAGCCTACTCATTGTAACATACAGGCGGAGAATGAAAACCACGCCAGTTGACTCAAAGACATGACTTATGATACAGCGCGCACGTGCTAACCTCACATGTTAAAGTTATACAAAATTACACCTAATGCTGTACTAGTTTGAAGTGTGAAGATGATGCCGACAGTGTCCCCTCACCGGTTCCATACGGAATGTTTGACAATTGTTCTAAGGGGGGATAATTGATCAAGAGACATGCGATATTGAAGAAGTCGTTATTGTTCTACGTCTTCTAGTATATATAATTTTCAATGGAATTCTAAGAAAGAACTATGCCCGAGTGGACATGTAGTCATCTAATGTTTTCGGTAAACCGACCTACCTTAAATATATAAACCAAAATCGCTGTCACTAAACTCTAATGTCCCAGGCCCAATAACTCAAATTGGGCGATGCTCTACAAAAAATCCAATACTGAAATTTCAACTCAATAATAAAGCTAGAAATGCTAAGAAATAAAGAACACAAACCCTCACAAAATAATAATAATCAAAAAATCACAGGATTTTCTGACAAACCGTTCCTATTTGTTGGGTCAGGGAACTGTAAACCCGTTTATTATTTTCCATTTGACCTGGTAACGAAGAATAAATCCCACCAGTAGTTACTCACTAAGAAAATACCTTTCGTGTTACTACAATCTTCATCATAACTGCTTCCGGTCCCCTGTAGTGATGTAGGAAGTTATGCGCAGTGGCCGTAAAGGAATGTGTTATCGGTCGGACTTTCTTTTCGCTTCATACGTTAGTTAAACGTGTATATTGGAGTTAGGAAAACAACTAAGATGCTTAAATCATGGGAGTGATGTGATTAAGTATGGCCCAGATTGCGGTATTGGCCGACAACAATCCTTTGAATTTTCCAACCTCAAGGGTTTACATTTTTATGTGATAAATAACTTACCGTAATGCGCATTCCCATCTTCATTAAACAAGACGGTAAAACTTCTGGAAATATGTTTCTATGGTGAACCTATTTAAGTTTTCATGAGAATGTTACGCATATCGATAGGATTACACTTGATATCAAATATCTGTGTTTTGATTAGATAATTAACATCGTGGAAGAGTTGATGCTGTTAGTAAAACCGAACCTCCAGTTTGGTCTAATATTTCCATTTCTTGGGGTTAAGTTTAATTTACAGAGATTTTGTTCTTTAAAGAGATATACAAACAAAAGCAACCCATTTCAGAATTGATAGTTAAGGATGTATTAAAGATTAAGTGTACAAGAGGTGTATCTGCCTATAGCTGGTTAAAGATCCCTTGACAGTTGGAATTAGACATAAGAGTAGGCCAAAGCGCCGCTGCCCGGGCAAAATTTACCTCACTGCACACCGTATGGCATATGTCCGTCTTCGTGAACCCAGTTGGTGCAGCAAAAATTAGAAATTTAAACTCCATTTTTTTAAATTTTATTTTGAGGGTGCCACCTCGTTTTGTCGATTTAGTATAATTCGCACAATGGATTTGGTTATCACAAAACTAGGTAACGATCTAATAAAATAAAAAGCTATGTTCAGAAATTAAGGTGACATAAATTATTTTATTTATTTTTCTGCCTCAGATAGCCATTCAGAAATAACATTTACCGTCAATTCAGGAGTTCAGCGCATTACTAGTCTCCACCCCCCCCCCCCACACGCAAAAAACCCAGCCACACAACCACAATTCCGTAATTTGGCTGGGTAATTGACACTTTTTTTTACATCGAATCCTTTTATACCAACGGCCCCGGTGTTTGATCAGTTTACAAGCCGCCAATGCATTCAGCAAGAGCCTCAGGGCCACGAACATTATCCCTGTCGAACGGTCCATGACCAACAGGTACCGAGGCGTACTCACCCCCAAGCCAACTCGCCCAATAGTGAACAAAAGGGAAGGCGAAAAACTATCCCCGAGTGTTAATGGCAAGGAACAATTTTTCTTTTGTTCAGTCTTTTTTTTTTATGAATGATATCTACGGGGTTTCTATACAGTATATACCCAATTGCAAGTGCTCAAGTTGAAACATATCTTTGGGACGAGTTCGTCATGGTTCGTAGTTTCAGAAAAGTTGATTATTCCTAGATCACATTGGAGATTTTCCAATCACCCATGTAGAAAATAAATTAACACAAACAAAAATCAACTATAATATCATTGTTTATCCAAATATCAAAACTTTTAACATAACATTGCATATTGTCTACTTAAACAGTTATATTTGGATTTCTATGTTAAAAGGGGAAAATTCCAGTTTTCAATGTCAATGTGATATAATACAAATAGTTGATGAGAAGAAATAATTACAATCTATACATCATCGTTAAAATAGCATTTTTCAAAAAGATATATAATATAATATATATTACGTAGTTCTTTATACACAATTATAATAGATCTAAACTTTGACCCTATTCACGAAAACTTTGTCTACGTTAAAGTCTCATTACGTGATTTGCATTTGTCCTACAATATCAATTATTATCTGAAATACGCTAATGAGTACTCTTATGGATTAATTAACATTTAATACAGTAAACAAAATCAAAATACCAGTGCTAGGTGATCTACTAGATAATCTCCCTGTATCGAGCCCATCAATTATGTTCGCGAGCAACACAATTGTGTAGCATGGATTGATGAAATTTCAATCAACATATTTTTGTAAATTCTGAACGGATTTATCTTTCCAATCATTTTAGTTTGCAAAGGATTCCTATTGCGCTAAAATGACGCAATAAGACTTTAAGCTATGGTTTGTGGTGTACGGGCTTATTTCTTTCCTAGAGAGTTGGTATTCAAATAACGTTTCGCAGGACATTGGCCAGTATATCCTGCAATCTATACCCGGAGACAAACGTATCTATTGGAAAAAGACTAATTGAATCGGGCACATTCTGTTGTGAGTCAAGATATTCCTGTTCCAAGATTAAGCGAGGCTGCCCCATTGGCTCACGGACCAGGTGATTCCGGTTTCGATCACGGCGTTGGTCGAGAGGGTGCTTCTGGATTCTCCAGCCATGACACTTAGAACTCGACGAAGATTAGGCGGAAACGCGGCTGTCTTGGCTACAAATCCCCCAAAACAATACGTCAGAAGCCCCGTTGGAGCAAAAAATTTGAACGTTAACCCCTATTTCATTTCATGTACGAAAGACAAATTTTGGTTACTTATGTAAAAAATATTATTATAGACAATACAGCGTAACTGATCAACAACATGGAACATTTTAAAAATAATACTGTCTTTATCTATAGACCTTTATAATAAGACAGTTGAGATTTCGAGAATAAGGTCAAAGGTCGCATCTTGTACGCATATGGACATAACGAGATTCAACATATAACAATGTCAATTCTAAAAAATATCTAAATAACAATTACGTGTATTCCGAATCATTTTCGGGGAACCTGGGATATTTATGTTTATCGCGTATTGCTCATTTCACAAACGTTCATTTTATCCACTTGCACGTCACTTGTGACACCAAACCAATTTGGTTTTCTTGAACGTCACAAGTCAGAAATATTCATTCATATCTACATGTATGTATATAATATATACCGGTAGTTATACGAAGATAGAAAACGGAAGTTTAGTATTTATGACAAAGGTAGTCATTAAAATCTATTCTTTAATTTGAATTAAAATGTCACTACTCAGAAAACTCACAACAAACCCGTGCGTACCGTAGTTATGACGTGCAAAAATGACTTCCCGCCATATTGTCCATCAAATAAACTAACCAATCATAAACAGGCATCAGACCAGCTGATCCTTAAACATTCACGATAAATTAGCCAATGAGAATTAATTGGCAAATCATTATGTACAATCACGCACTGTCGTGTACCACTGATTTTGAGTGAGATTCGCCTAAAAATAGAACATTAATGTAAAATATTGAACAATTCAGGTAACAATAGATTCATCGTTAAACTGTTTCATGATGTCTTGTATGATCTGATCTTGGTCTACATATTCCAGTATATGAGGTGCGTCAAGCAAAATGCCCATAGTTCCTCCAAAGGTTACTGTTAAAAACACTACTAACATAAGACGATCTAACACACGGGCCATATATTTCCAATCATCTAATACCTACAAAAGAATAGGTTATATATATTATAAATAATTTAATCAATAAAGAAGCTTAGATATATCCAACATCCACAGACATCAAATGTATATACGCATCCCCACAGTAGGCCGTGTCAAGATGTATCTCAAACTTGTGTCCATATTTCAAACACAGTGTCATGATACATCTCTAATTTGTGTTCATATTTCAAACAAGGTGTCAAGATATATATCTCTATATTTCAAACAAAGTGTCATGAAGTATCTCTAATTTTAGCCCATATTTCAAACAATTTGTCAGAATTGATTCCCTACAATGACCACTCTCACTTTAACATTTCAATGCAATGTGAAAATTGCTGAAAGGATGTTTCGGTACCAAAATTACAATCTTAGAAGACATGACCCTGATAAGTTTTATTGCCATTTCAATCTTTGTACAGTGTCGGTTGTGCATTGTGAGCAGGGTCGTTTTCTCATACTTCCTTCGAATTTCAACTGACAATATCAATGTATATACAACATCTTAGCATAAGGATTACTTCCAATTATACATTTATGTAAAATAAAAAGATTGAGAACAAATATATAACTTTCACTTTTATCAATTTACATACCGTTTCATAATCTTCTTCGGTTCGTAAATGTTGATAAATAAAGCGAACTGCCTCTGTTGCCCTGTACAATTCGGGTGTCATTTTTATGTATTTATCTGAACTCCCTCCCTCCCCATTCGTAGGTCTTTCTAATGAGTTCATTCTCGTATTAAGTCTGCAATGGGGATGATGCATTTCAGTAAGTTCCATGAGTTCTGACGACCTCATATTGAGATTCACCCGCCTCGTTTCCGGAGTGGGTTGATAAGATGGCGGCGGCGAGAAGTTCTTCTTCTGCCATCGTTCATCGTGGTCAGGTCTCTTCATTAATAAAAACATTGGCATATATTTAAGAAACACAATCCTAATCCATTGAGGCATCCGATGTGTTCTAGGAGTTCGATAGTTTCGATTAATAATGATAACAGTACTCAAAATGGCGATAATGTTCATTATAAACGTGAATAATAAATATTTTGCAATTAAAGGGATTTTCAATGATGGCGGTAAAATTTTCGAAATCAGGAGCAGGAACACAACTAACGCAAGAAGAATAGATATACAAAGAGTGATTTTTTCTCCAGCATCTGCAGGAAGCGCGAACACACAAACACTCACAAAGGATATTAACACACACGGTATGATCAGATTAACTGTATAAAACAATGTCTTCCTTCTTAGAATGAATTTAAATATTATCTGCTGTTCTATTTTGCCACTGGAAAGGTCCGTTACGTTTAAAATTTCACCTGGACAATCTATGATATCCCACGTTCCACTTTTCAAATAATCCGTTAAATCCAGCTTATTGCGTTCATCCTTGAAGACATACCTGAGAGAATCACCGCGAAACGTCCACGAACCGAATTTCATATGACAAATTTGTTGATCAAACGGAAAATACATGACATCAATTGTGCACGAACTTTGATAAATAGCTGGCGGAATCCAGTTCACTTCGCCTGAACTATATATTACACAGTTCGATTTGTAGGAAACTTCATAGTTACCATCGGCACTGAAAATAGAAAGTAAAAGTAGAGTCAACATCAGTATCGGTTGGATGATGCTAATAGGCCGGTCGGGGAGGTTCGGAAATTGCCTATGATTGCTGAACCCACTCCCATGAGTATTTTGGGGGAATACCAACCCTAACCCCTTTTAGAAGACTGAACTTGGATCTAATATACCTTTTATCCCTCTTAAAAGGATTAAGGTTAGGGTTAGTATTCCCCAAGATACTCAACTTCGGTCCAATTTACCGTCGGAAATTGCCGAACCTCTCCAACGGGCCAACAATTAACATCAACCAAAAATATTGGCAAGGTGTAAGCTGTAAAACTTCAACAATTATGGCATGATCTTATGTGCATTCGAAATACTATTCATATTGGTGACTAGGTTGGTGGGGCGTGGTGGTAAGACGTTTTTCGAATAATGGACATAATTTCTATTAATTGAATGGCCGCTATTCCAAATACGATTCATATCGTTGATTGATGGGGTAGGGGATATGGGTGTGTACTGTTATAAGACGCTTTTTCCAATATGGAAGTACGTCTTATGCTATCTGGAATTAATATATTTTATGGAAGAAAGCAATAACAACCCCGTCTGTGTCCATACAGTGGGGCGTCCTTATCTATGATGTAAGCGCCTTGATTGTTGTCCTTTGCTGATTTTTCACTAAACAAAATACAATTAGATGTTATGCTCTTAACCATTACATTTTTGGATCAGTTGAAACATTTTATTGATTGTGAAATGTACATTACAAAAGATTCCTTCTAATTAACTGGTTTTGTAAGATATTACGTTATAAAGACTGGTGCAGGAATTGGATGTTTTAAAAACTTATGTAAATAGGACGTTTGGGAAATTATTCAATACAAATCTGCACTTCCTTAAATAATAACTAGCTATTTAAATCTAGATATTTGTCACATGAACCAAAATGGATCTTAATGCATCGTATTTATAATAGAAGTCAAGTATTAAGAAAGTAAGATTGAATAATTAGACAAAACTCTCTAAAACAGTGGCTGATAGTGTGACGGGAAAGCCTATTAGGACATTACACAAGTTAAATTGTTGAGAAATAATCAATAAGACTTTGACATATCAGTAATCAGTTTCTCGCCGACCTGTTTGATTTAAAGCTTTTTAAATTAATCCACACTGTTACAGTGAAGTTTTTTTTCTTGTCTAAAATAGGTATAGATTCGCGGATCTTTATTCAAATTGGATGCAAACTTCACAACAACCATGACGTAATAGGCCGAGATATAAATTCGCCCAGAACCAAGTTTTTGTTATGTCACTGCAATATGTTTCCATTTTCTTGGCGTGGGTTTAAACGTTCACGCGCTAAAGCCATGCAGGATCAATTAATGATTTTATCTTAAAGGAGCGACGTGTTCGTATTTTTATGCCATTAAATTATTGTTCTTGTTATTTTTTAAAGAATGGTAAAATTGGAAAGCTCACAAAATTCTTAATTACAAATTCTCCGCCGAAAAAAACACCATCCCCATGGAACTTTCCAGCTTTTAACTTGTGTTCTTGTTATTTTACAAAGAATGATAAAATGAGATAACTCTAAAATTGCTCACAGAAACTGAATTTCCAATATCTAAATTCTCAACAGAAGTAACACCTATTCTCAACTGAAGTAAAACCTATTTGGGAATGAGATCTTTCGGCTTATAACTTTTGAATATAACATTTGGGATCGTTTGTCGGATACAATTTTCTGATTTTTCTCGTACATTCTGGTTATAATAAAGAAAAGAAAAATGTGGTTTAACGTCCTACCTCTCTCAACCAATCAGGTTAATGAAGATGGGCATACGCCATATTAAGGTAACATGAGAAGAGAGACATGATGTCTCCGATGAATTTTAATTTAAAGAAGATAATAAGTTCAACTATCAGGAAAGAACCTGATGTATTCCAGGCTACCAAGTTAAGTTGTTTTGGTATAATATCACAGAGATGCTTTTTTTTATTTTGTATTGTATTAACCATACGAAAGAGTCTTGACCACTTGTTAAAAATATATTAATTTAACGGCGTATACAAATCAGATTGTATAAAAAATTGAAAAAAATAATAATCTTCATATGCATTCTTGTGATACACACGTTCAACTTTCAAGTTTATAGAGACAAATAATAGCTCATAGGACTGCATGTTTGATAATTAGACGAGACTAAGCTTATTTATTAAAAAAATAGTGAGAATTAAGCTAATGGTGAGAGTGATAATGCCATCTAGTTTGGGAAAACGGTGGTTCAATAAGTAAGACGCTGGCTCACGAACCAGGAGGTCGGGAATTCGAATATCATCAGGATCGGTCAAGCCAGGCTCTAATCTAATACACTAGCGGTGGAGACTTCCGGATTAACTAGGAAAATGATTCTAGTCGATCGGTGGCCTTTGTACAATTCCGGAAAAATAGGCAGAATCGCAATTGCCCCCCCCCCTCGATCGACTACACACGTAACATAGACCATAGATATCAAAATACCGCTGTGTTAGTTGAAGGCTGTCTGCGATACCACTTCGGTAGAAGCGGACGTAAAATCTCCTATTTAACAACAATTAGTTAAAGAGACTTAAAACCGCATTCCATTCCGAATTAAAGTTTACCATATATCTGCTAGTTGAGATTTAAAGAATATATTTCATGGACCAATTTTTATTTTACCATTTATTAACCGATATTGCAAGTCACCTTACATTCAGTATATTAATATTGGATTATTTAAAGTAAACAAAATAATATAGCCTATACTGGAACAGGTTACAATCAATTTTTAATTTCACTCAAATAGTGGACAAAGGCGTTCAATACAACCCATTTAATAGTTCATACTCACTATCAAAAATGATGTCGAAAGATTTCCTATAACAAAAATTAGTTTAGTTATTCAGCGTTTGTGCACTAAACCTAAATTGATATAGTCGGTCTGAATACAGATTTCCGATAAAATGGGATTCATATGGCTGCAATCCAGTAAATATTAAAAAGAAATCCTTTCAAAATCGCGCCGCGGCAATGATTACAGAAGGTTTTTACAGACCAGAAAAACCTATAATAATTCTCCTTCAACCTCGTATAAAGGCTTTCATTAGATTGAACACTTCATGTTTGATTGGCACTTGTATTCATGTACAAAATATACAATATCCATGCAATTCATACGTTTATTAATAAGAAACTTATCAAAATATGCCGTATTCTCTACTTGTCACAGCACGGATGACGAATGAAGGGACGTGAATAGTTGATAAAGCCACATTGCTCGTTTGTAACAGAACATGCAACACGTATATATATAGAGAGAGACTAAAGCTTACTTATTAAATAATACTATATCTGGCGTCCATAAAGACTCGGGTCGGAGTCGAATTGCTTTTATATTTCCGTAATCTTCTGGTTTCCATTTTAACTGGTAGTCGTTCCAGTACTGTAAAATATATAAAACAAGATGAACGATAAGTTAGAATAAACAAAATAATGGAGTAGGATCAGCAAAAATTAATGTATTCATGGTCCCGCACACACAAGCGGTTATGTGCTGAATATATTCCCTGAGCAAATACCATCACATAATCCACAAAAATGAGAACCAGTACCTGGAGTTCTGGAAGGAGTAAGGGCGACATTGAGCGAACCGTAGAGGTTTTTGTGGGTAACACAAAAGCCTATCTGTCAACGAAATAGACTCTTGTGTGCCATGATCAGTACACGTTACAGGGCATAAGTATCTTTGCTTGTAATTAAGAGATGACGGCGAGAACAAAACCTTGTAGACCATAATTTACCTGCCATATCAATCGACTTTCAGTAGGCAAAAATCATCGCTCCAATAAGGAGTTCGTGTGCAATACTGAATATATAGTCCTTTATAATTTATTGGTCTGTTTAGCTAGCGCTCAATAAATAATAGCCATCGTGTGTACAGACCTTATACATAATATATCGTGTGTACAGGGCTTATACCACTTTGGGTAATATATATTATTTCTGTCTTCGTGTTGTTGGCTTAGACGCAGACACCAATCTGCCATTTATGTCTCCTTGTTTATAAACAGGAATGGAATAACAGAAAATTGAATATATAAATGCATATGATATTAAAGGAACATGTCTCCACGCAGTAATACAAGTGGATATCGTTAATACTGTAGCTAACCATGTCTTCAATTTAGATGAGCTTCATATCTAAACCTTTATCAGTCATGTTTTTAATTCAAGGCCGATTTGGGCAGACGAGTAAGAAGATCAACATCATTCTTTTTCACTCATTCAAGAAAATTTTGCGTTACAAAGTTGGTATCACATATAAAGCAAATTACGAGCATAACATGACACTGTACTACACTACACACACGGCACATGACTTTACTCCACGAGTCGGTACTTTTGATTTGGATTTCTGAAACCGAAGTCACCAGGCAGATTTATAAATTAAAGGAACCCAAGATGCGTGTGCACATCCATGACTTTAGGTCCAATTCCAATTTCTCTAAACTGACCTAATTGTACCTTATGTACTCTTATAAATGATACTTACAATTTGTAACCACACATTGGTCTTCATTACTTGATCTTTTTCATTCTGGAAGAGAGAAGGAAATTGTCATTCAATTTATCCCGTGATGTTGACAAGAAAACTATTTATCAGTATACTGCCTTACATTAAGTCGGAGTACAGAGATAAAATATGTTTACTTTCACCAGTAATACGTGCTCATAAAATTGGTATTGATGAGACCATAATGCTTGACCTGTTCTAATACAATTCCATCTTTTTGCTGTTTAAGTGTTTCCTCATACTGTCGGTTGCTCACAGTTATTATTTCTATGAACAGTATGCGGCAAATAATATTGGGGGGGGGGGGCATTCATTTCAGCGGGCATACATGAAGAGTTACTAGATTTGCCCAACGCAGGAATTAAGGAATAATACGGAGCACCCGGGGAATCTATACATCTGTTTCATATACAATACACTACCAAAGATGTTTCGGTTAAGAAATCTTTGAGACATGAAATATGATATTCATAAGACTTTACCCGAAATTAATAACCGATGCTACATTATCCTTAACTAAGTGTTACGATTACAAATGTTTGCTCCCTGCACCCCTATGAATTGGTAAAGCATCCGTTGGGAATGTAGAAAGAATTCCTTCAGTAAAAACAGTTGATGTTTCGGTATTTGACTTTGAATAACAAATTTACTGAATTCCGTTGAAAAACATAACAGATTAACATATTCATTCTGCAGAATGCACTGTCCTGCCATTGTAGATACACGTAGCACCTTAATTACATCGGGGTTTATATTATTATGTTATGAATGAACAAAACAGTATAAACGTACTACATTAATAATCTGGGCTAATGTAAGGAATGGGTAAAATATTATAATCTTAAAACATTAGTAATCTGACTATGGGTTAATGAGTAAGAATATAATCCTTAGTAATCTGACTGAGTAAGAATATAATCCTTCCACATGAATAATCTGACTAAGGGCTTATGCCATGCATTTGTAAGACATTACCACATTAATAATCTGACTAGTGGCTAATGTTATGCATGAGTAAGTCATAAAATCTTACCACATGAGTAATCTGACTAATGTTATGCATGAGAGAGGTAATAGAGACCTAGCCTAATCTTCAATCCTTTCCCGAGAATACAATATTGTTTATAATAAAAAAAGATGTACAAACTTACCACATTAATAATCTGACTAAGAGCTAATGAGAAGTTCACCATTAATGATTGTGAGACGTTTTCTACTGGGCGGATTAATGGATTATAACCGGTCCTTTCAAATAAATTATATACAAGTCGTGCTTCGTTTTCACCTGTAAAATATTAAAGAACATAATTACACTAAACATAATATATGGCAATTTATGTTGCTTTGTGTATTTTTTAAGAACATAATTACATAAAACATATTGCAGTTACTGTTGATTTGTATGTTTTTTAGAACTACATTTTATTCAGATTTGAATCTGAATGGGGATTGGAGAATAGGCATGACCTATTTTACACCCCCCACCCCTGTTTATTAATCTCTTCCTTGTTTTGACCAGAGAGCACATGCTTATGTATCGTTAGAAATTAGAGGAGCTGTTTTGTTGCGAACTTCTTGTAAACTGCTTTTGAATTTATATCGGAGGTACGCCGTATGTTATATAATTTATTATTTCATGTCATATTGGAATGTGTCTTCGCAGTTATACCCAGGGGTATGTAAGATTTAGAATCAGTGGTATTAAGTGTTCTACTGGGAGTAAAGCATACCATTTATCCTCCATACATCACTCATCTTTACACAGAAATAAAACAAAACCGAGACGCTGAAGGAGTGAAGTTACCTTGTGAAAGGGGGAAAATGGCCAACAACAACCCTCCATTCGCTTTAAATACCGAACTTCAAATCTATCACATGTTTTTACAAATATTACACACTTTGTGTCTATAGTAAAACGATATTATAGTTTGTACTCGGTTTCAGAATTCGGGTTTGTTTTTTGCATATTATATCTATCATTTAAATGATTTAATTCTAAAAATGACACGTGTAGGGATAATTGAAAATTTACCAAACTAGGATCTGCCAGGGCAAAGTACGTGGATAGTCACTGGAATAACTGATTTGCCCCTATGAAATCCACACACTCTAATTGTCGGACAAGCATAATTCCACAAATTCCTTACATTACTAGAATTTACTTAGGAATGTCGATTGGAAATCCACTGCGCAGCTTGCATGTTGCTTTGTGTATGTAAACATGCCGACGATGAAAAAGACTTTATCAATATGCCACGCTAACTAGTCGATTAAGCAAGATAATTAATATAGGAGTAGATATTTATTCAATTTGATTTATCAGCTAAACGTCTACTAACACAATTTTGTGTAGCTATAAGACATTTTATGAGTGTACACACACCCACCATAGCAAGGGACCCAAAGGAAATTATCTTTTCGTTGATAGTAATGGGTTCTCTAAATTGCTATACATAATCAATTTAATAGGAATATACTTAAAATTACTTAGTAATAGACTTAATCGGAGTGTATTTACTTAGTTAATCAAATAGATAAATAATTGTTAATCTAGTTATCAGTAAAAAAAATGTTCTTCATCAAACGGAAATAGTTCGTTAAGATAAATATTTTTTAATACTACTTTCCCATTATACAGAACAAATTGCTACCCATTGCAGTTAAGTATTTCCATTATTTACTTTTATATTCGCCCACGTACATCAATAGTACATTCTTTAAGTATACGGTGAAAACCTTTAGTTATTTTGTTTAAAATAGATTAGTACATTGAAAGACGTAAAAATGGCGAAAACATCTGTTTTTAAGCCATGAAAATACTTTCTTCATACGATTCGCCTTTGAAACATTAAGTCTTTTAGTCTACCTGACACCTATTAATACTCCAAGTCATTATGTTCTGAAGGGTAGGTAATTTTCTGCTTATAATGTTTTACACCTTGAACGAGAGGTTTCAATCTATTAACGGAACATTGTCTCCTATAGTAATAGGTGGGGCATAAAACTACATTAGAGTATCCAAATAGTAATATATTGGTTTCTGTAAACATGGCGAATAACAACCAAATAAGATGAAACTAATTTTCTAATAAGCATAGATACAAAACATATGTTATCTAACAATTTATTCAAATATATTTGTTTATATCTTCATCTGTGGAAATTTTACAATCTGATTAAAACTCAGACCCTATTTCGTTTCGTTTTTAATAGTTCAAAATTTCGTTTTACTCGTCTTTACTACACTAATATCTGGAAGTGGTGTTATATAACCTGCATTCTGGTTGATGTGAGGGATTAGCCAATGAAACGATGTGTTACGGCGAGTACTTGGCGGCGGTGCACGGAACTGTGAGAATCCCACTAGAAACATCAACGTAAATTGGTTTATCAAATATCTGACGTCATAGTGTCACAAGCCGCTCGCACGACCCCCGAGACGACCTTTCACTACAACCGGTTAAATCTTCATTTAGTGCAGGGAAATATTAATACTCCCGATCGCTGTTCATACAAGCAATGATAAGGGATCATCCAAATGATCGTTCCTTTGTTTTTTTAGGCCATCTAATTATAACAAGTTTACTTGGTATGGAGTGGTCAGTTTGATTCTAACACGGTAATTGTCATTCATATCCTAAAATTGTTTACATGTGCAAATATAACGACTTTAACGAATATAAACTTAACTAGTAACACCCAGAAGGCGCCCTGTAAATTCCACGTAAATAAACCGACATGCTTTTAAATTCACACAATTTGACAAATTAGAAATTTCAGGCAACTAGTTAAAGTAGGAGGAATGAGTACATATTTTCACAAGGTCATTAGAGAGAGAAGGTTGTTGCTGAGTTCGTTAAAATATTGTGATTAAATACATGGCTGTTGTTGAGAGAATATGTCTACCCAACCATTAGACTAAAAACAACTATAGCCAACTTTATCTGTTAATTATAAAAATTGGACAACATGTGGTTTTCTAATAAATCAACAACACGCTATTAAAAGTGTCCGAACCCTTATAATGAATCTTGTCTGCTATATCAACCTTGGTGGAAACGGATGTTAACCCAAATAGTAGTAGTAGTTAATTATAATATATAATATCTATCTTTGATTGGCATTTAGTATCAAACTCAATAACTGTGTATCCATAAAATATTTACATGTATATTATAATCTATTATACTTAGTATATTATATCTCTAAGGATCAACCTTAAATATGAAATTCAAATGCAATAAAGAATCAAGCACATTCTACCCTCACAAGCAGTAAACGTCAACACTGATGAATTAAATTTAATGTAAGATCTGACGTTTCCGTCAAATAATTACAAAGATATAAACTAAAGGTTTGCTAAAGGTTTCAGAATTACTTTAAATACGTTAGCCACAATAATAATATAGAAATCAAGTTTGGTTAAAAGAATTTGTGTCTGCCGTCAAAAAAAAACTTTTGTTCGTGTGCCAATTAAGTTGGTAGAAATACCACCAACTAAGATTAGTATACACGTGTTATTTTGATAGTGACTATTTAATAGGCACTATATATTAGTCTTCAGGTAGCGATAACTAGATTGCCAGTACAAGTTGAAATACTGAGATAGTTGGGGATATGAAGAGAGCAAATTACTGGTAAACTGTTTTTTTTAAATGCAAAGACTGTATACTTCTGCAACAATACATCAGACGAGCATTTTGCCGATAGTAGTAGCTATCGAACTTCAACTCAGATTAGCAGCTACTAGCACATATTGAATTTTGAAACAACCATTTGGTCCCTGGCAGGTTGTATCATTCCTCTGATGTACTCGTCGCTTTTCTTGTGATTTAAACTCCTGTCACCAATGGATAAACAGCATATACGAAACAGATATAACATTTTATTTCAGGCTCTAAAATTAGACTGATTAATTCCCATCATGTTTATTTTGAAGGAACCGCCATAAAAAATATGATAATTTTGAAAGACAATAAACCTG